>VDFB02075321.1:180142737-180562233 GCA_007258455.2 Sequoia sempervirens
TTCTTTGACTTGTGGGTTTGGCTTTGGAGGAAGAGGGAGGCTAGGGTTTCTTGATTTCTTGCAATGGGTAAGCCTGGAGGGGGCTTGGTTTTTCGTTTGGAGCTGCTTGAGGGTGTGAAACACCACCTTAAGGGTGCTGGTCAGTTTTTGGATGCTTTATTTGTTGACATAAGTGGCTGTTTGCAGGTGATTCGAGCTAATTTTTGAGTGGTTTTTGGCTGCCATAGACTCCATTTCAGTTTGCACAAGAGCTGCTTACATTTTTGAAGAGTTTTTGGCTGTTTAGAAGAGTTACAGCCAGCCACCCCTCTCTTGAGGGTTTTATCAGCAAAAAGAAAAGAAATGACCCTCTTAAGTGGCTGCAACTTCACCAAAAGGGGGCGCCCTTGTCCTAGGAAGCTTCCCATTTTGGATTTTGGTGGGAGAAGTTTGGCTTTCGAGAGTAGTGAGCATTTCATTGGGGTTTGGTACTGTAGCAAGTTACTATTCACAGAGCTATATGGCTCTAAGTTAAAGTATGGTATAAGATAAAGTTAGCTTTAGATCTAATGTAAGTTATCTATTGTATGTCTCTTATTATGTAATGAAGAAATCATATTTGGCCACTAAATTGAGCAATTTACTCTAGGTTATCTCAGTAGTTTAGTTTATTTGAAGTTTCCATTGCATGTATATGCTTGTTGGTACCTTTTTAGCATTATTGGCAAACAAACTCAAAAATAAGAAGGAAGAGATAAAAACTAAAAAACAAAATCAGACCTACAAAACTTAGTGAAAACAAATAAGCAGAGTGGTGGAACACTTCAGTGGTATCAGAGCCTTGATCCTGCCATCCTGGAGGGTCAAAGTTTCACATGAGAGGTCAATATAGATACTACACTTGTAGAAGGGTGGAGCAAGTAGACTATTGGCAAGAGGATAACCCGTTTGAAGATATACGAGTAGCAGAAATGGGTGACAGGGAAGAAGAAGGTCCACCAAGAAATGAAAGAAGAAATGAGGAAAACAATGAAGATAGAGATGGTAGAGAGCTTTTTGAGCGGATGACTCGAGCTTTCTAAGGGTTCACAACAACAATGCAGCAGTTTGTCTCACAAATACAACAGAATAGGGTTGTAGAGGCTAACAGAGTGTGGTTGGGACACCTAGGGCACATCGTGCTCCTTCACGAACTGCAGATAGACCTACACGTCCTACCTTTTTGAGGGATGAATCAGAAGAGGGTAATGCAAAAGAAGAGAGAGGAAATATTTGCAGATACTCTCATGGCCGCTAATGACGAATGGGAATTGTTAACACCTCAGGTGAGAGAACGCATAAGCTTTTGACAAATTTCTGAGTCAAAGAAGAGAGCATTACAGTGAAAGACCACCCCGGAGACCAAGAAGACAAAACAAAGATCAACATAGTGACCTTAAGCATGCCACCAACAAACTCACGTTACCTACATTTGATGGCAGTGGGACGGTTACAACTCAGTCTTGGGTTACAATTAAGTTGGACACTTTCTTGAGCCTTCGACCTATGGCAGAGACAGATGTAATTAAGTATGCCACCTTACACTTGGAGGGAGTAGCTCATAATTGGTGGTATCATGGTCACATTGCAGCATAACCGCATCACCTCTTACCAGGAGTTCGTGGATCGGTTGGTTGAACGTTTCAACAAGAAAGATCCGGAAACGTATTTCAGAGACCTAGCTCAACTCAAGCAACTTGGGAGTTTGGAGGGATATATAGGTGATTTTCAGTGGTTATCAGTTATGGTTCCCAACATATCAGAAAGAAGATTAGTTGTATTATTCATCGAAGGTTTATCGGAACAATTGAGAGGTTGGATCAAAGCTTTTGATCCCCCGACCCTATAGGGGGCTATGAAAAAAGCTAGGAGCATGGAACTTGCAGCTCCGCAAAGTAAGTTCTCATCTAAAGCATCATCTTCACATAGGGACGTGTTGTGACGTTTTTCACACATCGCCCCATTGCAAATGGGGACCCCCTAATTTTGGCTTTGCTTTTGGTTTGGTGTTGGTTTGTTTTTGCTGTTGTCTCTCTCTCGCTCTGTCTGTCTTACTGGGATTGCGCCCGTCTTTGAGTTTAAGCATGAAATTGACCAAGTCTGAGAATTAGGGTTTCCATCTTTCCAGCCAACTTAAAGTCAAATAAAGTGAATAAATTGAAGATTGAGACTAACTTTGTTGTCAATATACTTCCAACAGGCTCTCAGCAAAATTTCATCAAATTCTGAGGTACTTACTATTTTTAGTAAGTGTGAAATTCCAGTGATTCATTGACATTTTGAATTAGGGCAGTCACCTTTACATTGAGAATACATGGGCTACTCAGCGTGCAAAATTGGCGAGTGAGACAACTTACTATTTTAGCAGTCAAGTTTAGGGGCCAATTTCCAAGGTTGAATCTTGAGTTTTTCTTTGCATGGATGCTATACGGGTTTGAGACCTTGATGATGCCAACATGCAAAAGCGAGCGACAACTTTAATTGGAGTCTTCTGAGGCTATTTTAGGGTTTGCATGTCAGGGTTTCTTTTGCATGTCGGATGATTCTTGATGGGTTTTTCGAGAGCTTCACAATGGTATGACATGCAAATGAAGATAATCACTCATTAAGGAACTTTATATTTTAACAGAAGATGTGTGTCCCGGCTGTGCCGCCTCCAATGATTAGAATCCAGTCATAATGCCACAAAAAGCGAGCAAACATAGATCATTGATATGCATGTGCGAGCAATTAGGGTTTTCAACCCGGGACCCAAAAAGAGGCATAAAAGGTAGAATTTTGAAAACCGGTGTAAACCACCACCCTTGATCTGACATCAGGGCTATCTGTGGTGAAATTTCAAGTCAAACGGGCACTTACTATTTATAGTAGTCAATTTGAAGCCCGGCTAAAATAGTAAATCCATTTGCATCGTCAGGTGTCCGACAGTCGGTGGTGAGGAACGCCTCATTAAAATTTCAAGTCAAGCCCGAGCAATGGAGCTATCAGAAACATGAGGTTACTATTTATAATAAACTACCTTCAGAAACATGCTAAAAATAGCAGGGTGATTAAAAATGGCAGTGTCGACAGGGCAACAGGGTTATGAGGATGCAGTGCGCAAAATTTCAAGCCGTTCCGAGCTTCAGAGACGCAAATTCAGAGGACTTACTATAAATAGCAGGGTATGAAAGCTGGAGAAAGCATGAAAAATTTCTAAGTATGAAACTTCATCCTGCAGCCATGGCAGAATGCGCCCAAGCTGATGAGGAGGCATGAAAGAATTCTAAGTTACAAGCTCGTCCACCACACAGGCTAAAATGCGCCCAAGGAGGAAAAGGTCAAAGGAAAGTCAACACGTTTATCCTGCAGGCATAGCAAAATGCGCCCTCAAGCACAAATGGCTGAGAAAATTTCTAAGTCAAAAAAAAAACTCCATCCACCTGCCTAGGCTAAATGTGCCCACCTTGAAGGCAAGTTGCTAAAAAATTTCTAAGTTTCATCCTGCTCAGGGGGTAAAATGCGCCCATCTTAAGAAAGTCAAACAGGTCAATGATTTTCATCCTGTAGCTGGGCCAAAATGCGCCCAAGGGATGTTGATAGCATGGAAAATTTCTAAGTGTCAAGGTTTATCCTCCACCCCCTTCAAAATGCGCCCACATGCTAGCAAGAAACATAAAAAAAATTCTAAGGCAAACTCGTCCTCCTCCTGGGTAGAAATGCGCCCAAAAGGCAAATGGTCAAAGAAAAACGTTTTCATCCTCCTCCTAGGTGGAAATGCGCCCAAATGCATGCATGTCAAGACAAAAAAGTGAAGTTGAAAGGTCATCCCTCTTGCATGCCTAAATGCGCCCAAGTTAGGATGGTAAAAGGTGAGTGGAGGTGGTAAATAAGGTGAAAAATATTGCCAAGGCGTGGTGAATACAAGGTAAATGCTAGGCGTTATCCTCCATCAAGTCCTAAATGCGCCCAAGGTGGTGGGTGTTGGAGAATTTCCTAAGGCGTGTGAAGTGTGAAAACAAGATGCTAAGGTGGTAAGGTGTTAGAATCTTTTTAAGGCGTGTAAGGGTGGAGAATGTATGCTAGGCGTGATTTTATTCTTCTTCAAGTATCATATGCGCCTAGGGTGGATGAAGTGTGTTAGGCGTTGAAAATGCAAAGTGTTGAAAATATTTTCCTAGGCGTGGTGATGAATATCCTTCAGCATGTGTCATTTGCGCCCAAGGTGTTGAAGATGATTGCTAGGGCGTTGGAAATTTTATGGAGAATAAAATACAAAGGATGAATAATGCATGCCTAGGCGTTGAAATTGCCAAATGAAAAATAAATTAAGTGTGATGTGCTTTCAAGAAATATTTTCTAAGAAAAGTTGATGAATTTTTTCTCACCACTGGCAAGATGGATTGAAGGATGAATAAAAATTTTCTAAGGGAAAATTTTTCAAAATGCTAAGTGATTCAAAATTTTTCTAAGGCACAAATATTTTCTCCCTTAGAAAAATGCCTAAGTATGATGAAGTGATGAATTTTCCTGAAGTCCGAGTGAAGTTGCCAGAGGTGAAATCAGTGAATGCCAGCTTCACAGGGTCAACGAAAATTTTCAAGTCAGAGCAACAAAATTCTCAGAGGAGATGAAGAAATGAAATAAATTGTTGAAAATTATTTTTCCAAGGTTCAAAATTCCAGAAAATTAAATGAACCCGTTCGTTGGGTACCCATGGGTTCGATGCGTTCTGAAAGAAATTTTCTTCTGGGTATCGAAGATTATCGATGAGGAATGAATTTTAAGGTCTTCCACGGCTTGTCGAGGATTCTGGGATGAAGATTTTCGGATGGGCACCAGGTTGATGAATTTTCCTAAGGGAAATTTGAAAATTTTCTAAGGCAAAATGAAGAAAATGTGTTTTCAAGGTGAAATTCTCCGGACGATGAATTTGAGAGAAACTGCCTAGGTGAATTTGCTCGAATTCTTCGTGATGATAATCCTCTTGAGCCAGGGATGAATAAAGTCAAAGTTGTCAGAGCTCCAGCAAGTGAAATGAATTTCTCAAAGATGATACACCCTTGAGGAAGATGGGTTGAAAAATTGGCTAAGGCATGAAGAATTTGAAGCAGCGAGACTGGGGAAAATGATGAGCAGCAGGATTGGGAAAGGCATTAATCAGTGAAGTAAGTTAAAAGATTATATTAGCGGTGTTCTAATACTCTCTTCTCCTAAGCTTGTTTGCAGGAGGAATGTAGAGGCGAACAACGATGACTTGAAGTGGTGGCTGCGATGATAATACAACCGAGGAAGACAGAGTTATAGTTTCACATGAAGGAAAGAAAAAAAGAAGTTACAAGCTGGCTAAGTGTTAGCTCAAGTGACAAAGAAGTTGAAGAACAAGCGTCAAGAAAGAGATCAAAAGAACTGATCTTGAAACTGGCGATCTACAAATGGAATCTTCTAGAAGGATGATGGTGGACATTATGGCTCATTTTATTACCCCACTCTCCTTTGTGGCGGTTTTAGGAGCAAATAAGATTGAGAATTGTACGATTCTAGCCACTCTATTGATTGTAACCCTAGCCGTCTTTTGGGACTTGGCTAGCTATATAAAGGGAGTCCCCTCATTTGTAACTCGATGGGCATTAGAAATTAGGGTAAGTTTAGGCAGTAAGCATAGGTAGAGGGACAACAGGGTAACGGTATAGATTGATAGTGTATGTAGTTGAAGAAGGAAAGTTTTCCTTGAGAGAACTTTTGTAGAGATTGTTGTGTAAAACTTTAATAAAAGATCTTTTTCATTGATGGGTAGAAATTAAGTCTTTGTTATAGACTGACTAGCAAAATTTCTTAGATCCTTCAGTTCAAGTAGTAAAATTAGAATAAGTTTCATTTCATGCAAGTAGAAGATAGTAATTGTGGAATGTGGTGTTTGATCACATAGCCATTCATCATACCACTAGATGTATTTGCTGATGGTGAATAAGCAGCAATATTGGTCAGCGGAATATCATGCATGCTTTGTCACAGTTTGAATGATGGTATGCGTCGTTGTGATGGTATCTTCATGTCAAGTGGTGGTTTGAACATCTTTAGTCATCTCCCTTGAAGATTGCACCGACTCTGTGGAAGCTGTCCGATGCGAGGCAAAGCGAAGTCCGGTTAGGAGTTTGCTGAAGTCAAGCTCCATATCCCACGCCTTAGAATAGATTTAGACTCTCTAAACCCTGCACCATTTCAATTCAGCACTTTCTGGTTAGAATAGGTAACTCACGCTTCATAGATAAATCTTTCGAGCCTTTGAATTCCTTTCTCCGCTGCCGAACAATTCTGTAAGTCCCCTTGAAATACCAGCAAATCACATCGAGCCAACTGAGCCTATTCGCACTGAAGGAACCTTGGAGTTGAACGCATGAACTTTCTTGCAATCTTAGCATGCGGAATACTTTGATCAAGAGAGGATAGGGTAGCCGTTGGCGACTTTATTCTGCGTTGGTGCGGTCACGAAAAGCACATCAACAGCTTGCAAATACATTCAATCTGTTCAGAATTTAACCAGCTTTCCAACGAGCTATCAAGCGAGGTTGTCCGAGTTGCAGAACTCTGACAATTGAAGTCAGAAGCTGAAGGTACGAAGAGAATGCATGTCACAGAGGCTGTCAAATTTTTTAGTTTCTGCGCCCCTGTAGCCCAAGGGCGCCCTTGAATTTGACCCCTCAGATGGATGAATCTAACAAGGGCGCCCTTGAATTTGACCCCTTAGATGGATGAATCTGCAAAATTTGTTTTCGGGGGATCTTTTCTAATTCAATTCAGCTCCGCAACGCACCAGTTCGCAAGATGATCCGGCATATTGAGTGATTGTGACGAGGTTCTATCAAGCATGTAAAATAGAGGGTGGAAAATGTAGAAATACACACCTGTACCTCTATAGGCCAGGGGCGCCTAGCCTTTAGGCCTGCCAGATGGGGTCTTTTGCAGTCACAGTCTTCATGAGACTTATGCGAAATCCTCCTGGCTATCCAGTGAATCCAACCGTCAGCCCGTAGTGTTTGTCAAATGCTCATGAATGAAGGGTCAGTGGGGGTTGCTGAAGAAATCAGACAGCCAGAAGAATGGCCAAGTGTGGGAAATATACACTCCCTTGGAAAAGTCACCCTCCTTTTTGAGGTCTTAGAAGCAGTTTTCTCGCTTTGTCACCTCCAAAGACATCTCTTCTTAGTGCTTCTAGCTACGTAGAGAGGTTGTCAGTGCGCGAATCAGAGCACTCCAGCTCTCGGTGTCAGGGGTCAAAGTATGGCGTCCGGATGAAAGTTACACTTTTGTCAAATTAGTGATTGCGCCTTCACAGGATAGGGGAGCCCTTGCTTTTGGGGTTCCTAATGCAGCTTTCAAATGCCTTACATACAGTCGTTGGTTACAGAATTCTTCCAGTCATGCAATAAACCTATCATTTAGTTAGCAGGATTCATCATTCACTAGCAACGACAGTTCAAAGTGTGAGATGGCAAAACAAAGAAATGGCTAAGTCTAGAGATCTTGCATCAATTTAATCAAGGGAGACTAATTTTTTGAGGCATCAAACGTCGTTTTTAGCAGTTGCAGCTCCCAACAGATATTTCATCTTTGCTTTGTTGGCTTCGCGATGGATATCTCAACTCAGTCATAACATCACTCAGGCATCCAGAAATCTGAGCTCAACAGAGGCAACTATAACTTTTCAGTGAGCTATAAAGTAGGAAGGTAGCAAAAAATCTCATAACTTTTGCAGATGGATGCTTGGAGAGTCAAATTTGAATTTTTCAGAATCAGTGAATTTTTTTGAGCGCACCCAGATGCAGAGATTTCAGTTAACTTATTAAAATAATATTAAATTTCAACTTTTTGCATGCAAGCATTAATGGGCGATTTTCTTCAATATTCTAATATTGGCGCCCTTTTTGATATTAAATTGCAAATTCGCATGTGGAGAAGAATTGAATATTTTAATATTATTTATTTTTCAAGACTCTGAGTTAGTGACAGTTGATCAGAAGGGTGTCCAATCAAAACTTTTCTTTTGAAATCAAGGTTTCTATTTTTGCAGTGGCGCCATTTAGCTACGATTTTCTGTATTTAATCATTATGGCGTCTTATTTCATTCATCCAGCTTGAGCAAAGGCAAATTTATTCCTGAGTTGGGCGAATTTTCTTTAGTAGTCAGTTGCGAAGACATCAAAAACATTCTTTTGCAGGTACAAGTCCAAATTCATCAGCAGAATTCAAGACAGTGGCGATTTTAGTAGGAGAAAAGCATCAAAACATCAATCTTCTGTCTCAATTTCTTCCATTTCTCATCTTTTTTTCTTTCGCATGTTCGAGAAACTGGCAACTTTTGACAAAACAAATCATCTAGGTCGATTCAGAATAGCTTCCTCAACAAAACCCATGTGTTAGAATTTTTCAGGAAAATTTGTTACAGAGCATCAATTCTCGAGGCTTTGATTTTCTTAACTGAAATTCCTTTGCATGGTGGAGTAGAAGTCCAATTTTCGCAAATTTGACATTTTGGGTTGTCTTAGAATTATTTTCTAGATAAAACACATATCTTAGATTTTTTCGTGAAAATTGCCCTCCAATGGGCTATTTTTAGCCTTAGTAGGCTACTTTTAGCTTTCCAAAAAAGTTGTCAGAATATAGTCATGTTCACAGTCAACAAGCGAGTTTTTCAGAATGCAATACACAACTCGAATTCAAGACTAAATCAGTCTTGACTCATGACTTCATCGAAATAGTTGACATGAATCTACATAAGGTGCTTCTAGAAGTAATCTTGGATCCAATCAAGATAAAAGATTCAATACTTCAAAACATTCAAGAATCCGGGTTGCTAGAGGCCGCTTCTATCCTTGTCTCAGTTCATTGCATAGAGTTCGTAATGTCTTGTGTTAAGCATTACAATTCTACTACTCGTGAAATACAGTCAGTAGATGGACGGGTAATTTGCAATCTCAAACCCCTGTACATTGAGAGATGTTTTGGTATTCCTCAACATCCGAACAGTCTAATTATTGCCATGGACTAGTGTGAGAGCATTCAATGCAGATATGGACAAGTGTCAGAGTAAGATGGCAGAAAGATGGTTGAAACAGAAGAAGAACAAGTTGCCGAACAATGTGGTTCGTGGTGAATACACTTGGATGAGTATGCGATTTTGATCACACTTCTCAATTGTGTCTCAGGTCATGCAGATGCAAACAGATTCCAGCCCTGGATGTACTATATCATTGGTCAGATCATCTCCGGGCGAGAGCATAATGACTAGTCATCCCTCATCAGCGACGTTCTCCAAGAGCAAATCATCGGTTTTCTAGTTGCCCACCAGTTTCATATGTGTTCCTATCTCATATACATGATCGCCTATCAGGGTCAGTTTAGACGATTGAACACAGTGGGGATACTCAGTGTACAAAAATTCTACCATTACTATGACCGGCTTGAGTTCACGAAGGCTGAACAACATTTCAAGCGTGTGCATGAGGCTTTCTTGACGTACACAGTGAGGAACCTAGGCCGGGAGTTGTATGTTCGAATCTCAGCAATTGCTAGAGCAACAATGGTTGATTGGGCGGATTGGTTTATTCAGTTCCCTACATACACCTACATCCGCGTTTACGGATTCACAGGAAATCCAGCCATGCTTCCACGCTATCCTTTGGATAGGACAGTCTTCATGGAGTTTCTGAGGCAATTGTACAATGTTAATCTACATTTGCGCCACAAGCGTAAACCAATTGCCAACTTTCCAATGCAAATAGGAATCTATTGGTGCAGGATAGCAGTTAATGCTAAAGCTGTAGGACAGGAGTTAGAAAAGTTTCATCTCAAGTACCTTATCAATGTGTGCACGTATGATCCTTGGGGTCATTATTCAACACGCCTTGGTGATCGCCCTTACCATAAGCCTACAATGGAGGATTATTGGGTGAATTGTGAGGATGACTTTGAGGTGCACAAACGTAGCTACAGTAGGTTCTCTCTCTTGCAGATTTCTGTCTTCTTGGCAAAAGATGTGGGAGGTTTGTCTGATGATGAGGGAGATACACTTCCTCAATTTTTTAGAGAGCAGGTTGATACACAACCACTGCTGACTGTTGATTGGTTCGCCAAAGAATACTCATCAGTGAAGGAGAGGTCGAGTAGAGTTATTCAGAACAATATACTCTACCTCGAAAGCAAGAAGACCAGGAGGGTAGTCATGCCTAGAACAGAGCCGCCACCGGTGGATGCTTCACTACCATCTTCGTCGAAACCTAAACAAAAGAAGAGGAATAACCCTCCTAAGAAGAATGAAGTCCCTAACAGTTCAAAAGGGAAGGAACTTGCTACTGAGACACACGAGGAGCCAATTAGAGAGCCAGTTCGAAGTTTTCTAGAGTCTGAGGTTCAGTCGCGCATACCATCACCTACACCACAACAGTCTCCAGTTCCGATTCACATTGATTTGGACCTAGACTCGCCACCTCGCAGTAATGCCTCTACACATTCACACTCATTAGAACCTCTCATGACTAGCACAGACCCTTCCAGTGGGATTAGTCGAGACTCGTCTTGGCTTGAGAATCAACTAGGTAGGAAGAGGAGGCATCCATCTTACATACTTGATCATTCAGATTTTGATCATGTCTACTAGGATGCGGCAGATAAGAGGATCAAGAAACAGGTTCATATAGAGAGGAATGCTGACAAGGAGATCGCCATAGAGACCGTTGCACCTCTAGAAGGTAAGAGTCTGAACGAGATTGAAGTTCAGGACTTCGAAGTGATCAGAGTCAACCTTGGTAAAAGCACTCGCCAAATAGAGGTTGATCTCCTACAGGTTGCAATAGATAGCGCAAAGGATAGAATAATGAAAGACGGAGAAGACAAGGCAGCCCTCAAGGCTGAAATCCAATAGCTTCGTCAATACATCTCTAGCCTTGTACATAGAATGAAAAATGTTATCGCTTCACTCCCACCGATGTTAGAGCCACCGACAGAACAGGGCCAGCTTAATCACTTGGTTGCATACGACAAGCGTTTGGAGGATTGGGAGGAGGAGTTCATCACCAGAGGTTGCTTTGTGCTTGCAGAGTTATATCAGTTGTGGTACAATGCACACGAACTCCGTCTACGTCTCCAGGATGAGCGAGACTTGGCAATTGACATACCCAAAGATGAGATCATGATTGCTCACCTGAGGATGGCATATGAGTCAGTCATAGATGCAGAAGACAAAGAGGCTATCTACACTTGGAGGACACAGTTGATCTTCAAGGCGAAGATATAGGAGACAATGGCATCAAAGTTGGTTGAGACCAAAGAGCACGTCACTAGTGCACTCTGGTACATGAGAACTTTCGTGTCTGGCATACCGTGCCAGTATCAGCTTGAGGGTGGTGCGTATGTTGAGCTTGCTGATGTTCAGTCAGAGCTCCAGGCACTCATTCATAGTATTTTCAGTGGGGAGACCGTTGGCTGTAAGATGAATCAACTTACAGTCATGTCAGTGTTGTTTGATGAGGCAATTAGGAATAGAGGTGAACTTTAGTGTTAGATCACAGGCGGTGAGGACATGCTGTACAAACACAGTATACTACGACAAAGTATCAGTGCCCCAGATGGTGACACAGTCAACAACCTCATGGAGGGGTTAGTTGCTCGAGATAGTGGCCAGTGATCAGCCAGTTAGAACCTGCAGTTAGTTTCGAGGATAGAACCAGGAGCAGCAATTAGAACTTGACTTCCATCTTCAGTTCTCTTTGTTGCGTTCACGCATGTCTATCTTATCTTCAAAGATATTTTGCAGGACTTGGAGTTTCATTTAGGGTTTTCGTTAACTGATGGTATTTTTCCAGTTAACTTGCTTTCAATAAGGACGTGCATGCTCGCACATTGTCCATTTAGATTAGATGTACCGGTTAACTGATGGTAGCTTTCCAGTTAATTGTATAGTTTGCTTTATTAGGGTTTAGTAATAAAATCTTGCATGCATTGCAAGACTGTAGTTGACTCAAGGTGATTTTAGGGTTCCCTACACCTTTCGATGTCTATAAATAAGAGCTTTCAGCTCATTTGTAATTAACCTTTGCACGCAATAGTAATATATGTTGCGCCAGATTTGCTTGTAATATTGCTATTTTGTATATGTTCACTTTGGTTGGATGATCATTGTTTTGTGTTTGTGTGTTTATAAGCTTTGTTTCATCTCTACACCTCGGATAGGTGTCATCACCTCCTTGGGAATTTAGAATTAAGGCTTATCGTTTGTTATTGTGTTAATGAGCTTTGTTTCATGTCTACACCTCAGATAGGTGTCGTCACCTCCTTGGGAATTCAGAAGTAGAGTTCATCGTTTGATGTCGTCGCCAATAACCTTTCTTTCAGCCTATGCCTCGGATAGGTGGTCACCTCCTTGGAAATCCTGTCTTAGAGGTTATTGTATAAATCATTCCCGCTCCATTTCCTCATGCTCTAATTTCTTGAGGAGATTGGATAGTATAAGCTAGTTAGTTTTGAGTTGTAGTTAAGATCCGCGAAACCAAAAAATCCTTGGCTGCAACGTTCGAAGTTTCTCGAAAACTTTGTGCCTCTTTCAGCTGAGACAAAAAGATAGGAATTAGTTTAGTTTACTTTTTTCAAGCATTTTTCCGCACAACGAGGGAGCTTCCCCTCCTAATTTGAAGAGCACTCATCACGCAATGTGGATAGCTGTCCGTACCAAGTAACACTCCAAAGGTGCTAATTGTTACACCAATAGAAGGCTAAGTGACTTAACAGTATAAAGTAAATAAGGGTTCTGACTTTGTGCATAGTGATAATTTGGCTCATGTATACCATCTATAGTTACTAGAATCAAACTTGGTAGGCTGATTTTTTACACAAGAACTTAGCAAAAAAAATTCAACTTAGAGTTGGTAATTTGAAAAAGAAGGCATATAAATATTCTATAGAAAAGGATTTATTAAAAAGAATTGGCCCAGACTTGACTAGACTCTTTAAGTCTGATGAAATAAGTCAACATGCCTCATTTTGGTGTGATTGGACACATAATTGGAAGACATGCCAAGTATGCATTGACTCTTGTAACATTGATACCATCCATATCTTGTGTTCTCCCATATTATTCTCACATTGTCATATCTTTACTAAATTGCTTTTTGGAGTTGCATAGATCTTGAGGAATATATGAACCTATCATTTCATAATATTAGAGCTAGTAGTAACTTCCGAAGGTTTAAATTAAGCTCTTAGAGTAGTTGAAGTGTTGGAGTTACTCCAATTTGTGGAGGATTTCCAGTTCCTTTTTTTATATGCATATGCTTGGATATACAGTTGGAAGGAACTTCATTCCTCTTCACAATACACAAAATTACTGCTAGATTTGTTCATGGTAAAAGGTAAAGGTGTAAAGAGCTTTTGGTGTGAACTTCTGGTGTAAGTTTTAACTTCTAATTCTTTTTGTGTGTTTTGGAATCACATTAAATTTTTTTACAAAATGGTCAGTCTAATTTTCTTGTTTTTTTTTAACAACTCGTACTTCATCTTAGTGTTTTCAAGACCTTGTGAGATGAATGATGACTTCCAACTCTCTTTCTAGCCCAAGATATCAGTAATATCTTGTTCATAATGTAAAATTTTCCATATTTGATTATAGAATTGGATTCTTGAGAAAAAATAGGAGGTTAATGTTATACAATATTAAATTTGGTGCGGCCATTTAACCCCTTGAAATTTAAAGACACTTTAAATTTACAATATTAATCTTGTAATTTCCCTAAAAAGGGATCTCAAAGTAGAAAAAAAAAGAAATAAAAAAATTACACTATGTTACACACCATATTATGTTTGACTCAAAATCTAAATATCTAATCTTTAGACTTTTTCATAATTTTTAGGTGAATTTTATTAAAACACTAACAAAATGTGCCTATGTGAAAAATGCTAATTTAAATATATGCAATTAGTTTATGACATGTGAGTAGGAGCTCAAGCATAACCCTTGTTAGGACTTGCAAATCACAATTTTGGTAGTAAAACTTTGGAAGGCCATGAATTTTGCATATATAATCTTCTTAGGTGATTTTTTTTTTCTTGCCTATTTTTTCAAGCTTTGCATAGTCAAACCCTACTTTTGCACTAGTTACACATTCTTGGTGGGACATCTTTCAAAGGCCATAAGTGGAGCATACAAATTCATAGTTTCAAATAGTTTGAACCAATAGAAATCTCTCTCCAAGCTCTACATTATGGTGAAAGTTTAAGATTGTGAGCAAGTTTGGAGGTTTGTGTTGGGGAACTTCCCACCATGGCTTCAAATTCAAGATTTTAAATGTTGAAGATTTTGAGAAAGTGAGGCAACTAGCTCCATTGAGGGTGCACAATTTAGTTGTTCTTCCAAGTTATTAGAAGAATTTTCCAAGAGTCCCTTTGATAGGAAGACCCTTTTAAGACAAGTTGGAACCAAAGTACAAGAAAAACCTAGGGCAATGGGGATCACTAGGTTCTAGAGATGTCATTTATGTCAAGTTGAATTTCGAGGCAACATTACAAAATTTATGGGCACCTTCTTCACATATGAGGAAAAGGTGTGAAAGTATATGGTGAATTGTCAGATATATAGATTGCTCTTACTTCCTTAGGGATATTGATTATTGAGGGTACTGCAAGGATATCGATTTTCAATTCCAAATCCTTAGATATGCTATTGAGAAGGTTGGGCAAAATAATGTGGTGCAAGTAGTGATAGATGTGGCATATGTATTCAAAGCTACAAGGAAGTTGATTGAAGCAACATACAAGCATATTTGGTGGAATCTTGTTTTGTACATGCCATGAATAATGCACTCAAGGACATGTGCAAATTTATTGGTTGGATCAAAGAGGTGTGTAGATGATTATTTGCAACCATCGCACTTCACATGCACTCTTTAGGACCTTCTCCAAGGAGGATATTCTAAAACTTGTAGAGACTAGATATTATCATACTTTATTCTCTTGGAGTGGATGCTTGATTTGTAAGAGGCATTCCAACTAATGGTCATGGTAGTAGAGTGGAATAATTAGCTCGATTCTAAGCTAGAGTAGGGGAAAAGTGAAGGAGGTGGTGAATAGCACATTTTTTGGGCTGATGTAAAATACATTGTCACCATCATTACTTTAGTCTTCAAAGTCATTAGATATGGGTAATGCTAATGCACCTTGTTGTACCCAAAACCAAAAATTTTTGCTTCACTAAGGCATTTTGCTTAGTGAGTCTTAATCTTGTTAAAGGAGGTGTTGTCAAAGGTCGTTTTAGGGTTTTCAAATATAGGTTGGTCAACCGATTACTTTGTCGATGCATTGAGAGAGATTTTAAGAAAAATGAAAATCGAGCAGCGTCAGGCGCCTGTATCACGGAGGGGGCATATTCTGAAATGAGCAGCCCTATCTTTTGGGGCTCGAGATCATTTTAGGGTTTGTCACCTCAGTGACATTTGTCCGACATCCGTCCCGGCCGATTAGGCTATCAAACTGTCAAGCGGACACATTTTGAGCAAGGATTCACAGCGGAGGAGAATGCGATTAAAATCGAGCAAAAGAATTGGCTAACAACGGAGAAAAGCGGCTTTGAGAAAAGCTTATCTTTTGAGGTGCAGGAGCGTAGGTTTTAGGCCGAATGTCATCAAGGCGTTCTACATTCGTTCAAACCTTTATCCACGTCGAAGGGTGAATCCCGAATTTCTTGGCGCTGAGCGAGTCAAGCGTTGGGTCGCAAATCTCGATCAAACTTCTCGGAAAGAGCAAAAGAAACTTTATTTGCCACGAGAAAAGCTTAAGCACTACCCCAGGGCCTTTAATACTTCGATGATTTTAGATATTAATGTCCGTGTTATTGACTTTCCGTTACTTTATCTCCGTCCAGTCGAGAAGATGTCGTCGGCTTGCGATTGGAAGTTTTTCGTATTTTTAATGGAACTTCCAGAAATGGCTAAGTCTGGAATGAAAAGAGCAACTTTTGAAAGGGGCGCTCTTGTTTTTCACACCTCAGATGACGTTTTCTGGGGAAATGTGCCTTTGCAGATGTCGTGCAGAACGAGCTTGGCTTCGCAGTGAACCTGAGTTCCAGTCCTGAAAGTTGATAAATCAGAAGTTATGAAGGATTTTGTTTTTTCCCTTTGTTCGAAATGCAGAAGTTGAAATTTGACTAAGTCAGGGAAAAAGCGCAGCTTTTCAAAAAGGCGCTTGGATTTTTGAGCCTTCAGATGTCAGGTTTATGACATGCAGTATCAAGATATCATTTGATCAGTTTTTACTCAGCTCCGCAATGCACCTGTCAACCAGCCAATCGGAGAAGTCAGTCGACCAGTGTCAGAGGATGAACAGAGGTCCCGGCAGAGGTTTTAGCTTAAATTTTCATAAAATTTGGCTAAGTCTGGAATTCGCCCAAGAGTTCAAATTTGAATTTTCGAAAGTGAGTTGAATGGACGCCTTAACTGGAGTTCTGACTGCAGTTAGACTGAACGATTTCTGGGTTGTCATCTTCAGTTCATATGTTTGCATGTGGAGTGATCTTTCAGTTTGCATGTTCAGTTAACTACCTTGCATGTTAAGTTAACTTGATTGCATGTTGACCTAACTGAAGATTACCACTAAAAGTCAACTGAAGTTTACATGCATGGCGAATTTTGGTCAAAATTATGAGATTTTAGTGAAGATGGCGCTTCATCAAATGTTAACTGAAGTTCAAAAGGGATGAAGTGAAGCATGAAGCATTATTTTGTGAAGCGTGAAGCATATTTGATGAAGTATGGCGAATTTGAAGTTGAAAACTTCACTCATGAAAAGGGTCGCTATTTTTAGTTTTTGAAAAGTGAAGCAAGACAATAGTGAAGATGGCGCACTTTTCAAGGAAAGGGCAACTTTAGTTTGAAAAGGGTTGCTATTTTTAGATTATAATTGATTAAAGCATGAAGTTGGCGCACTTGTTGAAGGCCAAACTAAAGTTCCTAAAGGCTAGCTATTTTTAGCTTATTATTGCATGAGTTTGGCGAATCTCTTATCCCATTCTTATTGTTAACTGAAGTGTCAAAAGGGCACGCCTTAGGTCAAGTTGATGAATCCAAAGAGAAGTTGAAGGTGGCGAATTTGATAAGATTCTAACTGAAGCTAAAGTCGCATGTTTGAGTTTAAACTAAAGATGTGAAAGGCAAACCCTAATGCGTCCACTTATTGAGCTTGTTTGAGTTCTAGTTAACTACTATGAAGACCAATAAGAAGCCTAGCGCCATTTTTAATGCATGCTTTGTTTAGTGCGAATTTCTTATGATGAAATTCTATATATTTCCAAGATGGCGTCCATTATTGCATCATCTTTTGCTCTGAAAGCTTGTATTCTTTTGAGCGACCAGCAAGCTTAAGGTGATTCAGGTGTCCGTTTTCAGTGTTCTTCGAAGCTACGAGCTCAGATTCTTCAGAGGAAGTCAATTCTAGACTTCATTTCCACTTTGCATGCAGGTTTTATAAAGATTCGAAGAAGAGATTTGCAGATTTTTCAGAAGCAGACAAGCAAAACTTTCTATCTTCTGTCTTATTTCTTCTATTTCTCACCTTAGGTACTTTCTTCGCATGCCAGAGTAATTCAACACATTTTCAGAATCTGTTCATCTGGGTTCTCATATTTCAGCGTTTGCAACAAGACCCACTTCTTAGATTTTTTCGAGAAAATCGCCCCGTAGCCTTCATTCTGAAGCTCTGAGCCTTTTTCCGAGAATCTCTTTGCATGTGGGCTTGAATCACATTTTTTCCAAAATCCAGCTATCTGGGTTTGTTCAGAATTCAGTTGTGCACAAAACCCATGTTCCAGAATTTCTTCGAAAATTTCTCCTGTCAGAAGCTATTTTTAGCCTTGTTCAGAGTTTTTCAGAAAGTTCTTCAAGCATATTCGACTTTACAGTCAAAAGTCACCATTTTCAAAATGCAGTTCAATCTCATTGATTACAAGGTGAAATCAGTCCTTACACATAATTTCACCAAGACTTCAGATACGGACCTAAATCATGTTTATCCAGTGGTCAATCTGAGCAGTTTAGAAGGTGTTAGCAGCAATTCGATGAGGAATCTTGAGCGTTCCGGGTTGCTGGCAGCGGCATCCATTCCTGTTTCTATCTTCGATCTTGAGTTCGTACTTGCTTGCATTAAGCATTATGACTCGTCTTCACGACAGATCAGATCGGTTGATGGAAGAGTGGTTTGCAGTCTCAAGCCGAAGGACATAGAAAGATGTTTTGCTATTTCTCCTCGCTCAGATAACTTTACTGTTGATCTTGAAGCTTGTGAGAAGATATGGGATGCTGATCATCAACGTTCACAGAGAAAGGTTGCTCAGAAATGGTTGACAATTCAGAAAACTAACTTGCCTAAGAAGGTTGGTCGTGGTGAATTTAAAGGAGAAGTTGCTGTTTTGATCACCTTACTCAATCGAGTTACCGGCCAGTCAGATGCTAATACTTTCCGTCCATGGATGTTCTCCCTGATTACCAGAATCCTTGATGGCACAGAGCGTTTTGACTGGGCTATGTTAATTAGTGATTGCTTACATCAGCAGATTTCTAACTTTCTCAAGCATCACGAGTTTCATATGATATCTTATTTGGTCTACTTGGTGGCATTTCAAGGTAGTTTCAGACTTCTTAAAACCAATGGTACTCTCGGTGTTCAGCATATTCATGAATATTATCCACAGCTAGAGTTTTCTCAGTCTGAGCAGGACTTCCGAGTGGTGAATGATCACTTTGCCATGAGAACCGTGAGGGATCTTGATGATGAGATGCACATTCATATTTCAGCCGAGGCCAAATCAGCAATGGAGACTTGGGCAGATTGGTTCATACAGTTTCCTACTTTCACGTACCTCCGAGTTTATGGTTATGTTGGAGAGCCTCTGATGTTGCCGAGATATCCGTCAGACAAGATTGTCTTTATGGAGTTTCTCAGGCAAATGCAGCATGTTCACTTCTTTCTTCGTAGTCGTCATAAGGCTGTGGCAAATTTTCCATTCTCATTGGGTATTTTCACATGTGATGCAGCAACAGATGCCAGGCGTATGTCTACTGAGATAGAAAGGTTCAAATTCAAGCCTTATATTGAGAGGCATTCCTATGATCCTCTTGGACATTATGCAAATCGGTTAGAGCGAGGGATTGCACATACGCCAGAACTTGAAGACTTCTGGGAAAATTGTGAAGATGAATTCGAGGTCCGTCGTCGTCACTACTGTAGACTTACTGTTGGTCAGCTCTCTGATTACTTGTCAGAAGATGTTGATGGTTTGTCAGATGATGATGGTGAAGTACTTCTCAATTCTTATGTTAAGGATCAAGTTGCTAGGCAGCCACTTCGCTCACCTGATTGGTATGCTAAGGAGAATACTTCTATTGAAGAGGTTTCTAGATCAGTTATCAAGACTAGTAAGTTGTTCTTGGAGAGCAAACGGACACGGAAGTCAGTTCCTGTAGCAGAGCCGCCAAAGGATGTTTCTTCGTTGCCTTCTACTTCTAGAGCAAGACCCAGAGTTAAAGCCATTATAATACCTCCGGAAGGAGTTAGACTCAGTGGAAACACAGGGAAAAGAGCTACTGGTAAAAGGAAGCAGAAACAAATTGAGAATATTCCTGAGATTCCAGTAGAGACAGTTATTCAAACTGAGCCTCACGTTTCACTTCCTAGTTCACCTCACGTTCCGCCTATTGATATAGATTATGAGCCTGAGCCACAAATTCAAGCAGGATCGGAGACAACTGAAACACCACAGGTTGATACATCAGGGACAGTTTCTCCACGAATTGAAAATATTGTTCAGTCTTGTTGGCTCGAAAAGTCTTTGGGAAGACAAAGGCGTGAACCGTCATACAACCTTGATTTGTCAGAGTTTGGGGAGCCCTATCAGAGGAGATCAAACAAGAAGATTAAGAAGCAAGTGCACATCGAAAAGACCCCTGAATCAGAGATTGTGATAGAAGTTGCAGTGCCTCCAGAAGGGAAAAGCTTGGATGAGGTCGAAGTGGGTGACTTTACATTCACTAAGGCAAATCTTGGCAGGACCACACGAGAGACAGATGTATCTCTTCTTAAGATTGTTACCAATAATCTTGAAGAGCGTATCACTAAGGATGGAGAAGATAAGGCTTTACTCAAAACTGAAATTAGTCAACTTCGTCAATACATTTCTGATCTTGTTCATGGGAATCCAAATAGAGCACCGGTTCTTCCTCAGCACACACCTGCAGAGAAACGGAAATTGGATCAGTTGGTCAGTCATGGCAGACTTTTTGATGATTGGATTGACAGTTTAGTTGCTGCTGGTAAAACTCTTCTTGCAGATTTATATCAGTTGAGGAGTGAGGCACACAAACTCCGTCAGGGTATTCAGTTGCTGGATATTGCAGTTGCAGAGAGCTTGGCAAAGGATCGCGTTCTTGTATCTCAGTTATCAGTTGCATGCGATGCTTTGGAGGAGATCGAAGATCAAGAGAAAGTCTTCACTTGGAAAGAGCAGCACCTTCTCAGAACAGAAATATGTGAGAAAATCTCTTCCAAGTTATTTTCACTGAAGGATGACGAAGTTGGAGTGCTTGCACTTGTCAGTGGCTTCGTTGTTCAGATCCCGTGTCATTATCTTCTCGAAGATGGCACGTATGTTGAGTTGGAAAAAGTTCAAGTGGAATTCGAGAAGCTGATTTTTGACAGCCTTGAAGGTGAACCTAGGGCGCCAAAATTAGAAAATGTTTCAGTAATTGCAGCCAGTTTGAGAAAGGCGACTGAAGAATGCAAAGATGGTGTGCACACAATTACTGAAAGTGGCAGAGAACTAAAGAAACAGACTGTTATTTTTAGCAGCATCAAAGTGCCAGATGACAGGGAGATCGATGAGTTCTTGGTTGAAGTGTTAGACCGAGTTGACATGGAGTGATCTGTCAGTTAGAACGTGCAGTTAATTTCTAGGGTTGAGTCCTGAGCAGCAGTTAACTTGACTTCCAGTCTTTAGTTCACTTGCTGACTTAACACATGCTTATCTCATCCTCGGAGTTATCAACACAGGAGTTAGGGTTAGGGTTTCTAGTTAACTGAAGGTAGTGGCCAGTTAACTTTGCTTTAAATAAGGACGTGCATGCTTGCACATTGTCCAATTAGGTTATTTGTACCAGTTAAACTGAGGGTAGTTGCCCAGTTAACTGTATAGTTTACTTCATTAGGGTTAGGGCGCATATCTTGCATGCATTGCAAGAACTGTAGTGAACTCAAGGTGATTTTAGGGTTACCTACACCTTGATGTATATAAATAAGAGCTTATGCTCATTTGTAATTAACTTTTGCTTGAGAGGGAAATATATGCTGCGCCTACCTTGCCCTCAATATTGCTCTTTATGGTATTTGTTCATGTGTCTTCATTATTGCAATCGATTGTTATGCCACATAGGGTTTCGAAAGATTGTTATGCTGGATTCTTCCATAGTTTAGAGAAATCTGTCTTGTGAATCTTTTATTGTTATGATCGAACGTTATGCCACACAGGGTTTCGTAAGATTGTCATGATAAAACCGTTTTGTGAAGTGTTTACTATGCTGATCGAGTGTTATGCCACACAGGGTTTCATAAAGTTTTCATGGTGAATCTTCTCTTAGATTAGGAAAATCTGTTTTGTGAATCTTTTGTCATTACGATTGAGTGTTATGCCACATAGGGTTTCACAAAGATTTTGATGATAAAAGCTGTTTGTGAGTCTTTACTATGCTGATTGAGTGTTATGCCACATAGGGGTTCATAAGATTATCATAGCAAATTCTCAAATCTGTTTTGTGCTTAATAAACTTGTTCAGATTGAGATGATAGTTGCGCCACCTTGCCTTCAAGTAGAGAATCTGAATGTGTTTATCGTCTGATAGTCATAACCTGTTCGCTTCTCTTGCCTCGTTCTCGGTGAGATTGGATAGATATAAGTTGTAGTTTATGATTTTATGTAAACCAGAAAACTCACCAGAACGGGTAAGTTCTTTTCAAGAAAGCCTTTGTGCCTTCTAGCAGCGAAACAAAAGACAGACATAGTTTTAGCTTATTTTCCTTTGCAAAGTACATTTGTCAAAGCATAACGAGGGAGCTTCCCCTCCATAATTTGAAGAGCACTCATTGCGTAGTGTGCATAGGCTGTTCATAACAACTTCTACTCCAGAGGTGTTAGTTGTTACGCCAACAAAGGGCGCCCAAGTTTTGAGGGGGTCTATCAGATGAATTTGCAGATGAGTGTCTAATATGATTTCTTCACGGTTGATCCAACTTTCAAACGAGATACTCAGCATGCCTATCGGAGGTCGCAGTCACCAGATTTGAAGCACCGAACAGAGGGTCCAGCGAAGGTTATGAACGAAGATTCAAAAGTAAACACAGAAAAATGAAAAAATAAACTAAGTCTGGTGGAAGTGGGCGCCCCCAGTCAAGATGGGCGCCCAAACTTATGAGGGCCTGAATTTCACTTTTCGACAAAATCTCTCCCAGAGAACCCCCTCCAAAATCCTCTCAGCTTCGCGACAAGCCCAGCGGTCAGTCCATTCGAGTTCCAGATCACCAGATCAGGCGAGATCATTTGTAGAAGTGAAAGGATGAAGAAAGTGAAAAATGGCTAAGTCTGCTTAAGTTGGGCGCCCCTGGGAAGAAAGGGTGCCCAAGATTTTGAGCCCTGAGATGTTAGAATTTGCAGAAACGGCTTCTAAGATCACTTCGTCAGTTTCAGTCAAGCTATCCAATGGAGCTGACAGTCAGTCGATCGGATTAGCGTAGCTCCCAGAATCAAGATTTCATCAGAAGATCACAGGGAAAAGGAAGAATTTGAAAATCATAAAATGGCTAACACTGTGAAAGTTCGGAGCCCCTGGAGGAAATGGGCTCCCATGAATTTGAAGGTCAAAACGAAGTTTTTCGCCAGAGGCGCCTCCAGAACAATCTCCTCAGAATTAGTCAGGCTACGCGATGAATCATCCAACTCGTTCATCGGATCAATCTAGAAGCCGGAGATCGAGGTCAAACCAAGGGTCAAAATGGAAGAAAAGTTGAAAATTCCTAAAAAATGGTTGATTCTGGAGAAGGTTGGCGCCTGCAGCCAAGAAGGGCGCCCAACTTTCAATGCCTTAGTAGAATTTTCAAAGTTTTCAAAAGATTCAAAATTGCAAGTTGAAGGGAATGTCCAAGTTCGTTGCATGAGAAGGTTTTAGGGTTTGCATGGATTAAAACAAAAGAAAGCAAAACTATTTCAAGCCCTAAATCTATTTAAGACATCTCTTCCATTCAGTTTTCATCATTTTTGCAGGTAGAATTCAAAGAAGAAAAGTGGAGCAGCAACTTTGAGGTTTTATTTCAAGATTCAAGAGCCCAAGGTTGCTGATTTTCAAGAATAATTTTCAGACCATCAACATAAGATCTTGCTTTTTCATGCTTTTTCATCTAGAAGATCAAATTTTTGAAGGAGAAAATCAAAGATTTTAATTTTCAGCCTTCTGGGTCTGCTCAACTCGTTCTTCTGAAGAATCTTTCAAGAAATTTTCATCAAGTTGCAGCAGCTGCTTTTTCCTTGCATGTCAGTGAAATCTTCAGAGTTTGCAAATTTTGATCATCTTGGTCCTCTCAAAACAGTCTTCTGAAGAAAACCCATATCACAGCTTTTTCAAGAAAATTTCAAATTCTAGGGTTGGCTGCTTTTTCAATCAGCGATTAGTGTTTTTCATATCTGATCAACTGGGTTCATTCCAAATTGTATTCTGAACAAAACCCAGGTGCCAGCTTTTTCGGTGAAAATATTGAGGAAATTAGGGTTTGCTGCTTTTTTAGTCAAAATTCAAGATTTTCAAAAACGAACGATCTGGGTTGTCTTGCAACGAAGTTCTGAGCAAAACCCATATCTCAAAAAAAATTCCAAAAATTTGTCCGTTTGAAGACGAAAAACCAGCATTCTAAAAATAGAAAGTTGCTCAAGACTTGTTTGAACATGGGCGAGTTTACAGTCATTCTTCAAGGTTTTCAATATGGAGTACACTCCCCTCGAGTTTAAGACCGAATCAGCACTATGTCAAAACTTCATCATCTCAGCTGAAGAATGAGAGAAGGTGTGATATGAGAAAAATGAAAGGTATCCGAAAAGAGTTGTGCAATACTCTTCTGCTGGAAATCAAGAGAAGTATCAGAAGCATAAAGTTGTAGAGCCGCCAAGTCATCAATTAATGAGTCATCTTTTGGGGCAGCGATGTTTTTCAAGAACATAACTCATAAAGCAGTTGAAGAAGTGAGATTCTCTAAGTTTGATCACAGAAGGCGAGGAGATCTTGGAGAATCAAACTATTGCCTTAGATAGTATCAATGCACCTGACCAGGACCCAGTTTCCTGCTTTTTAGCGGATATGATTGAGATTTAAAGCAGCTTTCATCTAGAAGCTTTCTTTCCGCTTTCTTTCTATTCTTGGAACGATTCTTATCCATTCTTTGAAGAAGAGAAAGAAGATAAATGTAATAGTTGGCGTTTTCCGCTTTTCCTGCTTTCTTAGGTGTTAGATGTTATCTTCTTTCTAGATTTAGTAATAAAGCTTGCTTGCTGAGCAAGCCCTAGATTGTGAAAGCAAGGAGATTTTAGGGTTCCCTACTCCTCTGCTTCTCTATAAATAAGAGCCTTTGCTCATTTAGTTTCTTTAACTGTGCTAGTGGGAACAAAACGCTGAGCCTATTGTTCCTTCTATTTGTTGCTCAAGTATTGTTCATTTGTGTTGTGATAAGCAAATTGTTGAGCCTCTTTAGCCAACAAGGAGTTAGTGTGATTGCTATTTTCTATTGTGTTAAGAATAAGTTTGCAAGCCTCTTTAGCTGCAATTTCTTGTTCCAGGCATGTTAGAAGTGAGTTATGTTCCATAGATTTGAGTAATAAAATCATGAGCCTCCTTTGCCTTGGTCCAAAATCTCATATTTCCATTATTTATGTTCTGCTTTTATGGTCTTGATTTCAACTTACAGTGAAGTGTGTAGGTGTTCGCTGAAAGAGATTATTGAAGTATTTTTGGTCGAAGATCTAATTTTGTTAATTTCTAACTCTCTTGCCTCGCTATTTGAGAAGTTAGCTAGAAACGCTTTAGTTTGCTATTGTAGTTGAAGTTCTAACCAGAAAATCTCAGTTGCGGCGTTTGTGTTTTATAAACCTTGTGCTCTAGCTGATAAAAAAGATAGGCAACTTAGTTTTTAATTTACTTTCTTTCGCAACATCAGCAAGAGGGAGCTTCCCCTCCTAATTTGAAGAGCAGTTTATCTGTGCATAGCTGTCCGTTTCAAATACGCATTCCAGAGGTGCGAATTTAAACGCCAACACGTTACAATTGTTATGATCATAATATCACAAAACAGATACATAGATAAACATCACTCATAAAAGCATAAAGAAGAAGACAAGACTCCTACAAACTACGGATGACTTAGCTATAACCAACATAACTTAGTTCACTCAATCTAAGGTGATGTGTGTGTATGCTCAAATAGTTTACTTTACCAATTACCCGACCAAGCTCCTCTCCCGAGTGATACTTCCCCTCCGCTTGGAGGAATGGTTCATATACCTGCATCGACTGACACACGCTTTCGAAAGTCATATGTTCATAATATAAACAGTATACATAAACATTTCAAATGTTAGAATATTCACAATTCAATAACCATCTATTCCCTTTATGCAGTATTTCACCATGAACAACATCAACTGAGATAACATCAAATGAAAACAACATCAAGTGAGATAATATTCATATTGAAAACAAGGTACCAGAATCATTAATTCATCTCCATAATTCATATTACATTCACATTTACCCTATCTAGTAATAGTAAATAGTAACTTCACAATTTGGGGTGTAACAAGTCTAAAGATACTTTTCTTTGGTTCTAAAATGGCAAGTTGATAATGGTGAGCAAGTTAGGTTTTGGTAAGACCCGTGGATCTCTACTGTCCCTATGGAATTTCATCCTATTTGTTATGCTATTCAAATGGATCTAAAAAAGAGATTTGGAGCCTTGGTTAAGGACTATTGGAAGCCTGGTTCTCTTCACCCTTCATGGAGGATTGATACAAGCTGGTATGATCCCCCTCTTATCCTTGCTGCCTCTAAACTTCTCTACATTATTTCAACACAATGATTCTATAGATATTCCTGTTGATGTGTTTTTTGCGACTGCACCAACACAAAATAAAGTTTCCCAACAGACACCCTATCCTCTCTTGAACAAAGTTTCCTGTATGCTAAGATTGCGAGATAGATCATACATTTAACTCCAAGGTTCCTTTAGTGCGAATAGTCTCAGTTGGCTTGATGTGATATTGCTGGTATTTCAAGGGGACTTACACAATTGTTCGATAGCTGACAACAGACAGTAGACTAAGGGCTTTCGTGTAATTCAAATGATTTGGCAAGTGAGCACGAGTTTCCTAATTCTAACCAGAAGTGAACTGAATTTAAAGGGTGTAGGGCCTAAGAAGTTCTAATCTACTCTAAGGTGTGGGACATGGCGATCAATTCTCACAAGCTTCAACCAAGCTCCGTTTTGCCTCACTTCGGACAGCTTCCGCGGAACTGGTGCAATCTTCAGAGGAGTGACTCAAGGTGTTCAGATCACGATCTAGCATGAAGACACCATCACAACGACGCACGCCAACATATAAACCATAATCGAAGTTAAGTTTCACAAATTTCCAGTTGACCACGCAAGGCGAACCCACCGTCAGTGAGCCCGCTAGTGGTATGGACAAGCGAAGTCTTGTTCAAATCGAGCACCACATTCCACAATTACCAAGTACTTGCATGAAATGAAATCTACTTTACTTTAAGCTACGTAAATTGGAAGGACGAAGAAGCCTCAACAACTACTCATAACAAAGAAGACATCACCATCAATGAAAATCCTTTTATTATGAAAGCATACATGACAACTTCTTACAAAGTATTCAAAGGGAAGACTTTCCTTCCTTTTCAATCTAAACTATTCTACTTTCTACTCTATCAATTTCTCTCTACTCTGATATCCTAGCTCTAATCTAATTCTAATTTCTAATGAGTTACAAATGAGGGGGACTCCCCCTTTTATAGATAGCCCAGTCCAACAGACGGCTCGGATTACAATCGGCTGGATGGCCAGGATCGCGCCACCTCAGCCCTAAACAAGATTCGCCCTAAAAACCGCCACAAAGGAGAGTGGGGTAATAAATGAGCCATTAATGTCCACCATCCTTCTAGAAGATTCCAGCTTTGAAACGCGTTCACACTGTTTTCGATCTTCTTTCTTGACGTTTTTCTTCAACTTCTTCTTTGTCACTTGAGTCTCAACACTTAGCCATTTTCTCGCAACTTAGCCATTTTCTCGCAACTTTTCTTCCTTCGAAGTTAAAATGTCATCTTGGGTCACTTAAATCATCAACGCTTGGTCTCGACGTTCCTCTTGCAAAACAAGCAAGGAGAAGAGCGTTAGAACACTTCATAATATAAATTCACCTTACTTACCTGATTTTCACGCTTTGATCTTCAAGGGCTCATCGTTTTTCCTTAGCCAACTTCGCGTTCAAATTCTTCATGCCTTAGCCAAATTTTCAACCCATCTCGCATTCTGCTTGGCACACTTCACTCTGATATCTTCTCCAACTCGGGCTCGAGAAAAATCCTTTCATCAGGAATTCTATCAAAAATCATCTAGGCGATCATTTTCAAATTCATCTGCCAAGGCATTTTTAACACATTTTATCCCTTGCCTTAGAAAATTTTTAAATTTTCCTTAGGAAATTCATCAACCTGGTGCCCATCAAAAATCTCCATCCTGAAAGCCTTGGCGAAGTGCAGGAGACACTAAAATCCATTCCTCGTTGACAATCTTCAATACCCAGAAGAAAATTTTCTTCAGAATGCGTCGAACTCATGGGTGTACAACGAACGGGTTCATTTTTCTTGAATTTTGCACCTTAAAAAAAAAATAAAAAAATCTTCAACAAATTTATTCGAGCTCCTCATCCTTGTGAGTACTTTGTTGCTCCGACTTGAGAAATTTTTATCAACCTCACGAAGCTGAGACTATCCGACTTTATCTTTGGCAATTTTGCTCACGTTTTGAGAAATTTCATCACCTCCCCAGACTTAGGCGTTTTCCTTAAGGGAGAAAATACTTCATGCCTTAGAAATTTTTTGAATCACTTAGCACTTTTGAAAATTTTGCCATAGGAAAATTTTACTCAACTTCGTTCACCTTGTTTGCGAAGAAAATTTTATTTCAACAACTCACTTAGAAATATTATTTCGATTACCTTGGGCGCATTTTATACCATGAAGGACACTTTTATTAAAAAAATTCCAACGCCTAGCATCAACTTTGCTTTCACCACCTTGTAGTTTACCTTACCACCTTAGGCGCATTTGACATTTGAAGAAGAAGATTGATCACGCCTAGCATACCTCACTTCACCCTCAACACCTTGGGCGCATATCACGTGTGGAGGACTAATGTTTACCACGCCTAGTATGTGACTCTTCAACTTCTTTGTTCTTGTCCTCACATGGCTGCTTTTGGGCGCATTTCACATTTGAAGAAGGATGAAAATTGTTGACTTGTTGACTTGCATGGGCGCATTTGTGAGAGAGAGAAGAATTTTAAATCTCCAACGCCTTGGCATGTGACTCTTCACCTTCTTTTCTTTTGTCCTCACATGGCTGCTTTTGGGCGCATTTTGGCATGCTTGAAGGATGAACGCCTTTGACTCCTTTGACTCACTTGCTTTTGGGCGCATTTGAACATGCATGAAGGATGGGCGCATTTAGGGGGTGGTGGAGGATATTTCCATGCCTTAGAAATTTTTGCTATCAACTCTCTCAACTTGGGCGCATTTTGATGGGTGAGGTGGATGAAAAACTCAGACTTAGACATTTTTTACCTTCCTCTGCCAGCTTCCCATGCCTTACTACAAATAGTAAGTCTCTCAATTTTCACACTTCAGAAGCTCAGGTCGACTTGAAATTTTGAACACTG
Source organism: Sequoia sempervirens (assembly GCA_007258455.2). Taxonomy (NCBI): domain Eukaryota; kingdom Viridiplantae; phylum Streptophyta; class Pinopsida; order Cupressales; family Cupressaceae; genus Sequoia; species Sequoia sempervirens. The sequence goes on from VDFB02075321.1 coordinate 180,171,799, forward strand.
GATCCTCATGACTCCATCAACCCGTTCACATTGCTACTCTAAGCTGACTTGCTAAAAATAGCATATTTCTAGAGCTGATTTACTATAAATAGTAACTGCCTGCTTCTGATAGCTCCACTGCTCCGACTGACTTGAAATTTGAATGACGCGCTCCTCACCACGTGACCTGCCTGCTGACATCGGCGCATGCAACTGATTCGCTATTTTTAGCCTGTTTCCAAAATAACTTACTATAAATAGTAAGTGCTCCGTTTGACTTCAAATTTTACCAGTAGATAGCTTGAAGGATGTTGATCGCGGTGGTTTACACCGGTTTTCGAAAATTCTGACTTTTTACCCCTCTTTTCAGGTCCCGAAGCTGGAAACCCTAATTCATCTTGCATGCATATCAAACGATCTCCGTTTGTTCTCATTTCTGTTGCATTGAGATCAGTTTACGATTCTGAAGTGCTGGAAGGCGGCTGCCGGGATGCATCTGCTAAAAATAGTAAGTTCTCAAATAGGTGGTTATCTCCATTTGCATGTCACATCATCGCGAAGCTCTCGAAAAACCCACAAGGAATCATCCGACATGCAAAGAAAACCCTGACATGCAAACCCTAAAAATAGCCTCGGAAGGATGAACTCTGAAAGTTGTCTTCTCACTTTGCATGTTATATCATCACGAAGGTCTCAGAAAACCCAGAAGGAATCTCTAGATATGCGTTGAAAAACTCTGCATCTAGGCCCTGAAATTGGTTCCGGAAGCTAAACTGCTAAAAATAGTAAGTCCTCTGTTTCAGCTCAAATTTAACCTGTGAGTAGCTTGATGTGCTCTGGACGCAGCGTGACTGTCGGAATTTCGAAAATGCTGACGGATTGCCTGTAATTGCAAACTTGCTAAAAATAGTAAGTACCCGGAATTTGATGAAAATTTGCTAAGAGCCTGCTGGAAGCATACTGACAACAGTGTTAGTCTTTATTTTCAATTTACTCACTTCGCTTGACCTCAAGTTGGTTGGAAAATTCAAAACCCTAATTTTCAGATTTGGCCAAATTTCACTCGTTTAAGCTTGGGCACGTCCCCCGAAAGCAAATAGTAGAAAAGAGACAGAAAGAGAGAGACAAAACCAAAGCCAAAAGACCAGAATGGAGCAAAAATTAGGGGTCCCCATTTTGAATGGGGCGATGTGTGAAAAGGTCACAACAATTCCTTGCAAGACAATTTAGTTTGGGTGGCTACTCAAAATGGAGTTTACTTTGTTAAATTTGAATATAGCTTGATTGATCCAATCCAACTTGCCCCTTTCAAATGAATGAATATATGGAAGCATAAAACTATCCCTAAAATAATCTTTTCTTGGTGGACCTATCTATCATAGAAAAGTTTTGACTATTGATAATCTTAAAAAAGGGGTCTCCAAAGGGTGAATAGATGTTTTTTATGACAAAACAGTGAAGAAAACATAGATCATCTCTTAATCAACTATAATTATGCCTTGAAAACCTGCCAATAGATTCTTAGTAACTTCCTTATCAATTGGGTTTGGCAAGATGATGTTGGTAGTATTACAAATAGTTGGTTTCACCCCTTTTCCCATCCCCTAATTAATGAGCTATGGTGGTAGGCATTCTTACATATCGGATGGGGGTTATGGAAAGAACACAACAAGATCTTTAGAAACCAAAATAAATTGTGGGAGGTTCCGGTTGACTCTATTTTCCAAAAAATCATTGAAACATCAAAGCGACAAATATCAGGAAGCCTAAATACAATCCCCCATAATTGGAAATCAACATAGCTAGAAGATGGGGATGTTTTGACAATTTTTCAATGCTGATCTTGTAGTGTCCCCATTTTAGCCATACGCTCTTCTGTGTCTGATAGCATATATCTAGAAACCCATAGGCCAGTCAGAAGCTGAAATTAGGGTTTCCACTTTCAGAGGAGGTTTTGAAGGCTTGCATGCGAGATTTTCTGATGCATGTCTGGTGGAGATTTTTGGGTTTTTGGAGAGCTTTGAGATGTAGTAACATGCATGACGAGATAATGACTTGCATTTTTGGGTATTTCTTTGGCAGTTTTGGAGGCTTACATGTTGGAGTTTTATAGTTCTGATTCTGGATTCCTTCTGGGTTTTCAGAGAGCTTCGCGATGATGTGACATGCAATTGAATTAGAGAACTTTTCTGGACTTACTATTTTTAGTAAGTTACTACAGCTGCCTGGTTTGTGCTCTAAATGAGTTTGGAACAATTATTATTTTTAACAGTATGCTATTTTTAGTAAGTACTATTTTTGGTAGTGCTATTTTTAGTAGCATTTCAACAATTCAGTGCAGTGGCTATTTTTGGCAGGTCAGTTTATTCAGTTTGGTCTCCAGCATTCGAGGTGATTATTTTGGCAAGTTTGATATTTGGTGAAAATAATATTTTTAAGTGAAATATTTGGTTAAGGCATAGAGGACGACTTTGGAGAATATAATTGCATTTTTATAATGTTTTTATAAGTGAAATGCTATTGAGGTGGTGGATGCCTAGATGAAGAAAAAAGTAAGTTTATTAAAATATTTCAATTAATCACCTTGGACGCCTAGTTGGTGAAATAATTCATTTTTATAAAGTATCTCACTTTATTTGGGACACCACATTATGTTAATTGTATTTTTTGATAAAGTGAAATGCCTTGATAAAGTGGACGACTTGGAAAAGGTTGAAAATAAATGCAAATTGGAGATTATTAAAAGTGAATGAGAATCTCATTTGGGCACCCTAATTGGAGGGAAAAGAAGATTTGAATTGGAGTTAAGAAAAGGCTATAAATAAGAGTGTTGGGCTCTTTGTTTTTAACCCATGAAGAAATTATAATGTTATGCTGGCGAAATGGTGAGTGGTTTGCTTCGAGGAATGCATACCTCCTAGTTTGGGCTTGGTTTCTTGCTTGAAATAGCAACTAACTAAGTTAGAGGCTGTTTTTTATATTGAAGAGCAGATTGAACTTATTGTAATGGAGTCTTATGTCGTTTTCTGATGTCTTTTGGTGTGTTTTGTTAGTTTACAGGTTGCTGGTTTGGGTGTAGTTGAAGTAGATTTTCACTCATAGCTCCTTGGGCGAATTTTGTTTGGTTCTGGGTATTTTTCATATCTCTTCCTTGGCTCTAGGCACCCCTTTGTGCAAGTTTGGGAATTTTTGGAGTGTAGGATTTTATCTTGCTTCTTGCACCTTTACGAGGCTGTGCTTTGGCTGAGAAGTCTTAAAAAACTTTAGAAAAAATAAATAACACCAGTTTGTTGCAGTTTCTCAATTCTAGATTGGTCGCCATCTTCCTAGGAGTTCATTGCATTTGGTTTCATGTCATTTGGAGTAGTTTTGAGGGAGTTATGCACATTTTAGTGAGTTTCATAGTTGTTGGTTTGATATTTCAGTTTGTAGAAGTTGGAAATTTTGGTGTGGTTTGCCATAGTTGGTGAGTCCTTTATGCTTGGAGATCATATAATAGCATTTTCAGCTTCTTGTGCAGCTTTGAATACTGGATACTTGTAGATTTTGATCATATTGTAAAATTGTTTCAGTAGTACTGATCAAATTTTTTATATTTCTGCATTTTCTATTGTATTCTCACTTTTAGTGGAAGAGGATGGCTATGCCGCCTTGTTTACTTTCAGTTTAAGCAATATCATTCCCACCATTAGTGGAAGAGATAGGCCTTGCCGTCTATGCATTTGTACTGGGGTTGGCTTTCTGCTCTTATTTACTTTCAGTATTCATATTGCTGATCGGTTGAGCTGTCCATTCTCTTTATGTACTTGCATTCATATTCTTAATTGGCTGTGCCGTCAAATCACTCCTGCTGAAATTCGCAATCGAGTTGCATAAACTTTACTTTCCAACATTGTACTCCTTTCAATTTGGAGACTAACAATCCCTGGCACCATATGCTCACACCTTGCCCAATATTGGGATCCTAGTGTACATTCTTGGTGTAGGGTTACATTCCAGTGTTGGTTTATGATTTTGGCTAACACTGACGGGTGCCTTGTTGAAGTAATGTTGCAAAAAAATTGAAAAAATTATAAGGGGGCCATTTTAGTGGTATCAGGGCCAAGATCCTGCCATCCTGTGAAAAAGACAGAGTCAGTTGACAGCTAAATCAGATTCTACATCAGAGGTCAGAACTGAGCTTAGCTTCAGTTTTCAGTAGTTCTAAAGATGTTACGTTTTCTGAAGTCTAGGAACTACAAGAAGACATATGTGATTATGGCTTCTGAAGAGGAAAGAAGTTTGCTAAGGTTACCTTCCATTGCTGGGACAAGGTTCAATGAAGAATGTCAGTACAAGAGGCAATGTGAACATGAGGCTTCCGTACTCTATGAGGAATATCAAAACATGTCTGATGAGTTTAAGAATAGTGTTTCTTTTGATTGCTACTTGAATTGTGTGTTGATTAAGAAACCTGGAAAATTGGGTGTGGTCAACTACATCAAGAAAAAGATTAAAAGAGAAGCAGAACATGCCTTGGTTGAAGGATCAAGGAGGGAAGAAACAGAAGTGCCTATTTGTGGTTTGCAGCCCACAAATAAGCAAGTTGAAGAAAGAAATCAATCTTTTAGTATTGAATATGGTACAAGCAAGGTGCACATGTCACCTCAAAATGAATGTGAGTTTGATGAAGAAACCTGACAGTTGAAGAGTGTGTGGAAGAACCCCATAATACTTCCCTAGACTTGCATGTGATAGGAAGTGATGAAGATTAGTTCAGTGAGAAGAACATAACAGCAGTGTTGAGTCCTAATTAAGATTCATCCAATGAAGGTCTTGAGACTAAGGGCTTCACAAAAGATATTGGTAGAACTATTGTATGGGATGAGTTCGTTGAAGAAGAGCAAGATGAAGGAAATACTAGTGATATCTTTGAACCAGCTTATGATCATTACCATAGTGATGTCGCTGATGGTGATTCCGATGAGTTTTTATCTCCTCTTGTTGAAAATTTGGTGAAGGATAATTCCCCTCCTGCTACTGTCCAAACCTCTCAAGAGTTTTCACAAGACAAATTTATGACAAGTAGCCAAGAAGACCTCTTTGGTATTCATTGGGCTGTTAATGAAGAAATCAGTAACATACCTATTCATGATGGGTTCGTTGAAGATAAAAATGATAAAATATTCAAAGCAGCCAGCTTTGATGAATCTTATTTCCAGTACAATGATAGTGACATGGGTGGTATTGGGTTTGATCATCAAACTAAGCTCTTGGAGGAAGTTATTAATGAAGACTCAGTTTAAGTGAAATGGGGAGTGACTCGTTCAAAGAGTCAACACTTCAAGAGGAGCATGATAAGCATTTTCTTGTTGACCATCTCAATCAACCCATTAGCATTTGGGATCCGGGTGTGTTGCATCAAGATATGACAAAGAACTTGTGTGGGATAAGTTTCCCTTTGATCCGGATGAAGACCAAAATTCTGATTGCATTGCAAGCTATGAGGTGGCCACGGAAGGAGAAGTTGTTTTTGATGAAGAAGCTTGCCCTGAAAAGCTCCATGATGATTCCCTTGAGTTGGTTGCAGCCACTAAGGAGGAGTTTGTTGCTTCCAAAACTTTCAGGACAGCGTTCTTTGATGAATCATTGATCGAGTTGGGGGCTGCTATAACCCTTGATCAAGGAGACAGTGAGGAGGAAGAAGAGCTAGAAGACCTTATGACTCTTGAATAAGAAAGATTTAAAGAGGTTTTTGAACACAAGTCTGATTTTCCAATTCAAGAAGCTGATTGCAAACTTAGGGTCGAAGAAATTGTGGAGTATGTTCCTCTCCATGACATTGAGCATTCTCCGCTAGTTGATGGTGAAATACAAGAAGGTTGGAGCAGCTATGAGGGCAGCGAAGACACAAAACGAAGTTCTGATTTTGAAAAGCAGCCAACCGACAATCCACCATCTTTGCATATTCTTGAGTGGGAAGATCAAGTCAAAGAGTCATTTGAAAGGGAAGTGTGAGTTCTATCCCAATTTGATTGCACACATAGCTTGGTTGAAGAGCTTTACTGAAAGGCTTAGCTTGAAGAGAGACGAAGTGGAGTTAAGGATGAAGTTGCTCTTCCCAACTTGCAACTTATCAGAGACTCTTTGGAGACATTGAAGTTAGAGTACGTGCACTTGATTGAAGGTCGAGATCATGCCATTGAAGTTGCAAAGAAGATCATTTGTGCTTTCCAAGAAAATGAGAGTATGGTTGATGAGTTTACTCTGGAGCTCGAATCAACAAGGGACATGTTGAAAGAAACTCAGTTGGCTCTAATGGAGGTTGAAGACCAGTTTGCTGACTTCAAACTTTTCAAGGAGCAAGAGAGTGCACAAAGAGCTGAAGAAATCAAGCAAGTGATTGGTGAGCTTGATAGTCTTCAAGAGGAGTTTGATCTTGAAAGCATCACAAGAAAATTAGAAGTTGCATGTGCAGATTTGGACCAGCAAATGGGGCTTGAATGTGAGAAAGGACAAGACTTCCATAATATGGATAATCCTCTCTTTGAAGTGGGTGCAGAAGAAACTTATGATAATCCTCTTTTTGTGATGGAAGATGAAGCATCAATTGACAATAGCACGAATGGGACCTTGATGAAGTTTCCCAACACAATATGGAACGTGATTTTCAGCTTATTGAAAATTTGCAAGCAAAACATGAGGGAGATTCGCTCCTCGCAATTGATAATCTTCCAAGAAGAATGTTTGATCAAGAATGCTTAAGAGGGATTGAGGATGTAGTCTTCACTTGGGAAGATGGACCAAAACGTGGTGTTTGCACTCTTGTCAATCCATTCCTTGGGTTGGGTGATGCTAGTCATTTTTGGGAGTTGAATTTGAAGTCATCTCATGTTTCATACTCTAGTGATGCTGAAGCTTTCATGGATTGGTTTCAAAGGTTCATTAGAGGGGATGCCAATTTCATGAGTATGCACTTGTTCTTGACCAGCACTTGGAGATGTGTTATGTTTTCTTTCCGGAGTGTTGGAGATTGTTTTCAGTTGGGTATCCATGCTTGGGATTCTCAACATGGGTTGATGGAAGTAACAATGCATATCAGATAGAGTAATAGAATGTAGAAACCCCTGTTCTCTCTGATTCTGAAAACTGTTTGTTTTGATTGTTTTTTTGGTGTTTTTGCATGACAAATGAAATTTGCGATTTTGAAAGAAATTGCTGAATAAATTTAAATAAAATAATACAACTTTGGAAATGATAGAATCTACTGAAACTCCTGATGCCAGACTATTTATTAATCTTTTGAAATGATTACAAATAAGATCCGATAACATGCAACTAAAAAGGCAACGGTATTTTGATGAAAACCTGATTATTGCAGCAAGCTGAAAGAAAACTCTGTGAACGTTCTGTGATAACTTTTGAATGAAGATATCTCTCTGAATGCAATAGATCAGCTGATATTTCACAGCCTCTGAACTGCAACACTGAAGATGGCTCGTTCTCCAATTCCTGTAGACAACTGAAACCCTTGGCTTCGTTCTCCGGAAGAAGACTTGATCAAAAATTGATTTCATAAAACATCCTGAGCTCAAATCCCAATGAAACCCTTATATCTCCTCAAGAGTTTGAATTTTCTCAATTAGGTTTTATTTAAATAAATTCGAACTTTTCTTTTTAATTTTTCAATAGTTTTCGAAAGCACTTTTAATTATAAAATATAATTAAAAGTGGCCCCTTCAATGATGGGCAACCCCTTCAGCAAAAATCACTTAAGTTATAATATTTAAAATATTATAACTTTATAACATAAGCTCCAAATAATTAATATTTAATTAAATCAATTAAATATTAGTATCTCTCTCAATATATGCCCGATGCACGAACCGTCTGAAGCTGACGAAGAAGGAAGTGATTCTGCACGTGACCAGACCATACTGCTAAAAATAGCAGGGGTGCTCCGCTGAGTGCTAAAAATTGCTAAAAATAGCAATCCGAGCAAATAGTGTCCGAACGAGCCCAAACGAAAGCCAACTGATAACAATCTGACAACTGAAGCCAAGCCAAGCTCCATCAAGACCCTCTATCCACCCTATCAGCCTACGAGGGTCGCATAATAGGCTAAATCCACCGAACTCTGATGTGTTGTGACGTTTTTCACACATCGCCCCATTGCAAATGGGGACCCCCTATTTTGGCTTTGCTTTTGGTTTGATGTTGGCTTTGGTTTTTTGTGTGTCTCTCTCTCTCCGTCTGTCTCTTTTTCTGCTTTCTGGGGACGTTCCCGTCTGCAAGCTTCAACGTGAATTTGGCCAAGTCTGAAATTAGGGTTTGAGTCTTTCCAGCCAATTTGAAGTCAAACGAGGTGAATAACTTGAAACTTGAGCTTAACGTTCTTGTCAGTACGCTTCCAGCAGGCTCTCAGCAAAAATTTATCAGATTCCGAGGTACTTACTATTTTAGTAAGTGAGAGATTACAGGCGATTTGTCAACTATTTTGAGATTCCGATCATCACACGTATTCAGAGTATATCAGATTGCTTGCATGCCAAATTTGAGCAAAATAGACGACTTACTATTTTTAGCGGTCCGGCTTAGCACGAATTTCGGGTCCAGATGAGAGATTTTCTTTGCATGTCTGGATATTCCTTACAGGTTTTGAGACCTTGGCGATGGTATAACATGCAAGTCGAGATGACCACTTCGGGATTCACCTTCGGTATTTTTAGGGTTTGCATGTCGAGGTTTCTTTTGCATGTCAGTTGATTCTGATGGGGTTTTGAAGCTTCGCGATGGTGTGACATGCAACGGAGATTCTCACTCGATGAGAACTTGCTATTTTTAGCAGGTATGTCCCGACAGCCGCTTCCCAGCAATTCAGAATCATGAGCTGATCGCAGTGCCACAGAAACGCGGACAAACGGAGATCATTTGATATGCATGCAGAACGAATTAGGGTTTCCAGCTTCAGAGCCTAAAAATAGGCGTAAAAAGTCAAAATCTTCGAAATCCGATGTAAACCACCGCGATCAGCGTCCTTCAGGCTATCTGCTGGTGAAATTTCAAGTCAAACGGAGCACTTACTATTTATAGTAAGTCAGATTGGAAACAGGCTAAAAATGGTAAATCAACTGCATGCGTCAGTGTCGACAGTAAGGTCACGTGGTGAGGAGAGCCTCATTAAAATTTCAAGTTAATCGGAGCGGTGGAGCTACCGGAAACGAGCAGTTACTATTTATAGTAAATCACCACCAGAAACGTGCTAAAAATGGAGGGCTTGCTCAGAATGGCAGTGTCAGCAAGGTAATGGAGTCACGAGGATCCAGTGTTTAAAATTTCAAAGCAGTCTGAGCCTCAGAAGTGTGAGAATTGAGGAGCTTACTATAAATAGCAGGACATGAGGCAGGGTGGCAGAGGTCGAGAAAAATGGCTAAGTATGGGACTTCATCCTTCAGCATAGGCTAAATGCGCCCTCAAGCACCAGATGCCAAAATTTTATGACTCAGGTGTCTCATCCTCCTGCCTGGGCAAAATGCGCCCAACTTGAAGAGGAAAGGTTAAAATTTTTTTCTAAGTGTGAAATGCTTATCCACTTGCCTAGGCAAAATGCGCCCAAATTGCAAGAGTCAAAGTGGTCAAAGGACTTCATCCTGCAGCAGGGGCAAAATGCGCCCAACTTGGGAGAGGAAAAAGTTAAAAAAATTTTCTAAGGCATGAAAGAAATCCGCCTCACCCCTCCAAATGCGCCCAAGGCAAGAAAAGTCAACCAAGTCAAAGCTTTTCATCCTTCCCCAAGGCCAAAATGCGCCCACATGCTAGTAAGAGGCCAAAAAAAATTCTAAGTACAAACTCGTCCTCCTCCACAGGCAAAATGCGCCCAAGCAAGGAGGGAGTCAACGAGGTCAAAGTTTTTTATCCTCCTCAAGGGCTAAAATGCGCCCAAACTTGTGCATGTCAAGACAAAAGATGGAAGGCGAAGAGTCATCCTCTTGCTAGGATCAAATGCGCCCATGTTTGGATTGTAAGTGGTAAATAAAAGTGGTAAATAAGGTGAAAATTTTGCCAAGGCGTGGTGAATTCAAGGTGAAAGCTTGGACGTTATCCTCCATCATGTGTAGAATGCGCCCAAGGTGGTGGGCCTTAGATAAATTTTGCTAGGCGTGATTTTCTCCAAGTATGTAAGGCGGCTAAGATGATTTTTTTAAAATATTTTGAAGGCGTTGGAATTTCCCAAATGTGATATGCGCCAAGAGTAAGGGAGTTATAAGGTGTTAGAAAATTGCCTAGGCGTGATTTTTAATTTTTCCTCGAAGTGTGCTATGCGCCTAAGGTGGAGTATAAGATGAAGTGGTGAGAATTTCTTCTAAGGCGTTGGGGCTTCAAATAAATATTTTTCCAAGTGTGAAGTAAAATGCGAAGTGGTGGATAGAAAAATAAAATGTGCCAGGCACCTCTATAAAAATTTTCTAAGTGAGGTTGATATTTTCACAGGCAAAGTTGATCAAGTTGGATATAAAATTTTCTAAGGAAATTTTTTTCGAAGTGATTCAAAAATTTCTAAGGCACAAAATATTTTCTCCTTTAGAAAAATGCCTAAGTCTGGAGAGGTGATGGAATTTTCCTTGAAACACAGCAGAGTTGCCTGAGATGAAGTCAGATGATGCCAGCTGCACAGGATTGGTAAAAATTTTCCAAGTCAGAGCAAAATTCTCAGAGGGGATCAAAGAACGAGAATAAATTTGATGAAGAATATTTTCTAAGGTTCAAAATTCAGAGAAATAAAATGAAACGGATTCGTTTATTGCACCCATGGAGTTCGATGCGTTAAAGGAAAGAACAGGTATAAATTATCGATGAGAGTTGATTTCAAAGGTCTTCCACGGCTTATGAGAATTTTGGGATGAGGATTTTAAGTGGGCACCGGATTGATGAATTTTCCTAAGAGAAATTTGAAAATTTTCTAAGGCAAAAATAAAGAAAATGCGACGATGAATTTGAAAGAAACTGCCTAGGTGGATTTGCTTCAATCCTTCGTGAAGATAGTTTACTTGAGCCAAAAATGAATAAAATCGAGGTTATCAGAGCTCCAGCAGGTGAAATGAATTTCTCAAAGATGAAGTTTGTCTAAGGCATGAACTTGAACGCAAAGTTGGCGATGAACGCTTGAAAGTTGGAGCGTGAGGATCAGGTGAGTGAGTTAAGTTTATATCATGAAGTATTCTAATGCTTCTCTCCTTGCTTGTTTTGCAGGAGGAACGTTGAAGCCTGAGCACGATGTCTGGAAGTGGTAAAGCGCGATGATATTACAACCTTCGGAGGAGGATAAAGTTATCTCGAAGGAGGAAAATTTACAAGAAAATGGCTAAGTGTTAAGACTTAGTATAACTCGAAGTGACGAAGATGAAAACCCTCAAGTGGAAGAAATCAAAGAACAACGCCAAGAAAGAAGATAGAAACTGATCTGATAAGATACTGGAAGGTGATGTGGTTGCAGAAACAATGGCTGAATAGTCCATTAGAAATTAGTGATTAAGGAGGGATCGGGGAATTAGAGATTAGAGTAGAGGACTTAGAGTGGCTTAAGTAGATTGATGGTGTAGTTTGGAGAGAAGAGAGAGAAAGTTTTTCCTTTGAAAACTTTTGAGAAGGGTGTTAATGTAACCCACATTTTATGATAATGAATCTTTTCATTGATGATGGAATTCGTCAGCATGCATGAAGTACTGACAAGGTTTCTTCTTCCTTCGTATCCAAGTAAGCTTAGAAATTCATGCAAGTAGTACTTTGGTGTGGTGTTTTATTAGGATAGCTTAAACATTCCATACCACTAGCGGCTTGTTGATGATAAGTTCGCCTTATGTGGTCAACTGGACATTACCTTGAGTTTAACTTCAGTTGTGATTTATATGCTTATATGCGTCGTTGTGATGATGTATGCATGTTAAGTCATAATTTGAACATCTTTTGCTATTTCCCTTGAAGATTGCACCGATTTTGCTGAGGCTGTCCGACGGAGGCTAGGTGAAATCCGGTTGAAGTCTATTGAAGTGAAGCTCCACATATCCTGCATTTAGAATAGAACATAAACTTCTTAGGCCCTACACCCTTTTCAATTCAGTACTTTCTGGTTAGAATAGGAAACCTGCACTTCATAGATAAATCTTTCGAGCATTTGAATTCCTTTCTCCGCTGCCGAACAATTCTGTAAGTCCCCTTGAAATACCAGCAAATCACATCGAGCCAAACTGAGCCTATTCGCATTAAAGGAACCTTGGAGTTGAACGCATGAACTTTCCTGCAATCTTAGCATGCGGAATACTTTGATCAAGAGAGAATAGGGAAGCCGTTGGCAACTTTATTCTGCGTTGGTGCGGTCACGAAAAACACATCAACAGAATTGGCGCTAGAAGGAGGGCTGAATTGAATTGTTCTAGAGGCTGGAAGGGACCAGTATGAGCTTTGAAGTTCGAAATCAGAGATATGTTAGATCTCTCTTATGTCAAAAAATCCAAAAAAAGTGAAAAGTTGAAAAATTCAAAAAAATCAAAAAAATGGAAAATCAAAAAAGAGATTTCTCGATGGATGGGCATATTTCTTGCTCTCAAGACAGTCTTATAGACATTGCTCAGATTCATGAAAGATTGAATGCACAACTGTGGCCCGAGAATTTGTCTAAGTTTGCTTTGCCAGGAAGATGTCGAATTCATGAGACCTCCCAGCACGAAGAAATCAGTTGCTTGACATTCCTCTCAAGGATAGAGCTTGTTCTCCAAGAAAAAAATTTCTTTTGGGATGTTCCCAAGCCAGGAGTATTGGATGTAGAACCTGATGATTATAACCGTCCAGAAGTGGTGAATGAGGCTTTCGCAAGATTCATACTTAGGATCCAAGGTCAGTTGGAACTTGGCAATGATCCCTTGAAAGGTGTTTTGCTCCCTCGTTGGTGTCGAATTCACAATGCGCCTCATCCAGAGTTCACTTGCACAACATGTGAACTAGCCATCAACTTCGCCAGAAGTCGCCTCGGATTACCAGTGCTACCATATGGATTATTCAAAGACAAAAGATGGATTGAATATACCACACAAACATTTTTAGCACCAAATGAAGAGTGTACCTCAACATCATCCAACAACAAGGAGAATGAGTCACAACAAGAAGATGTGATCGAGCTTAGGGAGCAGGCAGATGAAGATTGTTCCTACATCATGTTAGAACAAGAGGATATTGGAGCAAAGATCAAAGAAGCGATGGAATATATCCAAGGAAGAGAAAATACCCAAGGCAACTGTCAGCATATAGAAGAGAGTGAATGCACAAGATTGCAAGCTATTGAAGACCATCAAGTGCCAGAAGGGGACTTAGCTCGAAGTAGAGATGGAGGAGAACGTGACGAAGAGGGAAGTGATTCCAATACACTTCAAGAAGGAACGCCCCTTGATGAAAAGGTCCAATCATGCATGAACAAGATAGAAGAAATGGTAAGCAACTTAAGGCAAGATGATGTGTTTGATGATCAATGGGCTACCAAGATGGAGGAAAAATATGAGAGGCACTTCGCATCAACACTTGATCCATTATTCACAATCATGGAGGAATTGCTTGATGAAATTGAAGCAGATGAGATAGAAAATGAAGTGCAATTCGGGTTGGGGCTTGAGCCGTTGTTAGAGACACAAAAGGAGCCAGCGCATGAGGTAACCCAAGTTTCCAAGTGCTCTTTCGAATTGATTTCTCGCCCCACTCCTCCCAGTTTGGATCATCTACACATTTTGAATGCAAGTGGTATGGTTCACCATCAACTTCGGCCTCCTGATGAAGCAATGGATGACAGGCAAGAATTCATGCCATCAAATGAAGACCACCAGGTTGTATCTTTCCCCACTATTGATTACAAAGAATATCATTTTGATTATGGAGATTTTGGAAAGAAAACTTGTTTATGGATTGATCATGGTCCGGATGAGTTGCCTCAACTGCTAATCTTTCCTGAAGTTTTGCTTGAGTTTGAGATTCGTATTGTGAAAGATTACTTTTCTGAGTTTAAGGACAAATTTGCTAGGCTCCACACTATCACCGTTGTTCTGTCACTGCTGAACATCCTAAGAAATCATGCTAGGAGTTGTATGTATTTAGGTCTTTTGATTGTTGTTCGCTTAAAGTTTTTGTTTTTGTTTAGATTAGTTGTCTTGCTTTCATAGTTTAGTTGTTGCTTTCAATAAAAGGGGATCCCATTTGTGAAGGGGGTGTTGTGTTCAAAACAATATTGGTCCATTTCTTAGATAATTATTCAGGAAGTGCTTTAGAATCCGAGGTTGTTCTTTCAAGTCTTATCATTTGGTTAGGTTCTGTACTTGACTCGGAAGGGAATCATCCATTGTGTCTTGACACCAAGTCTCATGATTGCTATATTTTACACACATGGTTAATTGCTCTAAGTCATTGAGGTTTCTTGGGAAAAGTCTTGGCGGGTGAAAATCTTACATCTTGCTTCAGCGCCACTGCAATTCTCAAACCCATTGGAGGCTTCATTGCCTGCCAGCCAATCAAGGAATTGACGGAGAAATCAAAAGAGAAGAGAAGAGAAAACGTGCTTAAAAGAAATATCTGAAAAGAAAATAAACAATGAAAAGTGAAAGAAAAATATTATGAAATATTGGTTTTGGGAACATGCGAGTAACTCCATCGGGGCTATGGACGCCTGGCAGGCAGTCGAGCAATGTTCGTGAGAATTGTAGCGATAACCTCGTCGGGGCTATGGACGCCTGACTGGCAGCGAGGCAATGTCCAGGATGCTTTTGAAGTTCAGATATTTATTTAACTTGCTGGGACAGATTCTGGGAACTTCAGTGGTCTTTTAAGCTGGAACAAACGCATATGCACACACACTTGTAATCAAAAGATGAGGTGCCTTGATCCAATTTAGGATTCCTCTTCCCTTTTGAGTGTATCCCCTAGTCAATTGATGGGTTGGAAGGAATTATCCAAAGGTTCTGAGTATGGAATGGGTTTTGTCTTTGAAATGTTCAGGAACATTTATTCGGGTTGGGGCTAATGTTGTGACGTTTTTCACACATCGCCCCATTGCAAATGGGGACCCCCTATTTTGGCTTTGCTTTTGGTTTGATGTTGGCTTTGGTTTTTTGTGTGTCTCTCTCTCTCCGTCTGTCTCTTTTTCTGCTTTCTGGGGACGTTCCCGTCTGCAAGCTTCAACGTGAATTTGGCCAAGTCTGAAATTAGGGTTTGAGTCTTTCCAGCCAATTTGAAGTCAAGCGAGGTGAATAACTTGAAACTTGAGCTTAGCGTTCTTGTCAGTATGCTTCCAGCAGGCTCTCAGCAAAAATTTATCAGATTCCGAGGTACTTACTATTTTTAGTAAGTGAAATTCCTGGCCGATTTATCGGCTATTTGAGATTCGATCATCCTGCTTTATTCGAGTATGTCAGTTGCTTGCATGCCAAATTTGAGCCATGACGACTTACTATTTTTAGCGATGCGGCTTAACCGCAATTTGAGTCGGATCACGAGATTTTCTTTGCATATGCGGATATTCATACGGAGTTTTAAAGAGACAACCGATGGTATAACATGCAAAATTCGAGATGACCACTTCCGGAGATTGACCTTAGAGGCTATTTTTTAGGGTTTACGCCGAGGAGTTTCTTTTGCGTAGCCGAATTGATTCACGATGGGTTTTGAGCCAGCGATGGTGTGACATGCAAGCGGAGATTCTCCTCGATTAAGGAACTTGCTATTTTAGCGGTATGTCGGCAATGCTTCAGCAATTGATCATGAGGCGTCGCGATTGCCGCGAAGCATGGACAAAAGCGGAGAATCATTGATAGCCATGCAAAGCGAATTAGGGTTTCGAGCGAGCCTAAAAATGAGGCGTAAAAGTCAAAATCTTGAAATCCGGTGTAAACCACCGTGATAAACGTCCTTCGGAGCTATCTGGTGAAATTTCAAGTCAAATGGAGCACTTACTATTTATAGTAAAATTCCAGTTGACAGGAGCTAAAATGTTAAATCAATGCGTCAGTGTCGACAGTAAGGTCACGTGGTGAGGAGCGCCTCATTAAAATTTCAAGTTAATCGGAGCGGTGGAGCTACCGGAAACGAGCAGTTACTATTTATAGTAAATCACCACCCGAAACGTGCTAAAAATGGAGGGCTTGCTCAGAATGGCAGTGTCAGCAAGGTAATGGAGTCACGAGGATCCAGTGTTTAAAATTTCAAAGCAGTCTGAGCCTCAGAAGTGTGAGAATTGAGGAGCTTACCATAAATAGCAGGACATGAGGCAGGCTGGCAGAGGTCGAGAAAAATGGCTAAGTATGGGACTTCATCCTTCAGCATAGGCTAAATGCGCCCTCAAGCACTAGATGCCAAAATTTTATGACTCAGGTGTCTCATCCTCCTGCCTGGGCAAAATGCGCCCAACTTGAAGAGGAAAGGTTAAATTTTTTTTCTAAGTGTGAAATGCTTATCCACTTGCCTAGGCAAAATGCGCTATATCAACTATATGTAAATGTTGATTTACAATTTATATTCATCATTGATTTCTATGGTTACCTTAAAGGAGAAATGACTTGTACTTTTATTGTATGGCAATGTTTTTGTGGCTGATAGGACTGAAATAAGTATTGAAAAAGATGTTTAATGAATGATTACCAAATTTTGATGTTGGCAACTTCACTTTTGGGTGCAAACTAGTCAAGTTTTAGATACTTTCTATCATTAGTTTTGAGTTTTGGACATGTATACAGTTAATAGATTTTAGACGGAAGCAGGAAAGTATGAAACAACAGTTATTAATATTTTGTATGCAATACTTTGATAATGGAGGATTGTGTATCTCCAATTTTTAAAGAGTATTATTACATTGAGTGTTGCAATTTTGTACATGTGACTGTTCATCTTGCACATGATTAGGACTTAAAGAGTAATATATTAAATCAAACAGTACCAAGGGAGATGGGACACCAAAGCAGTTAGTGCCGATTGTGTGAAACCTGGCTGATCGATGGGTGGTTCTTGTGTTAGATATATATCTTGTTGTACCCAAAACCAAAATTTTTGCTTCACTAAGGCATTTTGCTTAATTGAGTCTTAATCCTGTTAAAGTGTTGTCAAATGGTCGTATTTGGGGTTTTAAAATATGGAGTTGGTGTCAGTATCATGTTAGTCTATTACTGAAGAGATTTAAGAAAAGTGAAAATCTGAACGGAAATCACCAAAATTTTCTATCTCTGGAGAGGGGAGCACATTTTCAAATAGGCGCCCTATCTTTTAGGGGTCCAGATCCTATTTTTAGGGTTTGTCACCTCCAACAGACATTCGTCCGGCATCACGTCAGCTTCGTAGTAAGCTATCAAGCCTGTCAAACGGACCTGTTTCGAGCAAGTTGTGGTGGATATAGTGCAAAACGAGGCGAAGACGAGAATTGACTTACACTGGTAAAAAGCGCAGCTTTTGAAAATGGCGCCCTTGTTTTTGAGGTGCCAAATGAAGGTTTTTGGCTAAATGCCGTCCAAGATGTTTGTCTCACTTTTGTTCGAACTTCGCGACGCATCCGTCAGTGGGTGAATCTGAGTTGCTGAAGTGCTTGAACCTGAGGTCGAACGTAGGGTCAAATCTTAGTCAGAATGACAGAGGAAAAAGCAAAAGAGCACATTTTGAGAAAGGCGCCTGAGCTTTTCAAGTCTTTAATGCTTTCTTTCTGATGATATCAAATATTCAATGTGTCTGTGTTACGTTCAGCTTTCCGTTGCCTGTCTCCGTCAGTTCAGAGGATGACTCAGCAGCTTGCAGTCGGAGTTTTTGTGATATTCTAGCCAGTTCCAAAAATAGTTAAGTCTGGAATGAAAAGAGCAGTTTCTCAAAAAGGCGCCCTGGTTTTTCACTCCTCAAATGATGTTTTCTGGAGAAATGTGCCTTTGCAGCTGTTATGCAGAATGAAGTCAGCTCCGCAGTGAATCTGTGATCCAGTCCTGAAAGTTGATAAAACAGAAGTTATGAAGGATTTATTTTTCCCTTTATGCAATCACCGAGAAGTCAAAATTTGACTAAGTCTGAGAAAAAGCGCCAACACGAAAAAGCAGATTTTGAAGCCTTTAGATATCCGGTTTATGAATTACATTGATCTCAAGATATCTTTTTGATCGGTTTTACTCAGCTTTGTAATGCATACATCGGCCCGATATCCGGAGAAGTGATCGGCTTGATGTGAAGGATGAAGCGAAGGTCCGTGAAGGTTTTAACTTAAATTTCATAAAATTTAGCTAAGTCTGGAATTAACGAGAGTTCAAAAGTTGAATTTTCGAAAGTAAAGTTGAATGGGCCTTATAGCGGAGTTATTTGCGGTTAGACTAAGCGTTTCACAGGTTGTCATCTTGATTCATATATTGCGTAATAAGGTGATCTTTTGGATTTGCATGTCGAGTTAACTAGTTGCATGTTGATTAACTATCTTGCATGTTGAGTTAACTTGATTGCATGTCCACTTAACTGAAGATTATCAGTGAATGTCAACTGGAGTTCACATGCATGGCGAATTTGGTTGCAATTGTGAAGTTTTAGTGAAGATGGTGCTTCATTGAGTGTCAACTGAAGTTCTAAAAGGGACGGCATGAATGGTGAAGCATTAATTTGTGAAGTAAGGCGCATTTGAGTGTTAACTTCAGTTATGAAAAGGGTCGCCATATTTAGGTTTTAGTGATGAAGCATGAATTAGTGAAGCTACGCATTTTTCAAAGAGTGGAGACTTTAGTTCCAAAAGGGTTGTTATATTTAGATTTTATTGATTAAAGCATGTGAAGTTGGCGCATTCTTGAAGGCCAACTGAAGTTATGAAAGGGTCCCTATTTTTAGAATATTCATTGCATGAAATATGGCGAATTCTTTATGGCCAACTTTAGTTATCAAGAGGGGACGCTTTAGTTCTAAATTGTGAATTTAAAGCAAGTGTGAAGGATGGCGAATTCAATGAAGAATGTCAACTAAAGTCAAAATCGCATGAAGTTGTTAACTGAAGATTGAAAAGGGAAAACCCTAAAGCATGGTGCTTTATTTAGCATATTTTAGTTTCAGTTAACTAAAATGAGGTCCAATTAGAAGCCAAGCGCCATTTTTCAAGCTTTAGTGCTTTATGCGAATTTCAATGATGAAAGCCTATTTATTTCAGCCTTGGCGTCCATTATTTCTTCATTTCAAACTTCGAAGTCTACATTCTTCTTGAGCGAGCAGCAAGCTAAAGGTGCTACAGGTGTCAGAATTCAGCGTTCTTCGTAGAAACGAATTCAGATTGTGCAGAGGAAGAAGATTCCAGACTTTATTTTCACTTTGCATGCAGGTTTCATCAAGTTCCAGAAAAGAGATTGGCAAATTCTTCAGAAGCAGAACAAGCAAAACTTTCTATCTTCTGTCTTATTTCTTCTATTTCTCACCTTAGCTACTTTCTTCGCATGTCAAAGAAATTCAACAAATATTCAGAATCTGACCATCTGGGTTCGCATATTTCAGCATTAGCAGCAAAACCCATGTCTTAGATTTTTTCGAGAAAATTGCCCCATAGCCTTCATTCTGAAGCTCTGTGCTTTTTTCCGAAGATTTCTTTGCATGTGGGCCAAAAACACATCTTTTTGAAAATCGCATCATCTGGGTTTGTCCAGAATTCTGTTATGGACAAAACCCATGTTCCAGATTTTCTCAAGAAAAATTGTCCTGGAAAGCTTTAAAAACCCCTGCTTTTCTCGACTAAAAAGTCTCTGCATGCCTAGCTAAAACTCACTTTTTCAAATTTTTATTGATCTGGGTTTGCTTAGAATTTGATTCTGCACAAAACCCACGTTTCAGAAAAATTCCGAAAAACTTTTCCGCAGTGAGCTATTTTTAGTCTTGTCCAGAGCTTTTTCAGCCTCTTCAGAAAGTTGCCAGAATATAGTCATGTTCACAGTCAACGGGCAAGTTTTTCAGAAGGCAGTTCAACTAGACTGAATTCAAGGCCAAATCGGTCTTAATTTAGGTTTTCACCAGAGCAGCTGACAATGAAGCGTTATGCTGCAAAAGGAACAGAGATTACTCCATTTACGGAGCCGCCAAAGTCACTCAGATCCTGTGCCATTATCTTCGTGAAGATGGTACCTACGCTGATCTCGAGGCTGTGCAAACTAAGTTCCAGAAGCATGTTCGTGATATCTTGATGGAGATTTTGGATCACATTTCAGTGATTTCAGCTAGTTTCAAGAAGGCGACTAAAAATGTTAAAGAATGCATATCTGATCGAGGAAAGTAATGAAGGGTGAAGAAGCGATTATTATTTTGAACCCGTCGAGTTACGGAAACCGAGTAATTCGAGTTCTTGGTGAAGTGTTGAATTGAAGAGATGACATGGAGTGATCGCCCAGTTGGAACTGCTTGATTAATTCCGAGGGTTGAGTCATGAGCAGCGAGTTAACTTCGACTTTAGTCTTGAGTTTTGCTAGCGGCTGTATGCTTATCTCCGTCAGCGGAATTATCATCCGCGGGGAGTTAGGGTTAGGGTTTCGGTTAAGCGAAGGTAGTGTCTGGATTAACTTTGCTTTAATAAGACGTAATATTATATATATATGGAGTTATTTGTCTTGGTTAAAGCGATGGTAGCTTTCGGTTAAGCGTATAGTTACTTCATTACAGGGTTTAATAATTAATCTTGCATGCATTTGCGGCGTAGTTGACTTACAAAGGTGATTTTGAGGTTCCTACACCTTGATGTATATAAATAAGAGCTTTTGCTCATTTGTAATTAACTTTTGCTTAGAGAGAAATATATGCAAGCCTACCTTGCCCTCAATATTGCTCTTTTGGTATTTGTTCATGTGGCGCTATTACAATTAATTGTTATGCCACATAGGGTTTCATGCAATTGTAATGGTGAATTCTTTTGTTTTATACAACTTTACCATTATGATCAATTGTTATGCCACATAGGGTTTCAAGAGATTGTGATGATAAATCTGTTTTGTGAACCTTTTATCATTATGATCAAGTGTTATGCCACATAGGGTTTCGTGAGATTGTGATGATAAATCTGTTTTGTAAGTCTTTACTATTTTGATCAAGTGTTATGCCACATAGGGTTTCATAAGATTGTCATGGTAAATTCTTAAATCTGTTTTGTGCCCAATAAACTTGTCTAGATTGAGCTGATAGATGCGCCACCTTGCCTTCAAGTAGAGAATCTAAACTCGTTTATCGTCCGATAGTCAAAACCCTGCTCCATTTCCTCATGCTCTGTTTTCTTGAGGAAATTGGATAGATTTAAAGTAGATAGCTTAGTTGTAGTTAATGATCTACAAAACCAGAAAATCCTTAGCTGCAACGTTCTTGGTTTTCTTAACCTTGTGCCTCTTCCAGCTGAGAACAAAAAGATAGGACTTAGATTACTTTTCTTTTTCATGCATTCCAGCACAACGAGGGAGCTTCCCCTCCTAATTTGAAGAGCACTCATTGCGTATTGTACATAGCTGTCCGTACAAACCTGCACTCCAGAGGTGTTAGATTTTACGCCAAGATATCTATAATTCAAATTGGGTTTTTGTATGCCCGTGCAAAGTTACTAGGTTATTTTGAACTTTGCCATTTTGTTGCTTGCATCATAGTTTGGCACTTTGTATATTTGTTATGTATTTATAATAAAAATATATTTAATCTTTAAATTTTGGAAATCTTTACTTGAAATTGGTGACTTGGCAAACACAATAAACTAAAATTCCTTAAAAACTTGAAACCTACTCAAAGTAAAGTAAAAAGTTCCTTAACAAGACTTAAATTTGGCACTTTTTCCTTGGTCAATGCACACCAACGCCATCTTCAACACTGTCTCCACTTCCATCTGTGCCTCAGATTTACAATCATGATCCACCCACATTGAATTTTCAATGTCTCATTAATTCCAACAGAAGAAAATCTGAAACTGCAAATGTCTTCCTTTTCTGTAATGGGAAGATTCATTGTTCAATCAAGTGCCAAGTACTTCTTGTGCCTTGAATGGTTGAGAAGGTTAGCATGTGATCTTTGTCTACCAGGTTTTCCATTCCAAAGTCTAAAATTTTGGCTCAAAAATGCTTGTGCAGAAGAATGTTCCAAGGCTTTGTGTTGCAATGCAAAATCCATTCCAAACATTTTGCAAGCACCAAAGACCCAAAATTTGAACGTTTTGGTAAGTTTTTGTGTTTGTGTGCCAATTTTTAGATATGATATGAGTTTTAGCCATAGGCTTTCCAGGTACTTGTGGGTGCTCATGGGGACTTGTGGCAAGTCCTTGACTCAAACTCAGGTTGAGCCTGCAGCAAGTCCACGGGGAGTCCCTTGTCTCCTGCAAAACCATGCAAATTGTGTGAGTACTTGATAAGTTCCAGAATTATGGTATAATATGCTAATGACTTATGATTTGTCCTCTTCCTTTTTCTTCTTGAATAGGCTCATGCTATATTGCTGTCATATGTTCGTAGGATAGTCTTGTGCTTTATTCACATTCATATTTCTCCTATGTCAAGTTTGAGCTCATTACAGTCTAAGGTACTGTAAATATCTTATGAAGATGATTATCATTATTTGTGATGAGATCTAGCAGTATTCTCAGGTTTACACTTATGCTATTATTACTTTGTTTATTATATAGGCCTCATAATTTTTGCCAAGATATTTTTTTATCTCTTGGGGTTTGTAGCATTGGCTGCAATATCATAACTCTCTGCTCCAAACATATGTTGGCAAGCCCTTTTCTATTTACATCATCTTTAATTTGCCCCCTAGTCATTCAATAGTAATGTAAGGTTCATGGTTTTTTCCCGTTTTGAACAATTTTGTTGAGTTTAAATGACATAATTAATAGACCCTTTATATAATTTCCTAAGCAAATAATAAAATAAACCAATTTAGTAATTCTTTGTACTTGATTCTTATTAAATAATATGATTCTTTGGATTAAACATGGATTAGTATTGTATGGTGGGAAAATAATTTTTTTTGAGTGTGTCTTTTGTGTTCTCTATAGATGGGTTGATGAAGTAGTACGAGATGCGCCATGGGTGATCACTCAAGAGTTCATTGAAAAGCACCAGATTGATTATGTAGCTCATGATTCCCTTCCGTATGTCTACTTGCACTCAGATATCAATTTGTATGGCTTTCAATTTTTTATTAAAATGTGAAAAGATGGAACATAACTGTTGGAAATGACATTTTTATTCTTGTTATTTCCTTTTTTATACAATTACAATCATGCAAAGAAGTTAACTTCATGTTCTCATGTTTCCAGAATCATTTTGATGCTTATGGTCGTCTATTCTTATCATTGTAGTAAAAAAATAGATTGTTTATAGAGTGCTAGTGTCATCAATTGCATGAACATAAAAGTGTTTTCAAAAATATGGACATGGAAAATAGGGAAAATACATTCTTATTCTATTCATATTGAAAAATAAACCAAACTTTTTGATACCTCCAAAAAGGTAAATAGGAAAACCTACATATTTGGAAAAAAAATGGAAGGAACAAATTTACTTGAGATGGGAGAAGAATATAAGTTCCCAAATAGATAAAGTTAATATCAATTTTTCCTGGATTGATTAAAAAATGGAATTCAAATGATTATCTTAATTAGATGTTTAAGGACTACCAATCATGTTATGTAGGAAGGTTTTGTTGAGAACACGGTGATACTAAGAGGGGGGGTGAATCAGTATCTATTAATCCTTTACTTTTCAAAATCAAAATAATTATATCAGCTACTCATATGCAAGACTTGGCAATTAAGGGCACAATGAGAACACCCAATTTACGTGGAAACCCTTTTGGGAGAAAACCACGGCACAATTTTGCTTATATATATAAATAACTTCCTTTTCTTGTAGGCTCCAACCTACTATAGACTCCAATCTCTACTTGACAAAATATAGGCTTCAACAGTTTAACCTATTGGAGGCTTCAACCTCCCCACACAAACTTAAATCTATCCACACCAATTGAGCTCCAACCCAGCTAGAGGCTACAACCTCTTGATCAATAGGCTTCAACCTATTAGTCTTTTAATACTGATATGTTATTCTTTCTCACATAAATCTGATCAACCTCTAAATCTTTCACAACCTTCACAAGTCTGAAAAACTCTAAATCTTTTCAATATTCATAATTCTGATTCAAATTATAGATCCTTAAAGTTTCTCATAGATCTGATTCAAATTATCATCTCTTTCCTTTCAAATTTGAATAGTATTAATTCATCTCTCTAGTATAATTCTTTTATCTTATAATGCAGATGTCTTCAGTATACATCAGATTTGTTCTTCATATTTCTGCTCTTTTTCAGAAAATATTCATTGGAAAATTGATTGATCTTTTGACAAGGGATGCATCCCATGAAGAGGGATGACTTTGTGAGGGAGCATCATAATTCAAAAGAGGAGTCTCTTTTTAGTTAAATTGAGCGATTCATTAGAGGGTCAACCTTCTTTAATAAATTCTTTAATATGTTGTGCTTTAATTCCTTTGATCCACGGGATTAATTTTCTGTGCTTTTTTTTCTTTAAACCATCAACCAGCCTTTTGTGTTATTCTTCCTTAATTAAATCTGCTATGCCAGCATATCTCTTTGTAATATCCCTTGCTACTTCTGATCTTAATTTTTGCCCTCAAGGAATATCGTAAGGGTTACCAAAAATGCAAAACAAAGATCTTGGTTACTATACCCTTCTAACACTTTAGGATTTTTCATCTAAAGGAGATGGAGTAGACCAAAATGTTAATTTTTACACTTCTTAAACCACTATAGAAATCCCTTACAAATATGGCCTAAGTTTGCCTCTAGGAATTTTGTCAAACACTTCACTTACAAACTACTTACTTGCTGTTCTTGAATTTTCAGTTTGCTTGCTTGTCTTCAAATGGCTTGTTATGGTATCAAAATGAAGTTCAAATGCTTGTAAACAATTACTACAATGTTTTAAGTAATGAAACTAGAATGACAATGCAATTCTTTTTGTCTTTTTCATGCATATAAATGTTCTAAACATGAGAAATGATCACCTACAGCCAATGGACATTACGTCAAACAATTGGCATGCAACCTAAAGAGTGCAATATGAGCATGAACAATACATACAATATGATAAGCAACTTATAACTCCTTTGATCTAAAAAGATGTATGACAGCCAAGACTCTTGGCTTTACAATATCATGAAGGACTCTAAGTCTGAGTACAATGGCAGCCTCTCACACTTAAACATACATGACTGAAATTGAATGCAAAACAACATATAAAGAACCTGGATGAAGTGCCTAAGGTTGATGATGAAGAAGCAATCAATAGAAATCCAAAATGTGCCTCCTCGTCAAATCGAACCTTTCTTCAAATCGCCCCTGTTCTGATATGAATGCCAATAATAAATTAATGGCCCAAATATCATTGCCATGACCCAAGGAATGGAGTGCCCAAGTTAGAGAGTGAAATCGATGCAACATAAAGCCTCCATGAGTGAAAATGTGGTCTCCAATGGCTGCCAAAATGATTGTAATTTAATATCAGACTTCTGCAACTATATATCAAACTTCAACACTCCTTCAATATGCCTTCAAAGCTACTAGTTGATGCAAATATGATGCTACTAATGATTCCCAATCAGAAATGCAAAATGTCCTCAGAAAATTTGGCCTATGGCCACCAATGAAGCACAATTAGAAAGACTGAAATATCTTCCTCTCAGCTGCAACCCTTTGGAGGAATATTTCACCACCTCAATTATGCTAATTAATGGGATACTTCGTACCCAAAGACCTCCAATGTTGACTGCATAAACCCTAGGCTTCTCCAACAAACATACCAAACTCAATTATCAAAATATCCAGCATATTCACAAATGAGCCCCTTAAGAGCCTTTTATACTTTTCTTGTGCGAGCTCAAACACTTTCCTTGCCAATGTGGGATAAAAGATATATTTCCCTTTTAATTTTATTTTAGTGACTTTATGATATAATATTTTATTTAGTCACTTTAATTAAATTAATTAAATATAAAGTCACCTTTTAATTTTTAATTATTTGATGACTTAATAAATAATTAACTTAATTAATTTCTTCTTCTTTCTCCATTTAGCTTTTGGAGAATGAAGGCTAAAAAATCACACTGAGATGGCTACGAAAAAGGGGATATTACAGTCCACCCCTCCTAAAATAGCTTGTCCCCAAGCAATCTCAACTCTAGATGTTGAAGAATTGTTGTATGTAATGTCCCCATTTTGGCCATACGCTCTTCATTTGGATTTAGCCTATTTCCAGAAATTTGTAGGCTACTCAGATGTGCAAATTTAGGGTTTCCACTTTCAGTAAGTCTTGCTTCCAACTCAATTAAGCTTTCTGTTGGTTTTGAGGTGAATTTACTATTTTTGGCATTGGCTATTTTTAGTAAGTCTAATTTTGGCAATGGCATCATCAGCAGTTCAGCTTAGGTCATCATGCTATTTTTGGCAATCCATCAGTTTCAGTATTGGTGTTGGTTTTGGTTATCTCCTTGGACTGAGTTTTTACTTAGTCAATTTCATGTTTTTCAGTTGTACCCCATGCCTAGGAGTGATAACTTCATGTTGTTTTAAAGAGGGGACAATTAAGGGGTCATGTGAGCATTTAATTATTTAATAAATGCTTTATTGTTGCATTTTGAATTGGACACCAAAAAGGTAAGATGAATAATATTTTATTATTTCAAAATAAAGTGAAAGGTTGAAGTGGCGTCCCTTTTGGAAGTTGAAGTGATTCGACTTCTTGGAATTCAAAGTGTTTCATTTGTCATTTGAAGCTTATTTATTGAGGCCTTGCTCATTCATTCTCATTTTTTTTTGGAAAATATTGTAAAGTTATGCTGCTGGTTTGAAATCCATAGTCCGGCTAAGGGAAAGCTTAGCAAGTTTACTCCATTCTTTGGGCTTGAAACTATGGTTCCTTAGATGGTCTATTGGGAGTGTGCTTCATCCAAAAGTACATATTGAGCATTATTGTGGAGTTTTGGTGAGATATTTCCAGTTTTCATGTTGCTGGTTATTATTTGGTTGAAGGAGATTTTTATATACAGCTTTTTGTGTGATTTAGTTTTGATTCTGGGTATTGGTCCTATCAATTCCTTGACTATTGGCGACCCCTTTTGGAGAGTTTCATAATTTTTAATGAAGTGCAGATTTTTATCTAAAGAAATCGCCCCCTTTGGAGGCCATACCACTTGCAGAGGGCTTTGGAGTTGGAACAAAAATTATCTAATGAGTTTTGATGCAGGTTTTGTATGGTGAATTGGGCGCCTACCTTCTAGAGAGCCATTGCATTTCGTTTCAATCAATTCGGAGGTATATTGATAAAGTTGTGAGCATTTGTTTGGTTTTTCTAATTGCTGGTAGACATTTCCAGATTGTAGATTTATATATCAGATTGTTATATTTTTTTATTTTGGCTTCTAGCATCATTATTTGAGAGGTTTTTCATTGAAGAAACCATCTTTTAATTGTATATTGTAATTATGGTAAAAACACTTGAAAATTGCAGTTATTTTTCATTGTAAAACTGAAAACAGTAGTACTGTTTCAGTTCTTTAATTTGCTGCATTTTCTTGTAATTAATTCACATCATTGTAACCCCTGGATGGTTTACCGCCAGTGTGGATAAAGAACATTCTAGAAGCTTATCTCTCTTATTAGCAGCTATTTCTATTCATTGTAAAGCTAGTTAGTAGTACTAATGGCTATTTCATTTTATTGCTGCAATTTATATTTGATTACACCCACAATTGAGTGGTTGAGTTTTAGAATAAACATCTTTCTTGTTTGTAAATTCCCCCCACAAAATAAGTGGTTGTGTGGACTGTTTTTCCCCCATGAAATAAGTGGAAGAGATGATTTAATGGCTGGCTTTCCGCTTTAATAATGTAATAATCTCACTCACTAAATAAGTGGAGTATTCCCACTGCTTGTGGATGCCTGTATTAGCAAATGAATTGTACTTTCAGTTCAATTTATACCTAATGATCCTCTGACCATATGCTATCACCTCGCCCACATTGGGATCTTGGTGAACATTCTTGGTTAGAGTTACTTTCCATGCTGATTTGCATTTGGAGCTAACGCTAATCAGTGGTTTGATGCTGGTTTGTGTGTCTAATTTTTGGGAAAAAAAGTAAGGGGAATATTTCATTGTACCCCAAATTAAATTTTTTTGCTACACTTAGACATTTTGAAGAAATGAGTAAAAATCTTGTTAAATTTGTTAAAAAGGTCAAAATTTGGGTGTGCGTGTCTTGCATGAGGGGTAAAAACGTGAAATTTCCAAAACTCTAACGATCTGGGTTTGCTCAAAGTGACCTAATTTACAAAACCCAGA
Organism: Sequoia sempervirens; assembly: GCA_007258455.2. NCBI lineage: Eukaryota > Viridiplantae > Streptophyta > Pinopsida > Cupressales > Cupressaceae > Sequoia > Sequoia sempervirens. The sequence continues at coordinate 180,200,151 of VDFB02075321.1, forward strand.
TCTCATTTTTTCATCCCTACTTTTTAGGAAAATTGCTATTTTTCTAAAAATAGTAACTTTTTCTGAGTTTCTTTCGAAACGGATACTGGTAAAAAATTTTAAAAATAGAAAGTTTGTCCACCAGGGTCCAAACTGATTTTGATTGGCTCAAAATATGTCTACATTAGGCTGGTGTAGTTAGAATCTCAAAAAGATCAGTTTTACCCTAGTGGGTCTATTCTACTTTTTCAGAAGCATTTCGGGAGCTCCGAAGTCATCAATGGAAGTCAGTCAGCAGCCAGGCGCCAAATCCAACACGCAAGAACTGAATAGAAGGTGAGTTGATGAACATGCACGATGAACAACGAAGAAGGTGAAAATTGTGAAAAATGATTAAGCCTGCTTGCCATGGGCGCCCCAGAAGAAGATAGGCGCCCATCTTTTTAGGGCATCAAATGATGAAATTAGGATTTGAGCTTCCAGGAAAAGTTGTTCAATTTCCTCCCAGCTTCGCAGTGAGCTCGATAGTGCAGTCATCAGATCATCTAGTCGACCGGGATTCGAGATCAAATAGAGGAGCTTCAAACAAAAGACAAAATGAAAATCGGATGAAAATATTCTAAGTTTGGAGCAAATGGGCGCCCCTAGAAGAGAAAGGCATTGAAGTTTTCGGGGGCCTAAATAGATGAATTTTCCAGTTGAGCCTCTAACGTGACTTCCTCAGAGATGATCAGGCTTTTCAACGAGATTATCAGCTCGTCAATCCGAGTTGGCAGTCATTAGATGCAGCAGGCGGAACAGAGGGTTTGACAAGAGTTAAAATCAAAAAGTCAAAAAGTAGAGAATATAGAAAAATGACTAACTCTGGTGGAGTTCAGTGCCCCAGCTTGCCAGGGGCGCTCAAACTTTTGGTGCCTCAAATTCAACTTTTTGACAAAGTGACCTCCAAAAGACCCCTCTCAGAATCTCCTCAGCTTCGCAACGAGCCCAACCATCAGTCAATCTGACGCCTAGGTCTTCAGATTTGACAGGATCATCTGTAGAAGAGGAATTGATGAAGAAATAGAAAAGTTTCTAAGTCTGGTAAAGGTAGGCACCCCTGGAGAGAAAGGGTGCCCAAGGTTTTGAAGCTCTAAATGATGAATTTGCCAACATAGCCTCCAAGATCGTCTTGTCTGATTCAGTTAAGCTATCCAACGAAGCAGTCTGCCAGTCAATTCGATCAACGTAGCTCCTAGAACCAGGATTTCATCAGAAGATCAGAAGGAAAAGGAAGAACTTGAAAATCCTAAAAAATGGCTAACTCTGGACAAAATGGGCACCCCTGGAGGAAATAGGCTCCCATGAATTTGAAGGTCAAAACGAAGTTTTTCGTCAGAGACGCCTCGAGAACAATCTTCTCAGAATTAGTCAGGCTACACGATGAATCATCCAGCTCGCTTGTCGGATCAATCTAGAAGCCAAAGATCGAGGTCAAATTAGGGGGTCAAAATTGTGAAAAGTTGAAAATTTCTAAAAAATGGCTAACTTTGGAGAAATTTGGTGCCCCTAGCCAAGAAGGGCGCCCAACTTACAATGCCTTAGTGAAAATTTTCAAATTTTCAAAAATTTCAAAATTGCAAGAGGAAGAGGATGTCCAAGTTCATCGAACCAGCTAATTTTAGGGTTTTGAATATAAAAACAAAAGAAAGCAAAGCTATTTCAAACCCTAAATCTATTTAAACACCACTCTTCAATGCAATTCTCATCATTTTTGCAGGTGGCATCCCAAGGAGAAGAGTGGAGCAGCAAGTTTGAAGAAATTTTTCAAGATTCAGAAACTCAAGTTTGCTGATTCTTCATCAAAATTTTCAGACCAGCAATATAAACCCTTGCTTTTCATGCTTTTTTCATCCAAAAGATCAAATTTTTGAAGAAGGCCAAGATTTTCAATTTTCAGCCATCTAAGTCTTATCATCTCATTCTTCTGAATTTTTTTTGAAGAAATTCATCAAATTGCAGTAGCTGCTTTTTCTTTGCATGTCAGTGAAATCTTCGGTGTATTCAATTTTTGATCATTTGGGTCCTCTCAAAACAATCTTCTAAAGAAAACCCATATCACAACTTTTTTTCAAAAAAATTTCAAATTTTAGGGTTGGCTGCTTTTTTGATCAGCCTTAAGTGTGTTTCAAATCTAATCAACTGGGTCCATTTCTAATTACATTTTGAACAAAACCCAGGTGCCAGCTTTTTCTGTGAAAAATTGAAGAAATTAGGGTTTGCTGCTTTTTCAGTCTAAATTCAAAATTTTCAAAAATGGACGATCTGGGTTATCTTGCAACAAAATTCTGAGCAAAACCCTATTGTACCCAAACCAAATTTCTTGCTTCATCAAGGCATTTTGCTTAAAAGAGTCTAAACCTTGCTAAAATGATGTCAAATACAGTTTTTGGGCAATATCAAGCATGGAGTTTGGTCAGTGTTGTGTCAGTCAAAGGCAGTACCTATTGATCAGAACCTGAATCGGAGACTCAAAACGAGGCATTTCACGATGGAGTAGCATTTCACAACAATAATTATACCTTTGCATGGTCATTTCAGTGACCAAGACGAAGATTTCAGTGGTCAAATTTATGTAGATTTCTCAGGCAAAAGCAAAATTGCGCCCCTGTAGCCCAAGGGTGCCCTTCTCTTCGAAGGTCCAGATTTTGTGGCATGTGCTCATAAACGTAGTCGATCTCTTCAGAATCAGCCCAGTTATCCGATGAGCTATCCTGCGAGGTTATCCGAGGTTTGTAGCTCTAGTAACTGACGTCAGAAGCTGAAGTTCAGAAGATTGAAGATTGCAAAAACTTGTCACTTTTCAACTTTTGCGCCCCTATAGATCAGGGGCACCCTTCTTAAAGAGGGTCTAGATTCTGGCATTCTTGGCTGTTGATGCATCTAATCTCTTTACGAATAGTCTGGCTATCCGACAAGCTACCGAATGCAGATATCCGAGACCCAGAGCTCCAACAGTCAGGGCTAGAAGATGAAGTTACAAGGAGACTTCACATCACAGAAACTTCCTCTAATGGCGAAATTGCGCCCCTGTAGCTCAGGGGCCCCTTTCAAGATGACCCCTGAGATGATTGAGTTTGCAGATAAGGTTTTCCTGAGATTTGTGCTACTCTAGTCCGGTTTTGCAATGCACCAGTCAACCAGTCAGTCCAATATTCTGAGAGATCGTGGCAGAGATTCTACCAGGCACGTAAATCAGAGGGTGGAGAATCATGAAATATTCACTGTAGCCTCTGTAGGCCAGGGGCGCCCAGCCTTTAGCCCTGTCAAATTGTCATGTCCCCTTCTAGTTGACATCTCTCAGAGCACAGGATTAGCCTATTATGCGACCCTCGTAGGCTGATGGGATGGATAGAGGGTCTTGATGGAGCTTGGCTTGGCTTCAGTTGTCAGTATTTTACCAGTTGGCTTTCGTTCGGGCTCATTCAGACACTTTTAGCCTGAGTTGCTATTTTTAGCAGTATTTTGGCACTCAGCGAGGGACCCCTGCTATTTTTAGCAGTATGGATTGATCACGTGCAGAATCACTTCCTTATTCGTCAGCTTCAGACGGTTCGTGCATCGGGTAAATATTGAGAGAGATATTAATATTTAATTGATTTAATTAAATATTAATTATTGGAGCTTATATTATAAAGTTATAATATTTTAAATATTATAACTTAACTGATTTTGGCTGAAGGGGTCGCCCATCATGGAAGGGGCCATTTTAATTATATTTTATAATTAAAATTTGATCAGAGACTATTGAAATAATTAAAAAGAAAAGTTGAATTTATTTTTAATGATGCCTCTTGAAGGAATTCGCACTTTTCAAAGGGATATAAGGCTTTGCTTGGAAAATCGAGCCATTATGTTATTGATTATTGAAATTTGAGCAAGTCTTCAACCAGAGCACGGAAGCCAAGGGTTTCAGTCTCAGAGCATTGGGGAACGAGCCATCTCCAGTGAAAGCAATTCATAGGTTGTGAAATATCATCCGATTTATTGCCAGGCAAAGAGATTTCTTCATTCAGGAGAAATTATAGAGCTTCACAGTTGATTCAAACTTCAGGGTTTTAGTTAGCAATTTGTCCAGAGAAGTTTCTTCCATTAAGGCGCATATTTCTTTAAGATCTGGAGACTCAGAGGAGGGCCGTACTTTTCTTTTAATGCTGTTGCTGCTGTCATCCGTACCATTCTGTACCAGGCCGTACTTTTCAAGAAAAGCCGTACTTCTCTTATTTAAGCAAATCGCCTACTATTGGATCAGTTTGCCATTACCAGTTTGGGCGCCTATATTCCTGGCATCATTGTGGAACATCAGAAGGAGGGAGAAAGGTGTATTTATTGCAGCCGTACCAGATCAAGGCCATTTTCATATTGCAGCAAATCAGGTTTTCATCGAATAAAATATTGCCTTTTTATTTGCATGTACTTGGATCTTATTTGTAATCGTTCCAGAAGTTGAATAAATAGTCTGGCATCGAAAGTTTCAATAGATTCTATCATTTTCAGAGTTATATTATTTTATTTAAATTTATTCAGCAATTTCTTTTCAAAATCGCCATCTTTTTCATTCATGCAAAAAACTCAAAAACAATCAAAAACCAAAAATACACAAAACAATCAAAAAAACAGTCAGATCCAAAAACAGGGGAAACAAGGGTTTCTACAATGGTATCAGAGCTAAATCCTGCCATCTTGAGGGTTTAGCACTCTTATGCAGCCAGAAGAGGTTGGGTCACACAGGTATTATACACGCAGGCGAGCCTTGATTGACAGGCAACAGGGTTTGAACAGGCAGCCGGGAAACATGGCTGACAGAACAGATAATCCTAGAACAGAGATCCCTCAAAACCCTAGGGATCAGGACGATGCAGAGGTTCTACTCGCTCTTAGAGATTTACGAGCAGGTCAACGACAGTCTAATGATGTGTTGCAGCAGTTGACAGTAGCACTTCAGAGATTGGGTACTCCGAGGAGACCGTCACCACATCGTGACGATGACAGGAGTGATGCAGGATCACGGAGAGCACCTAGGACTGTTTCACGGACAGCAGACAGGCCCACTAGGCCTACTTTTGCGAGACAGGAGCCCGATGAGGCTATCGCAGGTGAAGAGCATGAGGAGTTGTTCGCAGACACACTTATGGCAGCAAACGAGGAGTGAGAGTTAGTACCACCAGATGTTAGAGAGAGGATTACCTTTGACAGATTTGTTACACAGAGGAGAGAGCACCACAGAGGTCGACAGGATTGGAGACCTAGATACCAGAATAATGATCTGAAGCATGCTACAAACAGGCTCAATCTAGTGATGTTCGATGGTAGTGGTAAGGTCACAGCTCAGGCCTGAATTAGTAAGCTAGATACATTCCTCACATTGCGTCCGATGGCTGAGAGAGATGCTATCAGGTATGCGACATTACATCTGGAGGGAGTAGCTTACGACTGGTGGCACCACGAGATGGTGACACTCCAGCATGACCGGATCACATCATATCAGGAGTTTGTTGATCGGTTGGTGGAGCGGTTTGACAGGAAGGATCCAGAATCCTATTTTAGAGACTTGGCTCAGTTGAGATAGAGTGGTAGTTTGGAGTCGTATATTGGTGACTTTCAGAAGTTATCAGTTATGGTTCCGAATATTTCAGAGAGGCGACTGGTAGTGCTTTTCATGGAGGGTTTGACAGAGCCATTGAGAGGTTGGATCAAAGCCTTTGATCCTCCTTCGTTACAGGAAGCGATGAAGAAGGCACGTAGTATGGAGTTGGCAGCACCGTCTAGTAGATTCAACTCCCGAGGTTCTTCTTCTTTCAGGGACAATAAGGGCTTTAAAAAAAACAGAGAGAAGTCTGATTTTAACAAAGAAAAATCAGATTTTAAGAATGATTCAAAGGGTAAATCAGCAGCACCACCTTTGGATCGAGAGGCTCTTAATGATCTACGCAGGAAGAAGCTTTGCTTCTACTGCAAAGGTACCTATGACGCCAATCACGATTGTCCTTTGAGGCCTAAGGGCAAGGAAAATCGAGTGATGTGGGCGTATTATGAGGATTCGGAGTCAGAGAATTCCGAACAGCAGGAGAGTTCTGAGGAGTTAGAGTCAGAGGCTTCAGAGCCTAAGGCAAAGGCAGAGTCAGAACTTCAGATACAGGAGGCACGCCTATCTAGCATTCAGCAGGAGGGCTCATTCAGAATTCGTGGAGTGTTGGCAGGACAGAGGGTCATTACCCTTCTTGATATAGGAGCCACACACAATTTCATCGATACTAGATTTGTTGAGAAACGCGGACTCATCACTGAGGAGTTCGAAGGCATTAGGGTTAAGGTGGCTGACGGTTACACTCTTAGGTGTGAACGCATGATCAAGGATCTCCCCTTACGCTTGAACAATTATGAGTTCAAGGCTGATTACTACGTAGTGAACATGGGAGATATCGATTTGGTCTTGGGTATGAAGTGGCTTCATTCACTCGAGGAAGTCACTCTTCGTCTTAAGGACATGGAGATCCGTTTTGATGTTGATGGGAAGACACACATTCTAAAGGCAATTCGGGACAGCAACATCAAAACAATTTCTTTTCGTTGGATGGAGAGACTCATGCGACACGACATGGTAGAGTGGGCTGCCGAGTGCACATTGGCACCTATACAGGAGGGACAGCAGAAGACTGAATATCATCCCGACATACAGCAGTTGAGAATCAAGCATGATAAGGTATTCAGTGATATTCCACCAGGGAGACCTCCAGACAGGGGCATTGAGCATATTATTGAGCTTGAGGAGGGCGCTAAGCCCGTTATGATTACGCCCTATAGACATCCCAAGCGGCTAAAAGATGAGATCGAGAAAACGATCAAGGAGTTACTTGCTATGGGTCACATTCGACCTAGCAAATCACCATTCGCTTCTTCAGTTGTTTTGGTAAAGAAGAAGGATGGCACCTTACGCATGTGCATTGACTACAGAGTCCTGAATAAGAGGACTATCAAAAACAGGTATCCAATACCTCGTATAGACGAGCTTATTGATGAGCTCCATGGTGCATGCTACTTCACGAAAATAGACTTGAGGTTAGGATATCATCAGATCAGGGTTTGTGAGCAGGACGTCGAGAAGACTGCCTTCCGTTGTCATTGTGGACACTTCGAGTTTGTAGTGATGCCCTTTGGGCTCACTAATGCGCCAGCTACTTTTCAGTCCACCATGAATAGAGTTTTTCATTCACTGCTAAGGAGATTTGTATTGGTCTTTTTCGATGATATTCTTATCTACAGCAGGACTTGGCAGGAGCATTTGGCTCATCTGGAGACCGTGCTCAGTATTCTGGAGAGGGAGTCCTTGTACGCCAAGGAATCCAAATGTGACTTGGGAATGACCGAATTGCTATACTTGGGTCATATCATCAGTGCAGAGGGAGTGCGGATGGATCCTGAGAAGATCCGCGCTATTATAGACTGGCCGACTCCGGCAAACCTTACACAGCTGCGAGGATTTCTAGGTTTTTGTGGGTTCTATCGCAGATTCGTGAATGGTTATTCACGCCATGCAGCCCCGATGATAGATTTGCTGAAAAAGGGTGCATTTTGTTGGACTCCTGAGGCACAAGAGTGCTTTCTGAGGTTTAAGGAGTTGATGACTACGTGTCCCGTGTTGGCACTACCAGACTTTTCGAAGCCTTTTGAGCTTCAGTGCGATGCATCAAGTGAGGGCATTGGAGCGGTGCTTATGCAGGACAAGCACCCTATTGTGTATGAGAGTCGTAAGCTCAGAGGGCCAGAGAGACTCTACAGCATTTACGATAAGGAGATGCTCGCTATAATGCATGCCTTAGCAAAATTTAGACAATATGTTGTTGGCAGCAAATTTTGCATCAAAACTGACCACAACAGTTTGAGACACTTCTTGGGGCAGCGAGATCTCAACGATCGTCAGCAAAAGTGGGTTAGTAAATTGCAGGCCTATGACTTTGATATCTCGTATATCAAAGGTACACAGAATGTAGTAGCTGATGCTCTTTCACGCAGGCCTCATTTGAGCTCTATGGTTCACATTTCAGAGGATTGGAGGCATATGATTGTGGCAGAGTATGCCAAGGATACATGGGCATCCAGCATCGTTGAGGGATCGACGATTGATACTAGATACACGCTTGTAAATGACTTGATCATTTACAAGAACAGGATTTATTTGGTCCCAGGTTCAGAGGTGAAGAACATTATCATGCGAGCCTTTCATGACGTACCTACAGCAGGACATCCCGGGTATTTCAAAACCTACAGACAGATTCGGGAGAGATTCACATGGAAAGGACTTAAGGCAGATGTTCTTAGATGCGTGCGTGAGTGCCTTGTCAAAGAACAAGCGAGACACGGCCGGGGATTATTGCAGCCACTTCCGATTCGCGGAAGTGGGAATGCCTGTCGATGGATTTCATTACGGGCTTGCCTAAAGCCCAAGGGCAAGATTGCATATATGTAGTTGTGGATCGGCTAACGAAGTATACCCACTTCTTTCCGATTACCACCACTTACACAGCTACACAGGTAGCAGAGGTCTTTTCCGTGAGGTATTCAGACTGCATGGGTTGCCTCGGAGCATAGTGAGCGACAGAGATAGTCGGTTCTTGAGTCACTTCTGGCAGGAGGTGTTCAGACTTTGTGGGACCGAGCTTACACCGAGCACCAGTTACCACCCGCAGACAGATGGGCAGACAGAGATAGTGAATAAATGGGTGGAAGGTTACCTCAGGAATTATATTGCAGGGCAGCAAAAGGCATGGGTCAAGTGGATTCATTTGTGTGAGTATTGCTACAACACAACATTCCATATGACCATTCAGATGTCCCCTTTTATGGCGTTGTACGGGTATGAGGCGCCGAGTTTTCTGGATTTGCTACTGAGTGACAGTAGAGTGCCGAGTGCTGGCGACTTGTTGCAGGAGAGTCAAGATACTATGAGGGCTCTCAAGGAGAATATTGCCAAGGCACAAAATCAGCAAAAGCAGTATGCAGATCAGAAGAGAACAGAGAGGCATTTTGAGGTGGGCGACATGGTTTATCTTATGTTGCAGCCCTACCGTCAGTCCACTCTTAGGAAGAGTGGGTCAGAGAAGCTTAAGCCACGATATTACGGTCCTTTCAGGATCCTGAGGCGTGTTGGAGAGGTGGCTTATGAGCTAGAGCTTCCGTGAGGCGAGGGTACACAATGTTTTCATGTGTCGCGTCTCAAGAAGCGTTAGGACACCGTGTGGTACCTTCAGTTTACCTCCCTTAGATGATGAGGGAAAGTTGATCTTAGTACCTGAGTCCATCCTGGAGTACAGAGAGAGACAGTTGCGTAGGAGGACTATCGGGAATATTTAGTGAAATGAAGAGATTTGCCGTGGAGGATGCTACATGGGAGAGCGAGGATATTCTGCAGCATCCGGAGTTGAGATTGCTTGAGGACAAGCAATTTAGGAGGGGCGGACTGTCATGTTCCCTTCTAGTTGACATCTCTCAGAGCACAGGATTAGCCTATTATGCGACCCTTGTAGGCTGATGGGATGGATAGAGGGTCTTGATGGAGCTTGGCTTGGCTTCAGTTGTCAGTATTTTACTAGTTGGCTTTCGTTCGGGCTCATTCGGACACTTTTAGCCTGGGTTGCTATTTTTAACAGTATTTTGGCACTCAGCGAGGGACCCCTGCTATTTTTAGCAGTATGGATTGATCACGTGCAGAATCACTTCCTTATTCGTCAGCTTCAGACGGTTCGTGCATCGGGTAAATATTGAGAGAGATATTAATATTTAATTGATTTAATTAAATATTAATTATTGGAGCTTATATTATAAAGTTATAATATTTTAAATATTATAACTTAAGTGATTTTGGCTGAAGGGGTCGCCCATCATGGAAGGGGCCATTTTAATTATATTTTATAATTAAAATTTGATCAGAGACTATTGAAATAATTAAAAAGAAAAGTCGAATTTATTTTTAATGATGCCTCTTGAAGGAATTCGCACTTTTCAAAGGGATATAAGGCTTTGCTTGGAAAATCGAGCCATTATGTTATTGATTATTGAAATTTGAGCAAGTCTTCAACCAGAGCACGGAAGCCAAGGGTTTCAGTCTCAGAGCATTGGGGAACGAGCCATCTCTAGTGAAAGCAATTCAGAGGTTGTGAAATATCATCCGATTTATTGCTAGGCAAAGAGATTTCTTCATTCAGGAGAAATTACAGAGCTTCACAGTTGATTCAAACTTCAGGGTTTTAGTTAGCAATTTGTCCAAAGAAGTTTCTTCCATTAAGGCGCATATTTCTTTAAGATCTGGAGACTCAGAGGAGGGCCGTACTTTTCTTTTAATGCTGTTGCTGCTGTCAGCCGTACCATTTTGTACCAGGCCGTACTTTTCAAGAAAAGCCGTACTTCTCTTATTTAAGCAAATCGCCTACTATTGGATCAGTCTGCCATTACCAGTTTGGGCGCCTATATTCCTGGCATCATTGTGGAACATTAGGAGGGAGAAAGGTGTATTTATTGCAGCCGTACCAGATCAAGGCCATTTTCATATTGCAGCAAATCAGGTTTTCATCGAATAAAATATTGCCTTTTTATTTGCATGTACTTGGATCTTATTTGTAATCGTTCCAGAAGTTGAATAAATAGTCTGGCATCGAAAGTTTCAATAGATTCTATCATTTTCAGAGTTATATTATTTTATTTAAATTTATTCAGCAATTTCTTTTCAAAATCGCCATCTTCTTCATTCATGCAAAAAACTCAAAAACAATCAAAAACCAAAAATACACAAAACAATCAAAAAAACAGTCAGATCCAGAAACAGGGGAAACAAGGGTTTCTACACAAATGGTGTTATTTGCTTTCGAAGTCTTCACGAGACTTGTGAGGAATTACTCTAGCTATCCAACGAGCCTAGCCGTCATCCTCCGAGATTTGGCAAACGCTCGTACGTGCGAGGTCTTTACAAAATACTAAAAAACGAAGACAGCTCAAAAAATGGCTAAGTCTGGGAAAGGAAAGGTGCCTTTCTCTTTGAGGTCTTAGAAGCAGTTTTCCTACCTTGTCACCTCCACAGACATCTCTCGTAGGTCCTTCTAGCTACGCGTTGAGACAGACGGTGCGCGAATCAGGCCACCCCAGCTCCCGATATCAGAGGTCAAAGAAGGGCATCTAGTTGAGAGTTGTATTTTTGTCAGAATGGTGTTTGAGCCCTTTCAGGCCAGGGGCGCCCTTGCTTTTGTGGTCCTTAATGCAGCTTTCAGGTGCCTTGCGTATATTCGTTGGATGCGGAATACCTCTGGTCACACAGTGAGCCTATCATCCAGTCAACAGGGTTTACAGTTCGTCGTCAGTAGTCATTTGAAGCGTTAGATGGCAGTATGGAGAAACAGTTGTCTAATGTTTGAAAATCAATTTAATCAAGGGCGCCTAATTTTTTGAGGTGTTAAATGATGGATTTTGCAGTGATGACTCCCAATAGACATTTCTTCCTTGCTCTACAGGCTTCGCAATGAATGGTCCTGCTCAATCTCAGCATCACCCGGTCACCCGGAAATCAGTGTTGAATATAGCTAGTTGTAACTTTGTAGTCAGCTACAAAGTAGGAAGTTTATACAAAATGTAATATCTTGAGCAAATGGACGCCTATGAGGACAAATGAGGACTTTTCGAAATCAGTGAAGTTCGCCGAATCCATCCAAGAGCTCAACGTGGTTTGTCAACTGAATAAAATAATATTAAATATTTATTTTTGCATATTTGAGCATTAAAGGGCGATTTTCTAAAATTGGCACCCCTTTGTGCTGGATTTTCAAATTGCATGATGAATATTTTTTATTATTATTTTATTCCGGACTTCAAGTCAGTCTCAGTTCGAACTGGAGGGGTCCAATCAGAAGCTTTCTATTTCAGTCAAGGTTTTTAAATCTTGCAGTTAGCATTATGGTGCGAATTTACTCTATTTATTCATGGTGCCTATCATTTAATCACTCATCCAGCTTAAAGAAATTCGTATTTCTTCAAGGCAAAGGCGTTTTTCTTCACAGATTGGGCGATTTTATCAGTTTTCAGTTGCGATTTCATCAAACAATTCCTTTTACAGGTGCAAGTTCACAATCATCAGCAAATTTGAAGAACAAGGGGTGATTTTAATAGAAGAACATAGAAAAAACGTCTTTTCTCCTTTCTGATTCTCGAAATTCTCTCAGATTTCAATTCGCATGTTCTTGAAATTGGCAAATTTTGGCAAGTCTGATCATCTGGATCGATTCTATATAGCTTCCTCGAATTAAATTCATGTGCTTGAATTTTTAGGAATTTTTAACTCCAGAGCATCAGTTCTCGAGTTTCTAATTTTCTCAACTGAAATTTTTTTGCATGGTCGAGTAGAAGTCAAATTTTTGCTTTTTTGACGTTCTGGGTTGTCTTAGAATCTTTTTCTAGACAAAACCCATATCACTTAGCTTTGCAGAGATCTTGTCAAAACATAGTCAAGTTCACAGTCAACGGGCGAGTTTTTCAAAATGCAGTACACTTAGCTTGAATACAGGACCAAATCAGTCCTTACTCACGACTTCATTGGGACAGTTGAGACAAATCTCCATAAGGTGTTGCCAGAGGCAGTCCTAGATCGAGTCAAAATCAGAGATTCGATTATTCAAAACATTCAGTAGTCCGGGTTACTTGAGGCCGCTTCCATACCTATCTCCGCTCATTGTGTTGAGTTCGTAATGTCTTGTATTAAGCATTATAACTCTACTACTCATGAGATAGTGTCAGTAGATGGACGAGTCATTTGCAATCTCAAGCCTCTAGACGTTGAAAGAAGTTTTGGTATCCCTCAGCACCCGAACAGTCTGGTTACTTCTATAGAGCAGTGCGGGCATGCATTTAACGCTGATGTGGACAAGTGCCAAAGCAAAATGGCAGAACGATGGTTGAAGCAAGCGAAGAACAAATTGCCAAACAATGTGGGTCGTGGTGAGTACAAGGATGAGTACGCGATTCTAATTACACTCTTGAATCGTGTCTCAGGTCATTCACATGCAAATGTTTTCCAGCCTTGGATGTATTACATCATTGGTCACATCATATCTGGGTAGGATCATTATGACTTGGCATCCTTCATCAGCGATGTTATCCACAAGCAGATCACCGGCTTCCTAGTTTCCCACGAGTTTCACGTGTTCTTACCTCGTGTACTTGATCGCCTATCAGGGTCAATTCCAAGGGTTAAACATTGTTGGCATTCTCAATGTTCAGAAAGTCTATCACTATTATGATCAGCTTGAGTTCACCAAGACTGAACGTCACTTCAAGCGTGTTGATGAGGCTTTCTTGACTTATACAGTGAGAAATTTGGACCAGAAGTTGCACGTTCGTATCTCGGCAGTTGCTAGAGCAGCGATGGATGGTTGGGCAGACTAGTTCATTCAGTTCCCGACATACACCTATATCCGAGTATATGGATTTACAGGAAATCCAGCTATGCTTCCACGTTATCCTTCGGATAGAACAGTCTTTATGGAGTTCCTGAGGCAGTTACATGATGTTCATCGTCATTTGCGTTGCAAGCATAAACCAGCTGCCAATTTTCCTTTTCAGTTTGGAATATATTGGTGCAAGACGGCAGTTGATGCCAAAGCTGCAGGACAGGAGCTAGAGAGGTATCATATCAAGTATCTTGTTGAGGTATGTGCCTATGATCCTTGGGGTCATTACACAACACGCCTCGTGGTCGTGCATATCATAAGCCTTCTATGGAAAACTATTGGGAAAATTGCATGGACGACTTCGAGGTTCGCAGACGTAGCTATGACCGCTTCTCTCTCTCACAGATTTCTGTATTCTTGTCAGAAGATGTGGGAGGTTTATCAGATGATGAGGGTGAAGTCCTTCCTCAGTTTTTCAGAGAGCAGGTTGACACACAACCGTTTCCAGTAGTTGATTGGTACACCAAGGAGTACGCGACAGTAAAGGAGAGGTCAAGTAGAGTTATTCAAAACAGTATACTTTACCTCGACAGCAAGAAGACCAGGAGGGTAAATGTGCCTAGAGTAGAGCCGCCAGTTGTGGATCCTTCGTTAGCTTCCTCGTCGAAACCTAAACAGAAGAAGAGGATTAACCCTCCCAAGAAAGGTCAAGCGCCAAACAATTCAAAAGGCAAGGCGCTTGCCATTGATACACACACGGACCCTGTCAGACATCCTGTCACAGAGCCAGTTCAGAGGCCAGTCCAGAGTTCGTCGGTGCTTGAGGTTCAACCTCAAGTTCCTATACCAGTTCCAGAGCAATCACCAGTTCCGATTCATATCGAATTGGATTTAGACTCCCCATCTCGCAGTAGCTCCTCTACATATTCATTCTCGTCAGAACCTCCTGTTGCTAGTATAGACCCTTCCAGTAGTATTAGCCGAGACGAGTCTTGGATTGAAACTCAACTAGGAAGGAAGAGGAGGCAGCCATCCTATGTCCTTAATCATTTAGATTTTGATCAGGTTTACCAGGATGTGCCAGACAAGAGGATAAAGAACATTGTCCATGTGGAGAGGAATACTGATATGGAGATCGTTGTCGAGACTGCTATACCTCCACAGGGGAAGAGTTTGGAAGAGTTGGAATCTCAGGACTTCGAGGTTATCACAGTCAACCTTTGTCGTAGCACACGCCAGACTTAGGTTGATCTCCTATAGGTTGCTACAGACAGTGCCAGGGATAGAATGCTGAAGGACGGAGAAGACAAGGCAGCCCTCAAGGCTGAAATCAGACAGCTTCGTCAGTACATTTCTAGCCTTGTACACAAGTCAGATGTTACCGCCACACTCTCGCTGATGCTTGAGCCTCCAACAGAATAGGGCCAACTTAATCATTTGGTTGCATATGGCAAGCGTTTGGAGGAATGGGAGGAGTTCGTTGCTAGAGGCCGTTCTATGCTTACAGAGCTATATAAGTTGCGGTACAATGCACGAGAGCTCCATCTACGTCTCCAAGATGAGGAGCGAGACATGGCAATTAATAGACCCCGGGACGAGATTATGATTGCTCACCTGAGTATGGCATATGAATCAGTCACAGATGCAGAGGATAAAGAGGCTATCTACTCTTGGAAAACACACTTGGTTTTCAAGGCAAAGATAGAGGAAACAATGGCGTCAGAGTTGGCTCAGAGTAGAGAGCATGTTACTAGTGCACTCCGGTTTGTGAGAACCTTAGTATCTCACTTACCGTGCCGGTATCAGATTGAGGGTGGTGCATATGTTGAGCTTACTGATGTACAGTTAGAGCTCCAAGCACTCGTTCATACTATTTTTTGTGGGGAGACCGTTGGCTGTAAGATTAATCAGCTTACAGTCATGTCGGCATTGTTCGATGAACCAACTAGGAGCAGAGGTGAACTTCAGTCCCAGATCACAGCTGGTGAGGACATGCTATGCAGGCATAGCATTCTTCGGCAGAGTATCAGAGCTCCAAACAATGATGCAGTTAACAATCTCGTTGAGAGATTGGTTGCTCGAGATCACGACCAGTAGACTTTATTTCCCACCTCTTAGGATAGACGTTACACACAGGAGTTAAACTTGGTGTTATCTTTTCAAGTTAACTCGTTGTCTCATCTCATGCATATCTATTCTAGGATTAGCTTTATTCACTTGGAGTTGTATTTAGGGTTTACGTTAACTGATGGTAGTGTTCCAGTTAACTTGCTTTCAATAAGGACATGCATGCTTGCACATTGTCCACATAGATTAGGGTTTTCGGTTAACTGATGGTAGCTTTCCAGTTAATTGTATAGTTTGCTTTATTAGGGTTTAGCAATAAATCTTGCATGCATTGGAAGACTGTAGTTGACTCAAGGTGATTTTAGGGTTCCCTACACCTTTTGATGTCTATAAATAAGAGCTTTTGCTCATTTGTACATAATTTTGTAGAGAGAAATATATGTTGTGCCTACCTTGCCTGTAATATTGCTCGTTTTGTATCTGTTCATGAGTATTTACTATTATGATGAATTGTTATGCCACTTGGGTTTCATGCAATTATGATGGTGAATTCTTGCTTTAGTTAGATATAGTGGCTAGTTTGATCGTAGATTGTATGCGTGTCTCGCCTATGCAATTTATTGTCCTAGTTGGCTATCCTTCATGTTATGTGTTCAATAAACTCGTTCAGATTGAGTTGATAGATGTGCCACCTTGCCTTCAAGTTGAGAATTTGTACTTGGTTATCGTGTGATGTGTGTGAATGATAAACTTATTCAAATTGAGCTGATAGTTGTGCCAGCTTGCCTTCAAGTTGAGAATTTGTACTTGGTTTATCGTGTGTTGTCGTTTCCAATAAGCCTATTAGACAAGCAGATAGTTGTGCCACCTTGCCTTCACGTTGTGAGTCTGTACCTGGCTTATCGTCAGATAATCATTCCCGCTCCGTTTCCTCATGCTCTGAATTCTTGAGGGGATTGGATAGTTAAGTTACTTAGTTTTGTGTGTTGTAGTTACGTCTTGCGAAACCAGAAAATAGTTAGTTGCAACGTATAGAGTTTTCGTGAAAGCCTTGTACCTCTTACAGCTGAGACAAAAAGATAGGATATAGTTTAGTTTATTTCCCTTTTCAAGCACTTTTGTCAAGCACAACGAGGGAGCTTCCCCTCCTAATTTGAAGAGCACTCATTGCGTAGTGTGCATAGCTGTCTGTACCAACTTGCACTCTAGAGGTGTTAGTTGTTACACCAACAAACCCATATCTCAGAAAATTTTCAAAAAATTTGTCCGTTGGAGGAAGAAAAACCAGCATTCTAAAAATAAAAAGTTGCTCAAAACTTGTCTGAACCTAGGCGAGTTTACAGTCATTCTTCAAGATTTTCAGAATGGAATACACTCCCAATGATTTCAAGACCAAATCAGCTCTCTACCACGATTTCATCAAAACAGCTGAGACAGACTTGCATCACATCAAGCCGGTGTTTGATCTACATGCGTTGGAGAGCGCAGGCAACACTTCAATCAGAAACTTGGGACACTCTAGACTCCTCGCAGCAGCATCTATTCCTATTTTAGTTCAGAGTTTCGAGTTTGTAATCGCTTGCATCAAGCATTACAATCCAGCTACAAGGGAGATTCAATCAGTTGATGGCAGATTGATATGCAGTTTGAAGCTTGACATGATCGAAAAATGCTTCTCCATTCCCCCTTGGCCTGAAAGTGTCACTATCTCAAAGGGCGAATGTGAAGGGATGTGGGAAATGCATAAGGACAAGTACAGTTAGAAGATTGCACAAAGGTGGATGAAGGAAAACCATAAGACTTTGCCTAAGAATGTCGGGCGAGGAGAGTTCAAGGACGAAGTTGCTATCATAATCACCTTATTCAATAGGGTCACTGGACAAGAAGATGCTACCAAGTTTCAAACATGGATGTTCTATGTGATTCCTCACATCATGAAGAAAACTGAGTTCTATGATTGGGCCACCTTGATCAGTGACAGCCTCCATCAGCAGATAATAGAATATTTCTAGATTCATGAGTTCCATATGGTTTCTTACCTAGTCTACTTAGTGGCCTATCAAGGTCAATTCAGAGGGATGAACACTGAGGTGTCTCTAAGCATACAGCATATCTACAACTATTACCCCCAGTTGGAATTCATGAAATCATTACATCATTACAAGAAGGTGAATGAGGCTTTCTTGATACACACAGTGCGAGACCTGGATAATGAATTGCACGTTCGTATTTCATCCATAGCCAGGGCAACAATAGCTGAATGGGAAGATTGGTTTATACAATTTCCTACATTCACTTATCTTAGAGTTTATGGCTTTTCAGGTGCTCCACTTATGCTACCAAGGTACCCATCAGATGAAGTTATCTTCATGGAGTTCTTAAGGCAAGCACATGATGTCCACACATTCTTGAGGAATAGAAAGAAACCTGCCCTCAATTTTCCATTGGGACTGGGAATCTATACATGCAGGACAACAACTGATGCTAAAACCATGGGAGATGAGTTAGACAAACTTGGTCTCAATCCTTACAGTGAGAGACGATCTTATGATCCTCATGGCGTCTACACTGGCTAACTTGAGAAAAACTATGCTCACTTACCTACTCTCGAAGACTTTTGGGCCAATTGCATAGATGAGTTCGAGGTGTGGAGGCGTAGTTACAGCAGGCTCACTCTTCACCAGATGAAAAACTGCTTATCATAAGACATTGAAGGGTTATCAGATGATGATGAGGATGTGCTTCTCTCGATGTATGCTCAAAAGCGAATTGAGGATAAGCCACTTCCTCAAGTCAATTGGGCTAATAAAGAGTCTCTCTTAGTTGAAAACAGGACAAGACAAGTCCTCGAGTATAGTAAAGTTTTCCTAGTCCTCAAAAGGAAAAACTCCATTCCAGTAGCAGAGCCACCAAGGACACTTCCCTCTTCCTTCAGAGCATAGTCAAAAGGGAAAGTGTAAAGCAGTCTTAAGAAGGTGTCGAGGGTAGCAGATCGACTAAAAATGTAAGAAGAAGGTTAGATTTCTCAGGCATACTTATACAGGAGCAATCAACAGTCGAAGAAGAAGCTCCTCCTGAAGAGCTCGTACCTCAGAAGGAAACAAAGGAGCTACCCATAACACATGACTCCATACCATTGACAGGGTCTTCGCCAATTCACATCGACCTGGATATTGAAGAAGATGAAGAGGTTGCAATTGTACCTCCCAAAGAAGTTGGTAAATATACTACTATGTCTTGGCTTGAGAGCTCCTTGGGAAGGGTTAGAAGACCTTCATATTAGGTGAATTTTGATGACCTTGATAACATCTATCAGGAACCTCCTAAGAAGAAAGCAAAGAAGCAAGTTTACTTTGATAGGAACCCTGATGGTGAGATAGTCATGGAGACTGCAATACCCCCAGAGGACAAGAACAGAGATGAAGTTGATATGGACGACTTCATAATGGTCAAGGTCAATCTTGGTAAAAATACCAGACATGCGGATGTCAGTTTGTTCAAAGTTGTGTCTGAAAGCCTTCAAGAAAGAGTGCTCAAGGATGGAGAAGACAAAGCAGCCCTCAAGGCTGAAATACAACAACTCAGGCTCTTCATTTCAAACCTTGTCTAGGGTACTTCACATGCTACTCAGTTGCTGCCCCAGATTTTAGAGACATCAGCTGATCATCATCAGTTGAGACAGCTGGTCATTTGTGGGAAGGAAACTCAAGAGTGGATCGAGAGTTTCATTGTCAGAGGAAAGGAGATCTTAACACAGATGTTTCTGTTGAGAGACAACGCTCATGAGCTGCGTCAAGGTATTCAAGGGTTTGAACAGTCAATGGCAGAGGTGAAACCAAGGCATGAAATCATCATTGCTGATTTGGATACAGCCTATGGTTCAGTGGTCTCAAAAGAACAGAAGAGGCAGATCCTTGCTTGGAGAGAGCGTCATGTCTTCAAGGTTAAAACCTACAAGAGGATATCCGAGGAGTTTATTGCCTATAAACAAAGGGTGATCGAAACTCTTCTTTTCATCAAAGATTTTGTCACTGAGATTCCTTCTCGATACAGTCTTGAAGATGGTTCCTATGTCGGACTCAATGAAGTGCAAAATCAGTTTCAGAATGTTGTTCGCAGCTGTGATGGTAGCAGTTCAGTTGGCGGGAGAATAAGTCATATTTCGATGATGTTGGAAAAGTTTGAAAAGGCGGCCAATGAGGTTGAAGATTTCCTAAGATCAATTGCAAATGGAGAGGATATCTTAGAAAAGCACAACTTTGCTATTGATGGTATAGATGCACCGAATTGGGACATAATTACCAGCTTTCTAGCAGATGTGATTGAAATCTAAAGCTGCTTTCTTCTAGAAGCTTTCTTCTAGCTTTCTTTCTATTCTCGGAACAATTTTTATCCATTCTTTGAGAAGAGAAAGAAGATAAATGTAATAGTTGGCGTTTCCTGCTTCTCTTGCTTTCTTAGGCATTAGATGTTATCTTCTTTCTAGATTTAGAAATAAAGCTTGCTTGCTGAGCAAGCCCTAGATTGTGTTATCCTGAATTTTTGACTTTGTTTTAAAATTTGGATAATCTCTCAAAATTTTCATAAAATTTGAAGATTTTCTTCTCTAAGGCACGCATTATGAGGTGCAAAGAGTGGCAAATCTCAGTTTTAGGTTTATAAACCTTTGGGCTTCTCTTTTTCTTTCTTTCTTTCTTTTCCGTTTTTATCAATTTTTGAGTCTTTTTCCTTGTCTTTTTGGTCAAAATCGGGTTTTTGGAGCAACTCAGCAAGCAGGGAAATTTTGGCTTAAGAACAAAATTGCTACAGCTCTAAAAAGTTCCAAAATTGCTTAAGTGAGTCAAAAAGTCCGAATTTGTTAAGAATGCTCATTTTTGACAAAAGTAAAATTGCTTATATGATCAAAAAGGCCCGATTTACTTCAAGTCAATTGCCATTAGATCAAAAAGGCCCGATTTTATTTAAAACACTTGCTTTTGCATAAAAAAAAACCCGATTTCAAGTAAAAGAACTTGCATTGGTTTCCAAAAACCCCAATTTCAGTTTTGAATGACATTTTAAGTTGCAAGAAACTCCAGAAAGTCCGACGCCGTTTTGATTCAAGCTGTTTGATTCCTTTTTCGTTTTGTCTTCCTTATTTCATGGAGATTTTATCGAACCCACAAGCTTGAGGATCGGATTTTCATCTGTAAATAGCCAGGTCTCTTTCATTTTCTGAACGCGCCTAGGGTTATTCCATCATTATTTTCATTTACAAACTTATTTTCAGGTATGTTCTTCATTTCTTTATTTCTTTATAAACGTTTTTTGTTACTTATCATTTTGTATTAAAAACGTGATCTACATTTATACATTTCACTTTCAATTCCAACGTCTTTTATTGGAAACGCGTTTTTTATATTTCTTTCACACGTTTTTCTGATATACACTAAAATGTATATTCATTCACCTTTTATTTACTTATATACATTCGCCATTATTTGTTTTTGTTTTTAAAAACGCGTTTTCATTGTCATTCAGCTCGCCTTCACACAAAACGCCTTCTCTTCACTCATCTTCGTACACTTACATTTGAGAACGCATTCTCCACATACCATGCGCCCTCCGTTTCCTTTCATCCTATCGATATTTGCTCTCCATATCATTCCATATGCTTCCATTCTTAAACTCCATACCAAACGCATTTTCCACTCTAAAATGCCTCATACACTGAAAACGCATTTTTCATCATTTCACTCTCCTGGCAATAATGTTTCCTATTTCTATTCATCCACCAATCCGCTTTTTACATTTTCACATCCATCCTACATCAAATCCCCTTTTTGCCATTCTCCGTAAAATTTCACTTTGAGTCATATTTTGGGTTTTGAGAACAAAATAAGCAAGTCGGGATTTACAACTAGAATTACAATTTTAAAAATTGCAAAATTGTAAAATTGTCAAATGTCCAAAAAATCCCGACTGCCTTTTGTAAAATTGCTGAAGTCATTGAAAAACCCGAAATGCCTTAATAAAGCTCAAAAGTTGAACTTTTTTAGGCATAATTCTAAATCAAGCTAAAAATCTTTTTGTCTTGCTGTTTCAAGAAGACAAAACGTTGCTTTTGGTTGCAATCACTCCATCAAGACCTGAATTCGTCTTCACCGTTCACTCTCCATCATTTTTCTAAAAACGGTTTCATTGTCATAGGGTTTGAGTTTCACCATGTCCACTCATGTTGATGTTGATGATGTTCTGACCTTATGGGGTTTTCACCGCAGCCTTGCAGATTCCTGTTCAATGACAGACGAACCATCTTCTCCAATAAGCAAAAAGATGAAATATAAATTTGATAAGTATCAGAATGAGATTTCCCCGTCTCACGTGGTCTCAAATATTGACGAAATCAAGGACACAAAAATTGGAAATGTTGATATGTCTGAATTTCTCAAGAGGGCTGAGAAATCAACTTCTCATGACATGCAGTTATTGCTGAGAAGTCATATTCATCTGGTATCTTCTTTTCCTGTTGTTGCTCTTGAGCCTGAATTTGTTCTTGCATGTGCATCCCGTTTTGACAGTCAATCTAGAACCATCAAGGATGATGACGGCAATGTGGTTATCAGACTTGATGCTGAGACAATCAATAGAATTTTTAGAGTTCCTGATGCTACTACATATTCAGAAATCACATTGAAGAGTGCTCACAAATATTATGAACAGAAAAAGAATAATTGTATCAAACATATTAATCATAAGTGGCTTCTCAAATCACGACCTTGTGTGACCCGGATACCCAAATTGTATCGGTCATATTTTAAGGAAGAGATTAATGATATGATCACTCTCCTGAGCAGAATAGCAAGGTTGAAGGTTTCCAATGTGTTTGAAAGCTGGATGTATAAGTTCATTGTGGTCATCACAAAAGCACAGCATCCAATATTCTGGGGTGAAATAATCAGCGACAGTTTGTGTGAACAGCTTGCACAGGTCCCTACCACTCTTACCTTCTACATGAACTCATATTTGGTTTATATAGCAGCATCATTGAGGCAGTTTCCAGGCTTATCTACTCAAGGTGACAGATCATTAGTGCCTGTATGGGAGTATTATGATCAGCTGACTTTAAGACCAAGCCGGGCGCATTATAGAAGAGTTCAAGATGCTTTTTTTGGTCACTTTATGTGTTTATTTGACAAAACATTGGAAAACAACAGGATATCTGAGGTCGCTTGGAGGAAAGTAAATGAGTATGGTTGCTTGTTTCTTCAATTCCCTACCTTCACTTATATGAGAGTCGGCTGTTTTGAAGACCAACCTTATATGCTTCCAAGGTATCCGACTGATAAGATTATTCTGATGGAGCTGGGAAGGCAGTTGATGACAGTGCATGCACGTCAAGCTACACAACACAAGACTAGAGTCAATATTTCATCACATAATCCATTGGTAATTGGGAGGTATTCTTTGACAACTTCCTCAAGAGCAAAAGCAATGGAGACTGAACTTCAGGAAATAACATTAAAGAGATTTCAAGCCAGAATGGATTTTGATTATAGAAAAATGAAAGACAAAATTAAAAGAGCTTTCACTCATGTGCACCGCATTGAAGACATTTGGGCAGACCTCCGAATAGAAAAAGATATATATAGAATGGATTATTGCAGGCGTACAGTGGAGCAAATTGTTGATCTCAATCTAACCTTAGTTCCAGAGGGAGTAATTGATGATAGGCAGGTTTTAGATCCTGAATATGACGAACAAGGATTTGCTAATGCGTCCATTCCTGCAATCCAGTGGTCCCAAAAAGAATCTGTCTCAATTTTTGATAGGTTTCAGTCAGTCTTAGCAAACACCAACGCTTGGCTCAAAAGCATAGGTGTCAAGACTATTAAAATCAGAGTTAGGGCTGAAGATGATCCAGCTGGTCCTAAAGGATTGAAGTCAGAAATTAGAGACAAATGAAAAGAAGGAGCTTCCTCTTCAGGTAGCAGAATTAAGTTAAGGGTAAGCCGAGCTGTGGAGGAGCCATTAGAGAAAGAAACACTAAAGGGGAAAGAAGTTAAGAAAATGCAGATTCAAGTTTTGGATCAGCAAGAAGAAGAAGAGGTTCTTGAAACCTCTACCATTCTAAGTGAGATGACTCCTCACATTGAAACTTCAATACCTAATTCAGCAATATCTCCTGTGTCCCCTATCGACAGTGATGTTGATTCTTTCTCCACAGTATTTGTTCCTTCTATCCCACCTCCAGAGGCTAGTGATCATTCCTCATCAATAATAAATACTCCTGTGAGAAGCTTGCCCGATAACTTGGAGAATATTTTTGATGCAAATCCAATCTTTCCAGCCATATCAAAAATAACTCTCCCAGAGATAGATACATCTGTAGCGAGCTTTGATTGTTTCATGGCTTATCCTAGTCGTAATTTGTCTTCTGAGCAAAACATGGTTGCTGTACAAACTGAGGCACCACCTAGAATTTCAGTTGTAACACAAATTGAGACTGCAGTTGCCATTTTTGATGTGACAACCTTGGATCTTCCTCCATGGTTGAATTCAATTGCTCCCAAAAGAAAGAAACAAGCAGTGTCTCCTGATGTTTTTGATTTCCAAAAGTTGAAGAAATCAAAACCAATGATTGCAAAGAAAGCAAAAACAGTCTCGCAAGTTTTTGTTGACAGCAATAAAATTTAATATGCTGAGATTGCAGAACCTCTTGTTGATAAACCACATGAAGAGATGCAGGTGTCTGATTACAGGTTCACTAGGGTGGAATTGGGTAAGTAGACTCATGCTAACATGATGCATGATGCTCAGAGTTCAGTAACAATTTTGGCACAAAGCTATAATGAACTTCTAGCCAAAAAAGAGAAGCTCAAAGAGGATAATGATCAGCTAGTTTCAGTTATTCAAAGGATTACTGTATCATCAGAAACAGTTGATTCACTATCTTCAGTCGCTCCTAATGAATCAGTCAGACAATTAGAGAAAATTGCACAGAAAGCTAAAGCAGTTGATTCATGGGTAACACAGCTGATTGATCAAAGCATTCCAATGATTGAAAAGACATTACAAGTTCTGAAAAATGTCAGAATAGCAAAAATTAAATTGAATCAGACTTTGGAAGCTTTCAAGCAAAATTTGGAATCGCTTGAAAAGGATTTAAAAATCTGGCATGAAATAGATCAAGTCAAGTTACAAATTCTATGCAGCAACTCAATCCTACCAAACAGAGAGAAATACATAGAATTTGAAGAACTTATGACAAACAAGTCATTGGTTATTCAAGATCTCATCAAAGATATCCAGGCTACTCTAGAAATGAATGATGAAGTACAACAAGACATTCTTTCTAGCTTTGAGAAAATCCCTTGCACAGTTTTGAATCATGAAGGTGAATTACTTGCAGCTGATATAGTCACTACAAAAATGGCAGTAAATCTTCAACAACAGTTGGAATCAGAACATTTTACCATTGATTCGATTCACAAGTTTGTCAATTATCGAATTATCCTTGATAAAATGCAAATTGTTTATGAAGAACATAGACTTGCAACGATAAGATATTTTGATGTAATCTTGAAGACTGTTGCAGTTGCCAAGAACACACTGGGCCTGATCCAAATGAATTGCAGATGATCATCAGCAAATTCTTATCTTTCAAAGATAGGAATTGTTGTGACCTTTTCACACATCGGCCCATTCAAAATGGGGACCCCTAATTTTTGCTCCATTCTGGTCTTTTGGCTATGGTTTCTCTGTCTCTCTCTGTCTCTCTCTGTCTCTTTTCTCTGGTCTGCCTTTCGGGGGATGTGTCTGTCATTGAGCTTAAACGCGAAATTTTGGCCAAGTCTGAAGATTAGGGTTTGTACTTTCCTGGTCAATTTGAGGTCAAACAAGGTGAATATATTGAAAATAAGGGCTAACATCGTTGTCAGTGTGATTCCAGCAAGCTTCCTGCTAAATCTCATCAGATTCCAGCAACTTACTATTTTTAGTAAGTGTGCAATTTCCTTAGCATTTTTGAAGTTTTAACAGTTGCACTACCTTCAGAACATATCAAGTTGCTCGTGTGCAAAATTTGAGCTGAAACAGACAACTTACTATTTTTAGCAGTTCAGCTTCTAGGGCAAATTTCAGGGCTTGGATGCAGAGTTTTTCAGTGCATGTCTGGAGATTCCTTTTGGGTTTTCAGAGACCTTCGCGATGGTGTAACATGCAAAGTGAGACGACAACTTTAAAAATTCAGCCTTCAGAGGCTATTTTTAGGGTTTGCGTGTCAGGGTTTTCTTTGCATGTCAGGTGATTCTTTGTGGGTTTTTCGAGACCTACGCAATGGTATGACATGCAAAGCAGGATAATCACTCATTTGGAAACTTACTATTTTTAGCAGGTGCATCCCGGCAGCCGCCTCCCAGCACTTCAGAATCACGAGCTGATCGTAATGCAACAGGAACAAGAACAAACGGAGACCATTTGATGCGCATGCAGAACAAATTAGGGTTTCTAGTTTCGGAGCTTGAAAAGAAGGGTTAAAAGTCAGAATTTTCGAAAACCGTTGTAAACCACCGCGATCAGCATCCTTCAATCTATCTGTTGGTAAAATTTGAAGGCAAACGAAGCACTTACTATTTATAGTAAGTCATTTTGGAAACAGGCTAAAAATAGCAAATCAGTTGCATGCGCCGATGTCAGCAGGCAGGTCACGTGGTGAGGAGAGCCTCATTCAAATTTCAGAGCAAACAGAGTTGTGGAGGTACCAGAAATGAGAGGTTACTATTTATAGTAAATCACCTCCAAAAATATGCTATTTTTAGCAGGTCAGCTCAGAATAGCAGTGTCAACAGGTTAACGAGGTCGCAAGGATGCAGTGTTTGAAATTTCGGAACAATCTGAGCTTCTGAAGTGTAAGAATTAAGAGACTTACTATTTATAGTAAGGCATAGAGAAGCTGGCAAGGACAAAAAAATAAAATTTGGCTAAGTCTGGGACTTCATCCTGCATCACCATGAAAACGTGCCATTCTTCAGCTGAAGTCAGGAAGAACGTTCAAGTGTTGAAGTTTCATCCTCCTGCCACCTCCAAATGCGCCCAAGTTGATAAAGAAGTTAGAAAAATTCCTAAGGAAAAAGTTTCATCCACCTCCTATGGCTAAATGCGCCCTCAAAGTGGATGACTTCAAGGAAAAATGGCTAAGTATAAATATCCTCCACCACCCTCCATTTGCGCCCATCCTTCATCAAGTAGGAAATGTGCCCAAGAAGTCAAAAGGTCAACAGAGTTTATCCTGCAGCCTAGGTGAAATGCGCCCTCAAGGTGATGGCATGCTAAAAATTTTCTAAGTATAAAAGTTCATCCTGCTCTCATGCCAAAATGCGCCCAGCTCAAGGTAGTGGCATGCAAAAAATTTCTAAGTATGAGCTTCGTCCACCTCACATGCCAAAATGCGCCCACCTCTCAAGAAGTCAAAGGAGTCAAAGAGTTTCATCCTCCACACATAGAAAAATGCGCCCAAATCAAGGCATGTGAAGACAAGAGTTGAAGGCGTTGAAAAGTCAAGTCCTTCATGACATCAAAATGCGCCCAAGTGCATGAAGTGTGAAATGAAATTACTAAAGGCGTTGGAAGGGTGAAATAAAGTGTTGCTAGGCGTTGAAAATGCCAAGTGATGGATGAATATTGCTAGGCGTGGTTAACATTCCTCTTGAAGTGAGAAATGCGCCCAAGGGGAGATGAATAATATCCTAGGCGTTGGATTTTTTTTAAATGAAAATGTTCCTCATGAAATGTGATATGCGCCTAAGGTAAGTAAGGTGATAATTGCTAAGGCGTTGGAGTTTTGAATGAAAATGTCTTTCAAGTGTGGTATGCGCCTAAGGTGGTGAGTGAAGAATATAAACATGCTAGGCGTTGGGATTAAGTATCTTCCATGATATGTGCTTTCAAGGAAATTTTTCCAAGTAAAGTTGAAATAAAATTTTCCACCACTGGCAGATGAATGAAGTTGAGTTAAAATTTCCTGAGGCGAAATTTTCAAAATGATTTAAAAAAAAATTTCGAAGGCACAAAATATTTTCTTCCTCTAGAAAATACGCCTAGACTCTGAGGTGATAAGATTTTCCTAAAGCTTGAATGAATTGCCTGAGGTGAAGTCAGAGAATGCCGACACAGGGTCGATAAAGAGTTTTCAAGTCAGAGCAAGAAATGTTCACAGGTGTTGAAGAGCAAGAATAAATTTGCTAAAAGTTATTTTTCTAAGGTTCGAAATTCAAAAAAATTAAATGAACCCGTTCGTTGTATACCCATGAATTCGACAAATTCTGAAAGAGATTTTCTTTTGGGTATTGAAGATTATCGATGAGAGATGGTTTTCTAGGTCTTCTGCAGCTTGCCAAGGATTTTGAGGTAAAGATTTTAAATGGGCACCAGGTTGATGAATTTCTTAAGAGAAATTTGGAAAATTTTCTAAGGCAAGGAAGAAAATGTGTTTTCAAGGTAAAATGCTCCAGACGATGATTTTGAAAGGAATTGCCTAGGTGAATTTGCTCAAATTCTTCGTGAGGATAATCTTCCTGAGCCAGAGATGAATGAAATCAAAATTGTCAACGCCTCAGTTGGAAAAGTGAAGATGTAGTTGAAGCTGGCACTTTCAAAGATGACGCCCTCAAGAAGTTGAAATTTGGCTAAGGCATGAAGAATTTGAACGCGAAGCTGGCTAGTGAAGACATGAACGCTTGGAAGTTAGAGCGTGAAAATCCTGGTAAGTAAGTTGAATTTATATTATGAAGTGTTCTAATGCTCTTCTCCTTGCTTGTTTTGCAGGAGAAACGTCGAGATCAAGCGGTGATGACTTAAGTGATGAAGCACATACTCCAAGATGACATTTCAACCTCGAAGGAAGAAAAGTTGCGAAAAATGGCTAAGTGTTGAGACTTAGTATAACTCAAGTGACAAAGAAGAAGTTGAAGAACGACGTCAAGAAGAAGATCAAGAACAGTGTGAACGCGTTTCAAGGTTGGAATCTTCTAGAAGGATGGTGGCCATTAATTTCTCATTTATTGCTCCACTCCTCTTGGTGGCGGTTTTTAGGGTGAATCTTGTTTAGGGCTGAGGTGGCACAATCTGAGCCATCCAGCCGATTGTAATATGAGCCGTCTGTTAGACTTGGCCAACTATAAAAGGGGAAGTCCCCCTCATTTGTATCTCATTAGAAATTAGAATTAGATCAGAGTTAGGATAGCAGAGAAGGAGTGTAGAGCAATTAGATAGTTGATAGTATAGTTTAGATTGAAAAGGAAGGAAAGTCTTCCCTTTGAATACTTTGTAAGAAGTTGTCATGAATGCTTTCATAATAAAAGAATTTTCATTGATGGTGATTTCTTCTTTGTTATGAATAGTTGTTGAGGCTTCTTCGTCCTTCCAATTCACGTAGCATCTTGAAGTAGCTTAAAATAAAGTAGATTTCATTTCATGCAAGTACTTAGTAATTGTGGAATGTGGTGCTCGATTTGAACAAGACTTCGCTTGTCCATACCACTAGCGGGCTCGCTGACGGTGGGTTCACCTTGCGTGGTCAACTGGATTACTTTTCAAACTTAACTTCGATTGTGATTCACGTGTTCGTATGCATCGTCTTGATGGTGCTTGCATGTTGAGTTATAATTTGAACATCTTTCGCCCCTCCTCTGAAGATTGCACCGGTTTTGTGGAAGCTGTCCAAAGCGAGGCAAAGCAAGGCCCGGTTGAAGTCCATAAGAATTGATCGCCATGTCCCACGCCCTAGAGTAGAACATAAACTTCTTAGGCCCTACACTCATTTAATTTCAGTTCATTTATGGTTAGCTCTAGGAAACTTGTGCTCACTTGCCAAATCATTCGAATTACATGAAAGCCCTTAGTCCGCTGTCTGCTGTCAACTGTCGAACAATTGTGTAAGTCCCCTTGAAATACCAGCAAAAATCACATCAAGCCAACTGAGACTATTCGCACTTAAGGAACCTTGGAGTTAAATGTATGATCTATCTTGCAATCTTAGCATGCAGGAAACTTTGTTCAAGAGAGGATAGGGTATCCGTTGGGAAACTTTATTCTGTGTTGGTGCGGTCGCAACAACCACGTCAACAGGAATGAGACAAATTAAAGTATTAGGTTGTTTTATGTATTTTACTTTCGACAAAATATATGTAAAAACAAGTTTTGCAATTGCAAGTGTTCTTTCCTTGCAGTTTTGAAAAATGTAATTACATGTAAGATCTTACAAAACAAATCACAATTTGGATTGTAATTTTGAATAAGTCAATTGCAATTAGTTATCGGTTGAGAGATTTTCTCAAGTTTGTTGAGATCCTCCCACCTTTTTCTCCAGACCTCCCTCCTATAAATACTTGAGGGGGTCTATTGTAATCTTTTATCTTTTTAGCAAGCAAGAAACCTCTGTAGAATTTTGTACTCAAAGTCTTTGAGCTTTATAGTTATCAATTGTGAATTTTCAAGTAATATCAATAAGTTAGAATTTCAGACTTTGTGCTGAATTCTCATTTTGCATCCTTTATGTTCTTATGTCATTTTGGAGCATCATTTTGTGATTACTTGAGAATTGTGGAATATTGCTGAAGAGAGATTCAATTTAAATATCTGCAGTCTTTGTGCTGTAAATGTGAAGATTGAATTCATAGTTAGTATTAGAAATTGAGAAGAATTACAAGACTTTGTGCTCGTGATAGTTCTCATTTAGAGTAATTAATAGATACATCATAGTTATAGACTTTGTGTTGTTTTATGTTGTATATTTTCATTAAGTAATCATTCTGAAAAGGGTAGATAGGATCTCATTCGTCAAGACTTTGCGGTTATTGATTGTTTTCCCATCCCGGAGGAAGTAACGGAAGTCTTTGCGCTTTCAGGAAACTTTATTTCCTCTTTCTTGATTTCACTGCATAGCTGCTGTAATAAGTTTTATGAACATGAACTATTTCTTTTCTGTGAAGAGAAAAGAATATAATCTTTCCTGAAATAAGAGGAACCATTGCTATCCTACCCATTTAGTTTTGTTTAGTTAAAGGGGGAGCCTTCCCTTAATTAGGAGAGTTTAATCTCACGTGCTGTGGTTGAAACCACAATTTTGTATGCTTTCATAAGTATACAAAATTTCCAACCAACAGTTTTTGGCGACTCCGCTGGGGATACAAACGCATTTGAAAGTCTCTTGCTTTCTTTTGAAGTCCAGTATTCTTAATCTGTTTACTTGGTTCTGGTTTAGCTTTTACACTGGAAGGAATCCGTTATTACGTTCGTCGTAAGAAAGGTCAAAGTTCTCAAGCAGTATCTCCAGGTGAACAAGCTAAGTTTGAGTTGCTCACTAGTATATCCTCTCTTTCACGAACTACTAGCTTCCCTCCATCCAAGAAGAAAAAGCCTATTCCAAGTGAACTTTCACCTTTCTTTTTGAAGCCGTTAAAATCTTCCATTTCTATTATGGTTGCTGCTACTGCTGCTGCTGTTGCTCTTCCTGGTCCTTGAGGCGCAGCTTTTGGTCCTTTGAATTTAACGCCACCTCTTCATGCACTTCCACAAGGTTCTCGGAAGAATCTCCCTAAATTTTATGGAGATGGTAAACAACATCCTGATGAACATGTCAAGTCTTTCTTTATGGCATGTGGAGTTCTTGGGGTTGAACATGAAGATGTTGCTGTTCGCCTTTTTGTTGAAACTCTCCAAGGTATTGCAGCAGATTGGTTCTATAATTTAGCAGCTGGTGTAATTACAAATTGGGAAACTCTCAAGACTAAGTTTGAAGAACGTTTCAAACCTGCTGAAGATGAACACGCTTTGTTGGCTCAGCTGACCCAAATGAAGAAAGATACACATGAAGGCATGCGAGAATTTATTGCTAAGTTCAATAAATTAGCAAATAGAATTCCTATCACTTCTCAGCCTACTCCTGCAAATCTCAAGTGTTTCTTCATCAATACTCAGCTGCCTGAAGTGAGTTTCTTGTTGAGAAGAGTTGTTCCTATAGATTTGACTCATGCTCAAGCTCTTGCCACGGAGATTGAAGATGATTTGATCTTAGCTGGTAAAATCCGAAAAGATTCTAATCGGTTCAAAGGAAATTCTAATTCAGAAATTTCTGTTGCTAGTTCTACTGATCCTATGGTATAGAAGTTGGCTAATGAACTTCTTGCCTTAAAGAAGCAAGTTTCACAAGCTTCTTATGCTGCTCCGTACAAGGATATTCCTAGAAGGGCATACCCAAATTCTGCTTCCAACTATGTTGCCAAAAATCAGGCTAAATTGCCTCCTCCTGAGAGGCTTGCACTTGAAGCTCCCCCAAAGAATGCAGCTGTTGGTTATTATGAAATAGATCGAGAAGAACTATCTTCTAATGATTTTCAAGCAGAAGATGAAGCTGTCTTTAATCAAGAAGATGAGGAGGCAGCTGGCGACTCCACTATACGATATATGCACTATGATGATTCAGCGGAAATTGAAAATACTGAGAGTCAAGCATATGCTGTTATGACACGATCCCAAACTCGGTTGGCTCAAAAAGATGAAGAAGCAAAGGTGAAAAACAACGTTGAGTTGCCGGTGACCATTGCTAAGAAGGGGACGCCATTGCCCACTTTGACCAAGGATTCTTCCAAAAATCAAGTAAGCAATTCTCCCACTGTTCTTTCTAGTGAGCCTAAGACCAATATACCAAATCCTAAAGTATTGGCTCAAAATACATCATCTATGTCTCTAGCAAATTCTTTTCAAGCTTTCGATATCATTGACCATGCTAGGAAGACTAAGATCCAAATGTCTGAAGTTGAGTATATTCAAGCCAATCCTGACCAGTTTGAGAGATTGGTTAAATTTGTAAAAAGTAATGAAACTCGTCCTGTTTCAAATATCCCTATTGTCCAAGAACCCAAGAATCTACCCAATAATTTGGTTATCATTCCATCCTCAGTACCAGGAAAGATAGATCCTTTCTATATTTCCTTGCTTATTAATGGTTTCAAATAAAGTAACTGTATTATAGATTCTGGTGCTTCGGATAATGTCATGCCAATCAAGGTAGTTGATTGCCTTGGATTAACTCTTACCAAAACTTTTGGCAATTGTTATTCTATGGATAACAAACAAGTACCTCTTGTCGGGCAAATCAAAGATGCACAATTTGCCTTTGCAGCTTTTCCTGAGAAAAAGATAAAGATGACTGTCCTTGTCGCAGACGTTCCAGCTTCTTATGGGATGCTACTTGGATGTAACTTCTGTAAAGATGTAGGAGGCGAGCTCAACATGGACATGACAGAAGCCAGAATTCCTGTTAAGGGCGTTGTGCAGAAGCTTGTTCCTGAAAGGGAAACCAAGTATACAGTGGTGAAATCTGATGACCCTCATGCTCAGATTTTATTTGAATCAGCTGGTTTCGGGAACTACTATCTCCATATTGATGAGGTCTCTGAATTTGCTGAAGATTGGTGTTCTGCTGTGTTGGCGTTTAAATTAGCACCTTTGGAGTGCTGATTGTAAACGTTCAGCTATTTCAAATGTTTTGCAACATTTCTTCGTTATTTAAAGAGAAGTCCCTCTCTACTGGGAGCAATGCGTAGGGAAGGGAAATGTAAACTAAAGTTCCTATCTTTTTATGCTTCAGTGGTAGGACACAAGGGTGCACAAACACAATGCGCCGTAGCTAAGCTTTTTCTCTGGTTTCTGCAGATTTTAACTACGACTAATCTAGTTTTTATCTATCCAATACCTTCAAGGTAAACTAAGCATGAGGGTAAAGGAGCGGGAATGGGTTGGTTGGATCACCTGAATTCGCCGTCTCCTGAGAATATGACCGAGGCTCTGAACTCTTGGGTATACACCGGGATAAGGTTGGTACAAGCAAACACTCTTTATGATAAACTAGATCTGAGACCTGCCAAGGAGGAGGGACTCCTATCCGAGGTATGGGCTAGGAAATAGTTTACGAGAAACAACAATTTTACGATGCCTTGGCCAGCGAGCTTGCTAAGGAGGAGGAACTCCTATCCGAAGTGTAGCTTGGAAGTCAATACATTTAAACAACAACGAACGATAACTTGTTAATAACAAATATCCAAGGAGGAGGGACTCCTATCCGAGGAGGGAAATGAAACAACGAGCTATTAGATACAAGACGTAGACACAACTCAAAAAGATTGACCAAAATGCAAGCGCCTTCTGATATTTTCCTTCAAAGCTTCATCAACGAATTACAAAAGGTTGGGAAAGCAAAGGCATGAAATCATGCACAATTACGATCGACCAACGAACTCTCATCCAAGAGTGAACAAATCCGCTTTCAAAGCTGTTGGCAACAATGGCGCAGCAATTTTGCATAGCAAGTAAAAGTTAAACAAACAATGAGCCCAAGGCTCTTATTTATAGAACTCAAAGGAGTGGGCAACCCCAAAATCTCCTTGAGTTAACAAAGAGTTCTTGCCAATCAATTAGCAAGATTTATTCCTAAAAAAGGGGGAACAAGCAGTTAACTGGAAAACTACTTCAGTTAACTGAAAGTGAACAAAGAGTCAACTGGAAACTACTTCAGTTGACTGAAAGTAAACTAAAGGTGAACTTTAATGAAAGTATCCCTCCAAAATAGACATCCACATTTAGTGGAGATCTAAGATCCACAAATCATGGAAGCCAATTAGACATCCTTAATCAGTGGGATCTGACAATGCATGATTTAAGGAATATGGAGTTAAACTTGGAAAGAAGCATCAAGTTAACTCCAATTACATTTAATATCATCTTGAGTTGACTTGGGAAGAAGCATCAAGTCAAACTCAAGTCTCATAAATGCCACTTGGAGGTGTAGGACGTCCTTCTTTGGTGCATTTATAGCTCACCACTAATCAACAGTGTCTCTATCCATTGATTGACTTCATTAGCTTCTGGGGAGTTAATGCTCTGTAGAATGATGACGTGGCGTCGTAGCATGACCTCACCCGTTGTGAGTTGATTTCCGAAGTCAATACATTGAGATGCTGCCTCTTCGAACTTGGTCGATAAAGCTGCTACCTTAGCCAGCTTGCAACTATCTGGATCATCAAGAAAGGTACTGCGGATAACATCCCTGAACTAGTTCTGTACAGTGACCATCTCGATGTATTCTCCTCCCTCACGCTAATATTCCATGCAAGGGAAAGATATCACCAACATTCTTGCAAAGTTGATAATAGTGGCAACCACTCGTCTGTAATCAATCAACTCTACTGAATGAGCGTCATAGGCTTTCACCTTGTACGCCAATTGTTCCTTCCAAGCAAAGAGATGTTGCTTGTTTTCTTCAGAGTATACTGATTGATATGCCAATTGCAAATCTGCAATTGTGCTTTCGTCTTCAAGCCTCTTTTCTGCAATCCTTTGTTCTGACTGCTGGATCTCTGCACGAAGTCCATGTGCTCTATCCTGTAACTGGTATAGGTTTTCCAGTATACATCTACCCTTGAGAACAAACTCTTCCACTTGATCTCTCAAGTGTTTACCGAATGTTAACAATTGCCGATGATTTTGTTCGGCGGGGAGATCTAGTAGTCCTGCTGGTAGGGCTGAGACGTTTGGTGTGCCATGTATCAAGCTGGTTATGTATAACCTCAGTTTCTGATTTTCAGCCTTTAAGGCTGCCTTTTCTTTACCATCCTTAGCCATCCTTTCTTGTGCGCTCACCGAAGCTATTCCAAGAAGGTCTGCCTCCACCTGTCGTGTAGTCTTCTCGAGGTTAAGTTGAGACAAAGTGTAGTCTTCTACTTGAACCTCGTGTATGCTTTTCTCTACTGGTGGGGCGGCAGTCTCTATGATGATTTCACACTCTGCATTCCTTTCTATGTGAACTTGTTTCTTCAACCTTTTCGCCGACGTGTCTTGTGGGACGTGGTCGAATTCGGTAAAGTCAAGTTCATACGAGGGTTTTTCCCTCTTTCTTCCTAGGAAGCCTTCAAGCCAAATAGAATCTCGGCGAACTTCACTAGGAGGGATGTTAGGCCCTTGAATGCTAGATGTGTGAGACTGTGCTGGAGCAATGTCTCTCGGTGGCGAATCCAAGTCGATGAGGACTTGTGACCGCTGTGGTACTGGTGATATTGGTGGCTCTGCTTCCATAACAGGCACCGTTTCTGCTGCTGCTTCTGCCATTGGCCCTGCCACTGGTTCTTCAGCAACTACTGCTGCTGGTTCCTCTGTGATAGTTTCTGCTGGATCAGGGGTAGCAGTCTCTACTCTTTGTTCTGGGGCAGCAATACCCGTGATTATTTCAGGACTATGTGTGGCTTTCTCCACTGGTGTCCTCTGTGTTCTAGGCTTCCTAGGCTTTGACATCCTCATCCCTCGAGGAGGATTGCACCATTGCTTCTGCCTAGGTTTCCTTTTTGAAGTGGAAGGTGGTGGAGACTGAACTTGTGGCGGCTCTGTTCTGTGAGGTGTCACCTTCCTTGATTTCTTGCTGTCGAGATAGAGTTGGCTATTTCTAACCACTCTACTCGTTCTTTCTTCTATAGACGTGTTCTCCTTGGCATACCAATCCACTCTCGGGAGCGGTTGGGATTCAACTGAATCTGCGAAGAATGAGGGGAGAATGACTTCCCCTTCATCATCGGACAGGCCCTCGATGTCTACTGACATAAAATCAGCAATTTGTGGGAGTCTGAACCTGCTGTAGTTCTTTCTTCGCACTTCATACTCGTCTTGACAATTTACCCAATAATCTTCCATAGAAGACTTATGTGACGAGTGCTGCTCGAGATGTGCTGCATAGAGTCCTCTGGGATCATAGGATCTTCTCTCAATGAGATACTTGAGATTAAACCTCACCGTTTCCTGACTCATCATCTTAGCATCTGCCGCGAATCCACATCTATATAGTCCCATTCCAACGGGAAAGTTAACAGCTATCTTCCTCTTCAAGTGCAAGTAGACATGAACCTCGGACAACTGTCTCAGGAATTCCATGAAGACTACCCTATCTGAAGGGTATCTTGGTAGCATGGCGGGGTGGCCAATGTAGCCATACACGCGTATGTAGGAGAACGTAGGAAATTGGATGAACCAATCTGCCCAATCTGCCATTGCTTCTCTGGCTGTCTGTGAAATACGCACGTGCATCGCATGGTTAAGCTCACGTACTGTGTGCATAGTGAAGAGATCACTTGTTTTTTTGAAGTGTCTTTCTGCTTGAGTAAACTCAAGACGTGTGAAATGTTCGTGAACCTTCTGCACACCTAAGGTTCCCACATTGTTCAATATCCTGAAATCACCTTGGAAGGCTATCAAGTATACTAGGTAAGAGCACATGTGGAACCTATGAGCTTCCAGATACCCAGTGATTTGTCGGTGGAGTGTGTCACTAATCAAAGTGGCCCAGTCATAATATTCCCTTCTGCCAATGATTTTAGCAATGACATAGTACATCCATGGCTGGAATTGACGACCATCTTCTTCTCCAGTGATTCTATTGAGTAGAGTGATTAACACTGCGTACTCATCTTTACATTCTCCTCGTCCCAACGACTTAGGAAAGCTTGCCTTTGTCACTTTTAACCATTTTTCAGCCATTACCTTTTGACATTTGTCCTTAGCTGTCTCAAATGCCTTCTCACATTCCGTCACTGATATGACTTTGCTGTTAGGACATGATGGAATATCAAAACACCTTTCGATATCTTGAGGTTTCAGACTACAAACAATTCTTCCATCCGCTGCTCTGATTTCTCTGGTGGTAGGATTGTAATGCTTGATACAAGAGATTACAAGCTCTACGCTTTGTAGTGTGATGGGAATTGATGCGGCCTGCAGCAACCCGGATTCTTCAATATTCTGCAATGTGATTTGATTCATGCCTTCTAGCTGCTCCAAATCAACCACTGGATTTACTTGATGTAAATTTGTGTCAACTGTTTTCAAGTAATCATGTAATAAGACCGTCTTGGTCTCGTATTGTACCTAGGAGTACTGCATCTTGAAAAATTTAAAGATTGACTGTAAGCTTGACCTTGTTTAGATGATTTTCGGAAACCCCTGAAAATAGCGCCCTGCCGAAAAGTATTTTTCCGGAAAAAATCTGGCACATGGGTTTTGTTCGTGCTTCAATGCTGAACAAACCCAGTTCCTCAGAATTTGGATTCTGAAACTTTTTCGGAAAAACCCCCAAAAATAGGGGCAGCAAGTTTGTTGATTTTGGAAAATTTATCGAGATGGGTTTCACTAGAAAATAATGCTGAATCTACCCAGTTGATCTGATCTGATGAAGCCTGTTGCTTTTTCTATCAAATGCAAGAAAACCTAAGACCAGAAGAGAGGAAGTAGACAGAAGATGGATTGGAAGTTTTTCTCTGATTTCCTGAAAAAATCTGTCTCTGAATCCAATCCTCAAAATAGCAATCTTCTTCTGCTTCAGATCTGCAAGAAAAATTGAAGAACTGATGAAAACCTTGTTCAGATCTGCCAATGGCGTCCTTGAGAGCTTGTGGCTGTTCTTGATCTCTTAACCTGCAATGAAATAATGAAATGGGACGCCTTCACCTTGAATATATATGTTTAAGCCTTAGATCCACAAGTTTGGGGACCTAACTCAAGCTCAAAAAGTGATTTTGGCTTGATCTAAAGTTAAAAAGGTGATTTCCACTGATCGTGGAGTGTTTTAGCCAATTTTAACTCAAAAGCTCTTGACTTTAGTCAACAAATTGACCTTTGACTTTCTTTAGGCGTCCCTTTTGGTTTCTTGCAAGTTTTTAAATATTTTCTCTCCTGAAAGCCCTCTGTTTGATCTTGAATCTAGCGTTATCTGTTGATCCTGAGATGTTGCTGACACATTCACTGCGGAGCTGGATCCATACTGAAAAGAAGTGCCTGGGAGACACGATGATGAAAAGCTGAGATTAGGGTTTCAAAAGAAAGGGCGCCTTTTCCAAGAAAAGGCTCTTTTGCTAATGCCTTGGTGAATTTTCAAACTTCGTTCTTCAGCCTTTTGAAATGACCTCTCGTGCTTTGATCTGGATTTCTCGTTGATCGGAGAGTTAGATGATTTCGCATGATGTCTCATCAGGTACCCAGCTCTGTTCTGCCAAAGATGACTGACTTCAGAAAACCTGGATCTCAATTTAGGGTTCCTTTATTCAAGGGCGCCCCTCCTTGAAAAGGGCGCTTTTTCCTTTTGGCCTAATTATTTCCATCTGAAAAGTTGCCTACTTTGATCCAGATTATCCGTTGACTGCCCTGTCAGATGTTGGTGTTTGCAGTTGCGTTGCTGAGATCTACTTGGGCTAAGAAGGTTATCCTGGGAAGCCTTTTGTCATTTATCAGCATCTGGAGGTCAGAAAAGAAGGGCGCTTTTCTTTTGGAAAGGCTCTTTTTCTCTTAGAACTTTGCCATTAACTGTGGTTTCTTGACATTTCCTCAACTGCCTCTTTTTGCTTTGTCAGCAGTTGCTTGTGATCTGTCCCTCAGATGATTAATCTGTTTGTTTCATTGTCGCGCCAGCAGGCAAACGTCAAGAATGAATGCCTTGGATGATCTGAATGACTTCATTTGACCTTAAAAGATCATGGGCGCCCCTGCTTGAAAAAGGCTCTTTTCAGCATGCGAACAATCTCTCCTTCGTAACATTTCCAGAGTTAGTCAAATTTTGACCTTTTTCAATTTCAGGAATCTCCTTCATCAAATTGCACCGTTTTGGACCTTTTCCGCCATGATTGCGTTGTTGAAGCTTTTGAAGCTTAGCTTTCAGCACCTGGTACTGGCCAATCTGCCATTAATGGCTGTGGAGCTCCTAACTTTATTCCTGAAAAATAGAAATAGACCCACCAGAGTTAAACATGTCTTTTGATGATTCTGACTTGACCAATGTGATCGTGAAGCCTTTTAATCTTATCAAAATCATTTTCAATCATTTCTAGGAAGGTCCTATTTTCGGGGGTTTCCCTGAAAATAGGGGCGAAAAACCCTAATTTTCAAATTTTCAGAATTTTGCACATGTGTTCCTTGACAAAAACCCACCAAGATTCTATAATTGGTTTGACCTAAAACCGACTTAACATGGCATTTTAACAAGATTTAGCTCAATTTATACAGAATGCCAAAAAAAATTATTTTGGGTACAACATGCTGATTCTTCAACTCTTTCAGCAAATGAAGGGAGTTCAAATAATGGAGAGGATTTAATACTAGCTGAAAACTCCCTTGATCATATGGTGGAAGATGCTGAATCTTCTACTACAGAAAAGGATATTCAGCTTCTTCCTCAAGATGAAGAAAATCAGTCTTCTCCCATGGAAGAGGAGAGCACTCTTTCTTCTACTTTAGAAGAAGGAGAGTCCAGCAACCTTTATATTGATGATAGCTCTAATGACGTTTGGACTCTAGAGTTTGACGACAATTGTGCTACTAATGGATCTGGAGCTGGTGTGGTTCTGATTTCTCTGAAAGGTCAAATCTTTCCATATTCTTTCAAGTTGCAGTTTGCAAACACTAATAATATAGCTGAGTATGAAGCTCTCTTATTAGACATGAGCGTTGCGCTCCAAAGAGGAATTAAAAAAATGCACGCTCAAGGAGATGCAGAGTTGGTAGTATGTCAAGTAAGGAATATCTATTAGACAAAGAATGATAGACTACGACATTACCGTAACTTGGTATGGGAGAATATCCAAGACTTTGATGCTTTCAGCATCTCAGTTGTCCCAAGAGAATTCAATGACAGAGCTGATTCTCTTGCTGTTTCAGCTACTTTCCTCATTCCTCATCTTGATTTTAATCAAGATAAATATATTGTTGAAATAATCTGCAGACCTAGTGTTCCAGATAATTGGGACCATTGGCAGATTTTCAATGATGAGAAACAGATTATTAACTTTTTACAAGTTGATGATGGTTTTAATAATCTGTATTTTGAAGGAAGCAGTTCTTCTTCTTCTCAGATTCTATGTCAGATACTTGGGCTGAATCAGATGGGGAAATTCTGCAGTTAAAGGGGAATAAAATTCCCAAGGGACTGGTATCTCTGGAAAAGCTTTTTGACAAGCATGACCGATATATCAAAAAGCAGCAACAAGTGAATTCAGATTCTCATACAGGGTATGACAAGTACAATATTGGGTCTGAAGATGATCCCAAAATGGTTAACATTGGTAATAGTTGCACCTCAGAAGAGAGAAATCAGATTATTCAATTGTTACAGCATTATAGTGATGTGCTAGCTTATTCCTACGATGATCTGAAATCCTTTTAGTCAGGAGAAGTTCAGCATCAAATCCCTTTGAAAAGTGACGTAGCTCCCTTTAGACAAAAGCAGCGTCAGTACAATCCTAAAATTTCTGGCACTATCTATTCAGAAATTCAGAAGATGCTAGACGCACAAATTATTTTTCCCATTCATCATTCAACTTGGGTAGCAAATATAGTTCCAGTACGCAAGAAGAATGGAGAGATTCGCATTTGTGTGGATTTTCGGAACCTCAATCAGTAGTCATTGAAAGATAATTATCCTTTGCCTATAATGGATCAAGTGCTACAGACAGTGACGGGTGCTCAGATGATGTCTATGCTGGACGGATTTTCAGGTTACAACCAGATTGAGGTAAGTGAAGTAGACAGACACAAAACTGCTTTTACCACTCCATGGGGTACTTTTGCGTATCGTAGAATGCCTTTCGGATTAATTAATGCAGGGGCAACCTTTCAAAGAGCGATAGATTCATCTTTTCGTGGTATCTTAGGAAGGTATATTGTGGTGTATTTGGATGATCTCACTGTCTTCTCAAAAGATCGAGAGAATCATTTATTTCATTTACAAGATGTGTTGGAGAGATGTCGGAAACACGGTGTTTCTCTTAATCCCAAAAAGTCTATCTTTGGGGTAACTGAGGGCAAACTTCTGGGACATGTTGTATCAAACGAAGGAATCAAGATTGATCTGAAGAGGGTAAAATCTATTCAAAATCTCCATTTGCCATCTAGTAAGACAGTTGTCCATTCTTTCTTTGGGAAAGTGAATTTCTTGAGGACATTCGTCCCAGATTTTGCTGAGAAAACACATCATATCATTGATATGATGAAAGGGAAAGCTGCTTTTCGTTGGAATGATGAAGGTAAAGCTGCTTTTGCTGAAATTAAAGATGCAATTGCTCGTGCACCAGTGCTGGTTAGACCAGATTATACTAAAGATTTTATTATGTACCGTTATGCTTCAGAGCATACCATGTCTGCTATTCTGATGCAGCAAAATTCAGAAGGGATTGAGTCTCCCATTGCCTTCATGAGTTGTCTGTTAAAGCTTCATGAGCTCAAATATTCTACAATTGAGAAGAACGCTTTTGCTGTAGTGAAGGCAGTTAAGTATTTCAGGTTCTATATTCTCAATTCTCATACAGTAGTTTTAGTTCCAGATACAGCTGTCAAATCTATTTTGACACAACAGGATTTTGGTACAAAAAGAGGAAATTGGGTGGCAAAAATCCAAGAGTATGATTTAGAAATAAAACCTACTAAGCTTGTTCGTGGAAAAGGTCTATGTCAGCTGATGGCTGAGAGCAGTTCAGAAGAAAGTGAAGAGGAGGTTTTTGAAAACCTTCCTAAAGTGTTGTTTGTCAGCACTACTGATGAGTGGTATTCAAACATCGCCTATTTTCTGACTTACGGTGAATGTCCAACTCATCTCTCTTTCAAAGAAAAGAGAAATTTAAAACTTAAGGCTGCAAACTACATTCTTTGGGATAGTGGTTTGTACAAAAGGACTCTTGATGGCAACTTTCAACGTTGTGTTGATAAGGTGCAGCAAGACAGGTTGCTTGAATCTTTCCACAATTTAGCATGTGGTGGCCATTTTTCTCCATCAGTGACTGCTCACAAAATCTTGAGAGCTAGGTATTATTGGCCGACGCTTTTTCAAGACACATATAAATGGGTACGTAAATGTACACAATGCCAGCAATTTGTTGGCAAGCAAAAAATGATGGCACAGCCGTTAAAACCAGTTGTGATAGAAGAGCCTTTCAGGCAGTGGGGAATTGATTTCATTGGCATCATTAATCCTCATTCAAGTGCTGGACATACCTTTGTTCTCGCTGCAACAGACTATTTTACCAAGTGGGTAGAGGCTATTCTTGTAAAACATGCTACTTCTGAGGTAGTGTGTAGATTTTTGAAAGAAAACATCATATCAAGATTTGGTGTTCCATATAAAGTAGTGACAGATAATGCATCTTCATTCTCTTCTTATGAGGTAACCCAGTTATGTTTTGATTATAACATCATATTGGCTCACTCATCAGATTATTACCCTCAAGGTAATGGTCAAGCAGAATCAAGTAACAAAAATCTGATCACTATCATCTCAAAGCTTGTGGATGAGAACCAAAGATCGTGGCATAAAGCGTTGTATGATGCTTTGTGGGCTGATCGTATTACACCCAAGAGAGCCATTGGCATGTCTCCATTTCAGTTGCTCTATGGGGTAAATGCAGAAATCCCTATTACATTG
Organism: Sequoia sempervirens; assembly: GCA_007258455.2. Lineage (NCBI taxonomy): Eukaryota > Viridiplantae > Streptophyta > Pinopsida > Cupressales > Cupressaceae > Sequoia > Sequoia sempervirens. The sequence continues at coordinate 180,243,141 of VDFB02075321.1, forward strand.
GAACTCCCAGCTCTCAAATTGATTAAGGCCGTAGAAGATGCTACATTTGAAAGTTCTCTAGATAAACGGATAATGTTTCTCTCACAGTTAGAGGGACAAAGGTCACAAGTGGTGGACCGTATCAATGACCATCAGAAGCAAGTTAAAGCTCTTTTCGACAAAAAAGAAAAGCAAAAGGTTTTCCAAGTTGGAGATCATGTCTTGCTTTGGGATAAGAGGAGGGAACCTAAAGGAATGCATGGGAAATTTGATTCTCTATGGCGTGGCCCTTTTGTAATTCATCAAGTGGTCGGCGAAAATAGCTTTCTAGTGGCATATCAAGATGGCACTCCGTTTCCACTGCCTTATAGTGGGCAGCATCTAAAACACTACTTTCAGTAGAGTTTTAGATTAGTTTCTGTACATAAGGTTTGAGTCTTTTAGTCTTTTTAATCTTTTAAATTTTTAGTCTTTTTGATCTTTAAAGTCCTTTCTTTATGTTTTATTTGATGACTCCGTAGCCCACTGAATCCTAAGACACTTGCAGATTCTGGATTCTACTACCTTAGCTTTCGAAGGCAGTTCCCCAGTTGGAGCCAGCTGTTATCCTAAATTTTTGACTTGTTTTAAAATTTGGATAATCTCTCAAAATTTTCATAAAATTTGAAGATTTTCTTCTCTAAGGCACGCATTACGAGGTGCAAAGAGTGGCAAATCTTAGTTTTAGGTTTATAAACCTTTGGGCTTCTCTTTTTCTTTCTTTCTTTTCCGTTTTTATCAATTTCTGAGTCTTTTTCCTTGTCTTTTTGGTCAAAATCGGGTTTTTGGAGCAACTCAGCAAGCAGGGAAATTTTGGCTTAAGAACAAAATTGCTAAAGCTCTAAAAAGTTCCGAAATTGCTTAAGTGAGTCAAAAAGTCCGAATTTGTTAAGAATGCTCATTTTTGACAAAAGTAAAATTGCTTATATGATCAAAAAGGCCCGATTTACTTCAAGTCAATTGCCATTAGATCAAAAAGGCCCGATTTTATTTAAAACACTTGCTTTTGCATTAAAAAAACCCGATTTCAAGTAAAAGAACTTGCGTTGGTTTCCAAAAACCCCAATTTCAGTTTTGAATGACATTTTAAGTTGCAAGAAACTCCAGAAAGTCCGACGCCGATTTGATTCAAGCTGTTTGAGTCCTTTTTCGTTTTGTCTTCCTTATTTCATGGAGATTTTATCGAACCCACAAGCTTGAGGATCAGATTTTCATCTGTAAATAGCCAGGTCTCTTTCATTTTCTGAACGCGCCTAGGGTTATTCCATCATTATTTTCATTTACAAACTTATTTTCAGGTATGTTCTTCATTTCTTTATTTCTTTATAAACGTTTTTTGTTACTTATCATTTTGTATTAAAAACGTGATCTACATTTATACATTTCACTTTTAATTCCAACGTCTTTTATTGGAAACGCGTTTTTTATATTTCTTTCACACGTTTTTCTGATATACACTAAAATGTATATTCATTCACCTTTTATTTACTTATATACATTCGCCATTATTTGTTTTTGTTTTTAAAAACGCGTTTTCATTGTCATTCAGCTCGCCTTCACACAAAACGCCTTCTCTTCACTCATCTTCGTACACTTACATTTGAGAACGCATTCTCCACATACCATGCGCCCTCCGTTTCCTTTCATCCTATCGATATTTGCTCTCCATATCATTCCATATGCTTCCATTCTTAAACTCCATACCAAACGCATTTTCCACTCTAAAATGCCTCATACACTGAAAACGCATTTTTCATCATTTCACTCTCCCGGCAATAATGTTTCCCATTTCTATTCATCCACCAATCCGCTTTTTACATTTTCACATCCATCCTACATCAAATCCCCTTTTTGCCATTCTCTGTAAAATTTCACTTTGAGTCATATTTCGGGTTTTGAGAACAAAATAAGCAAGTCGGGATTTACAACTAGAATTACAATTTTAAAAATTGCAAAATTGTAAAATTGTCAAATGTCCAAAAAATCCCGACTGCCTTTTGTAAAATTGCTGAAGTCATTGAAAAACCCGAAATGCCTTAATAAAGCTCAAAAGTTGAACTTTTTTAGGCATAATTCTAAATCCAAGCTAAAAATCTTTTTGTCTTGCTGTTTCAAGAAGACAAAACGTTGCTTTTGGTTGCAATCACTCCATCAAGACCTGAATTCGTCTTCACCGTTCACTCTCCATCATTTTTCTAAAAACGGTTTCATTGTCATAGGGTTTGAGTTTCACCATGTCCACTCATGTTGATGTTGATGATGTTCTGACCTTATGGGGTTTTCACCGCAGCCTTGCAGATTCCTGTTCAATGACAGACGAACCATCTTCTCCAATAAGCAAAAAGATGAAATATAAATTTGATAAGTATTAGAATGAGATTTCCCCGTCTCACGTGGTCTCAAATATTGACAAAATCAAGGACACAGAAATTGGACATGTTGATATGTCTGAATTTCTCAAGAGGGCTGAGAAATCAACTTCTCATGACATGCAGTTATTGCTGAGAAGTCATATTCATCTGGTATCTTCTTTTCCTGTTGCTGCTCTTGAGCCTGAATTTGTTCTTGCATGTGCATCCCGTTTTGACAGTCAATCTAGAACCATCAAGGATGATGACGGCAACGTGGTTATCAGACTTGATGCTGAGACAATCAACAAAATTTTTAGAGTTCTTGATGCTACTACATATTCAGAAATCACATTGAAGAGTGCTCACAAATATTATGAGCAGAAAAAGAATAATTGTATCAAACATATTAATCATAAGTGGCTTCTCAAATCACGACCTTGTGTGACCCGGATACCCAAATTGTATCGGTCTGATTTTAAGGAAGAGATTAATGATATGATCTCTCTCCTAAGCAGAATAGTAGGGTTGAAGGTTTCCAATGTGTTTGAAAGCTGGATGTATAAGTTCATTGTGGTCATCACAAAAGCACAACATCCAATATTCTGGGGTGAAATAATCAGCGACAGTTTGTGTGAACAGCTTGCACAGGTCCCTACCACTCTTACCTTCTACATGAACTCATATTTGGTTATATAGCAGCATCATTGAGGCAGTTTCCAAGCTTATCTACTCAAGGTGACAGATCATTAGTGCCTGTATGGGAGTATTATGATCAGCTGACTTTAAGACCAAGCCGGGCGCATTATAGAAGAGTTCAAGATGCTTTCTTTGGTCACTTTATGTGTTTATTTGACAAAACATTGGAAAACAACAGGATATCTGAGGTCGCTTGGAGGAAAGTAAATGAGTATGGTTGCTTGTTTCTTCAATTCCCTACCTTCACTTATATGAGAGTCGGCTGTTTTGAAGACCAACCTTATATGCTTCCAAGGTATCCGACTGATAAGATTATTCTGATGGAGCTGGGAAGGCAGTTGATGACAGTGCATGCACGTCAAGCTACACAACAAAAGACTGGAGTCAGTATTTCATCACATAATCCATTGGTAATTGGGAGGTATTCTTTGACAACTTCCTCAAGAGCAAAAGCAATGGAGACTGAACTTCAGGAAATAACATTAAAGAGATTTCAAGCCAGAATGGATTTTGATTATAGAAAAATGAAAGACAAAATTAAAAGAGCTTTCACTCATGTGCACCGCATTGAAGACATTAGGGCAGACCTCCAAACAGAAAAAGATATATATAGAATGGATTATTGCAGGCTTACAGTGGAGCAAATTGTTGATCTCAATCTGACCTTAGTTCCAGAGGGAGTAATTGATGATAGGCAGGTTTTACATCCTGAATATGAAGAACAAGGAGTTGCTAATGCGTCCATTCCTGCAATCCAGTGGTCCCAAAAAGAATCTGTCTCAAATTTTGATAGGTTTCAGTCAGTCTTAGCAAACACCAACGCTTGGCTCAAAAGCATAGGTGTCAAGACTATTAAAATCAAAGTTAGGGCTGAAGATGATCCAACTAGTCCTAAAGGATTGAAGTCAGAAATTAGAGACAAATGAAAAGAAGGAGCTTCCTCTTCAGGTAGCAGAATTAAGTTAAGGGTAAGCCGAGCTGTGGAGGAGCCATTAGAGAAAGAAACACTAAAGGGGAAAGAAGTTAAGAAAATGCAGATTCAAGTTTTGGATCAGCAAGAAGAAGAGGTTCTTGAAACCTCTACCATTCTAAGTGAGATGACTCCTCACATTGAAACTTCAATACCTAATTCAGCAATATCTCCTGTGTCCCCTATCGACAGTGATGTTGATTCCTTCTCCACAGTATTTGTTCCTTCTATCCCACCTCTAGAGGCTAGTGATCATTCCTCATCAATAATAAATACTCCTGTGAGAAGCTTGCCCGATAACTTGGAGAATATTTTTGATGCAAATCCAATCTTTCCAGCCATAACAGAAATAACTCTCCCAGAGATAGATACATCTGTAGCGAGCTTTGATTGTTTCATGGCTGATCCTAGTCGTAATTTGTCTTCTGAGCAAAACATGGTTGCTGTACAAACTGAGGCACCACCTAGAATTTCAGTTGTAACACAAATTGAGACTACAGTTGCCATTTCCGATGTGACAACCTTGGATCTTCCTCCATGGTTGAATTCAATTGCTCCCAAAAGAAAGAAACAAGCAGTGTCTCCTGATGTTTTTGATTTCCAAAAGTTGAAGAAATCGAAACCAATGATTGCAAAGAAAGCAAAAACAGTCTCGCAAGTGTTTGTTGACAGCAATAAAATGAAATATGCTGAGATTGCAGAACCTCTTGTTGATAAACCACATGAAGAGATGCAGGTGTCTGATTACAGGTTCACTAGGGTGGAATTGGGCAAGCAGACTCATGCTAACATGATGCAAGATGCTCAGAGTTCAGTAACAATTTTGGCACAAAGCTATAATGAACTTCTAGCCAAAAAAGAGAAGCTCAAAGAGGATAATGATCAGCTGGTTTCAGTTATTCAAAGGATTACTGTATCATCAGAAACAGTTGATTCACTATCTTCAGTCGCTCCTAATGAATCAGTCAGACAATTAGAGAAAATTGCACAGAAAGCTAAAGCAGTTGATTCATGGGTAACACAGCTGATTGATCAAAGCATTCCAATGATTGAAAAGACATTACAAGTTCTGAAAAATGTCAAAATAGCAAAAATTAAATTGAATCAGACTTTGGAAGCTTTCAAGCAAAATTTGGAATCGCTTGAAAAGGATTTAAAAATCTGGCATGAAATAGACCAAGTCAAGTTACAAATTCTATGCAGCAACTCAATCCTACCAAACAGAGAGAAATACATAGAATTTGAAGAACTTATGACAAACAAGTCATTGGTTATTCAAGATCTCATCAAAGATATCCAGGCTACTCTAGAAATGAATGATGAAGTACAGCAAGACATTCTTTCTAGCTTTGAGAAAATCCCTTGCACAGTTTTGAATCATGAAGGTGAATTACTTGCAGCTGATATAGTCACTACAGAAATGGCAGTAAATCTTTGACAACAGTTGGAATCAGAACATTTTACCATGGATTCGATTCACAAGTTTGTCAATTATCGAATCATCCTTGATAAAATGCAAACTGTTTATGAAGAACATAGACTTGCAACGATAAGATATTTTGATGTAATCTTCAAGACTGTTGCAGTTGCCAAGAACACACTGGGCCTGATCCAAATGAATTGCAGATGATCATCAGCAAATTCTTATCTTTCAAAGATAGGAATGAGACAAATTAAAGTATTAGGTTGTTTTATGTATTTTACTTTCGACAAAATATATGTCAAAACAAGTTTTGCAATTGCAAGTGTTCTTTCCTTGCAGTTTTGAAAAATGTAATTACATGTAAGATCTTACAAAACAAATCACAATTTGGATTGTAATTTTGAATAAGTCAATTGCAATTAGTTATCGGTTGAGAGATTTTTTCAAGTTTGTTGAGATCCTCCCACCTTTTTCTCCAGACCTCCCTCCTATAAATACTTGAGGGGGTCTATTGTAATCTTTTATCTTTTTAGCAAGCAAGAAACCTCTGCAGAATTTTGTATTCAAAGTCTTTGAGCTTTATAGTTATCAATTGTGAATTTTCAAGTAATATCAATAAGTTAGAATTTCAGACTTTGTGCTGAATTCTCATTTTGCATCCTTTATGTTCTTATGTCATTTTGGAGCATCATTTTGTGATTACTTGAGAATTGTGGAATATTGCTGAAGAGAGATTCAATTTAAATATCTGCAGTCTTTGTGCTGTAAATGTGAAGATTGAATTCATAGTTAGTATTAGAAATTGAGAAGAATTACAAGACTTTGTGCTCGTGATAGTTCTCATTTAGAGTAATTAATAGATACATCGTAGTTACAGACTTTGTGCTGTTTTATGTTGTATATTTTCATTAAGTAATCATTCTGAAAAGGGTAGATAGGATCTCATTCCTCAAGACTTTGCGGTTATTGATTGTTTTCCCATCCCGGAGAAAGTAACGGAAATCTTTGCGCTTTCAGGAAACTTTATTTCCTCTTTCTTGATTTCACTGCATAGCTGCTGTAATAAGTTTTATCAACATGAACTATTTCTTTTCTGTGAAGAGAAAAGAATATAATCTTTCCTGAAATAAGAGGAACCATTGCTATCCTACCCATTTAGTTTTGTTTAGTTAAAGGGGGAGCCTTCCCTTAGTTAGGAGAGTTTAATCTCACGTGCTGTGGTCGAAACCACAATTTTGTATGCTTTCATAAGTATACAAAATTTCCAACCAACAGATTGTAAAAGCAAGGAGATTTTAAGGTTCCCTACTCCTCTGCTTGCCTATAAATAAGAGCCTTTGCTCATTAGTTTTCTTTAACCATGTTAGTGATAAGAAAACGCTGAGCCTAAGTTCCTTCTATTAGTTATTCAGTGTTGTTCAATTGTGTTTATGATAACGAATTGTTGAGTCTCTTTTAGCCAACAAGTAGTTGTTGTAATTGTTCTCTTTGTGTAAGAACAAGATTGCAAGCTTCTTTAGCTGCAATTTCTTGTTCCGTGCATGTGTTTATTGTAATCTTTGTTCCAGAAGTTTGAGAAATAAAATCATGAGCCTCCTTTGCCTTGGTATAATGTCTCAGATTTCCGTTTATTATGTTATGCTTTTATGAACTTAATTTCAGCTTACATTGAAAGTAAGTAGGTGTATGTTGGGAAAGAGTTTATTGAAGCACTTTGTCAGAGAATCAACCTTGTTCATTTCTAATTCTCTTGCTCTGCGTATTACTTGAGATATTAGAAACGTCTTTAGCTTAAGTTAGTCGTAGTTGGAATTCTTAATCAGATAATCTCAGCTGCGACGTTTGTGTTTTATAAACCTTGTGCTCTAGCTGAAACAAAAAGATAGGCGAATTAGTTTTAATTTACTTTCTTTCACATCATCAGCAAGAGGGAGCTTCCCCTCCTAATTTGAAGAACAGTTTTATTGTGCATAGATGTCCGTTTCAAATTCACATTCCAGAGGTGCGAATTTAAACGCCAACAAGAATCTCCTCACTTTCCCAAGTAGCATCTTCAACCGGCAAGTCCCGCCATTTAATCAAATACTCTTTGATGATCTGTTTCCGGAACTGTCTCTCCCTGACATCCAAGATAGCCTCAAGCACCATAATCAACTTCCGCTTGTCATCCAAGGGTGGTAAGACTATGGAAGGAACAACGCGATGTCCTATTGCCTTCTTTAGGCGTGACACATGAAACACATTATGCACCTTGCTGTCTACCGGTAGCTCCAACTTATAAGCCACCTCTCCAACTCGCCTAACGATCCTGAAAGGCCCATAGTAGTGGGGTTTGAGCTTCTCTGCACCACTCTTATTAAGAGTTGACTGTCGATAGGGCTGAAACATCAAGTACACCATATCCCCTACCTCGAATGAACGCTGAACTCTTTTCTGATCTACATACTGCTTCTGTTGGTTTTGTGCCTTCTAAATATTTTCACGAAGAGTTCTCATAATATCCTAGTTCTCTTGCAACAAATCCCTAGTACTAGGCACTCTATTGTCACTTAGCAACAAATCAAGAAAGCTAGGCGCCTCATAACCATACAAGGCCATAAATGGTGTCATCTGAATCGAGAGATGGTAAGTGGTATTGTAGCAATACTCACAAAGGTATATCCATTTAATCCAACCCCTCTATTTCCCTGCAATGTAGTTCCTGAGATATCCCTCCACTCATTTATTAACAATCTTTGTCTGACCATCTGTCTGTGGGTGGTAACTGGTACTTGGAGTAAGTTCGGTTCCACATAGCCTGAAAAGGTCCTGCCAAAAGTGACTCATGAACCGACTATCTCTGTCACTAACAATGCTCTGAGGTAACCCATGCAGCCTGACTCATGGAAGAATAGTTCTGCTACCTGTGTAGCTAAAAATGTAGCTGTGATCGGAAATAAATGAGCATACTTGGTCAAACGATCAACAACCACGTAGATGCAATCTCGGCCTTGGACCTTCGGCAGGCCTGTAATGAAGTCCATCGATAAGCACTCCCACTTCCTGTTAGGAATGGGAAGTGGCTAAAGTAAGCCAGCAGGGTATGTGTGCTCCTGTTTATTCTGTTGGCAAACAGGGCACTCTCTGACATAACGAAGAACATTTGATTTGAGTCGTTTCCAAGTAAACCTCTCCTGTATCTGCCTATAAGTTTTGAAGTAACTGGGATGTCCAGCCATAAGCGTGTCATGAAAGGTTCTCAATACCAAGTTCTTCACCTTCGATCCTGGGGTCAAAAAGATCCTCCCTTTGTAAATGATAAGATCATTAACAACTAAATACCTGTTGTCTTGAACTGACCCCTCAACAATACTTGAAGCCCATGTGTCCTTGGCATAATCTGCCACAATCAAGTGCCTCCAATCCTCTGAAATTTTTGCCATGGAGCTCAAATGTGGACGGCAAGATAAAGCATCAGCTATGACATTTTGAGTTCCTTTGACAAAGGCAATGTCAAAGTCATATGATTATAGCTTGCTTACCCACTTTTGTTGACGGTCATTAAGATCTCGTTGGCCAAGGAAATGTCTTAAGCTATTATGATCCGTCTTAACCACAAACTTGCTACCCACAAGGTATTGCTTGAACTTGGCCAATGCATGCATAATGGCCAACATTTCCTTATCATATATGTTGTAGCTCCTCTCTGGTCCTCTTAACTTCTGGCTGTCAAATGCAATCGAATGTTTGTCTTGCATAAGAACTGCACCAATCCCCTCACCCAAAGCATCACATTGTAACTCAAAAGGTTTAGTGAAATCTGGAAATGCAAGAACTGGGCAAGTAGTCATTAGTTGTTTGAACTTCTCAAAACAATCTTGTGCCTTTGTTGTCCAAACAAAAACCATTTCTTAGTCAAATCAGTAAGTGGTGCTACATGCCGTGAATAACCACTATCGAATCTACGGTAGAACCCACACAAGCCCAAAAATCCCCTCAATTGTGTAAGGTTCTTAGGAGTAGGCCACTCAATAATAACCTGGATCTTGTCAAGATCCATACACACTCCTGCATTGATGATGTGGCCCAAATACAACAACTCATTCATGCCCAAATCACACTTGGATTCCTTTGCATACAAGGACTCCTTGTCAAGAATGCCCAAAACTGTATCTAAATGAGCAATATGCTCCTCCCATGTTTTGCTGTACACCAGTATGTTATCGAAGAAAACTAACACAAACCGTCTCAATTGCGACCGAAAGACCCTATTCATCATGGACTGAAAAGTAGCAGGTGCATTAGTTAGCCCAAATGGCATGACTACAAACTCAAAGTGCCCACAATGACAACAAAATGTTGTCTTTTCAATATCCTGCTCCCTAACACGAATCTGATGATACCCTGATCTCAAGTCTATTTTTGAAAAATATCGGGCACCATGTAACTCATCTATCAGCTCATCAATCCTAGGGATAGGATATCTATTTTTGATTGTTGTAGGAGACCTGCCTGTCTCTACTTCTGTTTTTATGCTAAATGATAAGGGTTTGTAATTTTTTCGTATTTTCTCATAGATTGCCAGTCAAGAAATCAAATACAAGAAATGTAAACATAAACCCTACTGCAGAAATGCAATTAATTTATTGATTTTCTTTCAAAGCTTTTACAAATATGTGCATACCCGAAAATACAATCTCCTGTAGATCTGAAGCAATAAATCTGATGAAGCATAGACTTGACTTTTGGATGAAGCCAACAGTGAGCACCTTCAGCTGATATTTCACAACCTCATAATGTTGATACAATGGAGAGTTTTCGTTCTCCAAAGCCGATACGCTAGCAAAAACCCTTGGGCTCCCTTCCCCAAACGCCAATGAGAAATTATCAAACAAATATTAAATAATCAATTATGAAATATTTCCAAATGAGCCCCATAAGATTCTTTTATACTTTTCTTGGAGGAGCTCATACACTTTTCTCACCAATGTGGGATAAAAGATAATAGGCCAATCCCCTCCAATTTGCCTTTTAAATCATTTTAAAATAATATAATGTTTGCACTTTGGAATATTAAAATATGTCCTTGAAATTGGCGCCCAAGTAATTAATTAAAATGGCCCCCTTTTTAATGATGAATGGACCCTCAAGTCATAAAGTGCAAATATAATGTTATAATATAATATTAAAATATTAATTATTATTAAAGTCACCTTTAATAATAATTAAACGTTATAACTTAGGCAAAACTCCTTATTTCACCAACTCAACTGAATTTGGGAATCGACACTGCCAACATGTGAACTTCAGGTGCCCTGCTATAAATAGAATTGCTTGTCGGATGACTTACTATAAATAGTAAGTATATGAAATTGAATCAACTGATGGCTAAGCTTGAACCCACACGAGATGCTGAAGGAGAGATTCCTTTGATCATCGCCAAAAGAGACCCTCTAACTAGACATAGTAGCCTATGAGGGCCAGGAATAAGCTAAATCCACCGAACTCTGATGCTCGCAAAACTGGGAACATTACAATTGTTCTTTTGTTCAACAACCTGTAATCAATGCACATCTGCAAGGTGCCATTCTTTTTTTTAACCAAGACAACGAATGAAACAAATGGTGACTTACTTGGTCTGATGTGACCCATAGCGAGCAATTCCTTAAGGCTACAAATAGTAGTACTATTTCAGTTATCTAATTCTGCAGTTACTTAGTTCTCTTTTAGTAGCAACATTAACAATCTTTGGACGGTTTACCGTCAAAGAAGGAAAATGAACAAACACTCTTAAGCTCTTGGATGGTTTACCACCAAGAAGGGGAATGAACACTTTGTTATTTCATTGTAATAGCTCCCATTGAATAAGTGGTCGAGTTTTCTTTCTTTCAGTTCCTCTTCGCTCCCGCTGAATAAGTGGTTGAGCTTTCTTTTCAGTATTGTATTTCTTTGAGCACTAATGATCCCCATCGCCATATGTTAGCACCTCACCCACCTTGGGTCTTGAGTGCATATTCTTGGCATTGGGTTACCTTCCAGCATTGTAATCTTTCAATTCGTACTGACGATCTTCGGCGCCATATGCTCACACCTTGCCCAACATTGGGATCTTGGTGTACATTCTTGGCGTAGAGTTATTTTGCAACAGTGTTTGGTTTTTGGGCTAACCTTAACGGGTTCTTGTTTTGCTGAGTTGCTCATTGTAAAATTCAAAAAAAATTGGTTGGCTCATTACATGATGCATTCATCAAGACAGATGCTTTCAATGAGTATGTGTGGAGGACCGAAAGAAATGAATATGAGAACATGATGAAATTTGAAATGGCCAAGTCCCTTGAACTGCCCAGAGCAGTCATATCTGAGAGGGTAGTGGTAGACATGAAGACTAAGAAAAAGGAGCTCACACCTGATGAAGGATGAAGATTTGTGAGAGAGAGTGGCATACTCCTCTTGCCTGAATGGAATTTAGCCTCTGCTATTGCTTTTGATACCATTAGGAGCGAGAGTTCACAGGTATATGCATCTGATGACTAGGCTTTGGTTGCATTACACAATGGGACACATTAGCTATTTGGGCATTGTCCCACAATACCAATAAGCCTGAGGTTGTAACCGATCAAAAAAAAAAAACAATAAAAAAAAAAGCCTGAGGTTGTAGAGCCTACTGCTGATTTGAGAGGTGGACTAATAATCAAAAGGGTTTCATATACTCTTGCAGTGGAAGTAGCTACAATGGCAGTGAATGTTGCACACTTCACCAAGGCTACTGTGGAATCACTGTAGGAAAAGTGTGATGAGGAAACAAAAAAGTATAATGATTTATTAATTGCTTATAATAAAGATAAGCAGAGGATTGTTGAGCTAGAGTTACAGAATGAGATGTTGTTAAGCTAGCAACAAGGACAATCAATGCCACTTGTGCCACAGATGCAAGTCAATGCTCCATCTTCTCCACTATCTCCTCCTGTCCATTCACCTCCTCGACCATCTATGAAAATGGTGGTATACAATGAGGAAGATGTACTAATTGCACATCTTACCCCAAGTACGTCAGCAACACCTTCCCCACCAGGAAGAAAAGTAAGCAAAAGGGAACTGATTCAGTAGCTAGAGGCATATAAAGAATTATTTGCATTATATGAGGATAATAACATTTTTATTGTTTCTAGTGTTTTGGAGCATTGTTTAGGAAAATCAATAAAAAGAGTGAATAGTGTTCACTCAAACTATTCTTTGATGTTCAATTCAATAAAGATGTTTGAGGGAGATAGGTCAGTTAATATTCCACTAATGCAGAAATGGATCCCTAGGCTAAGTGCATTAAAAAGTATGGTTATAGGATCCACACATGATCAAAACAAGCCACTGCAAATTGCCCCTACTTACAAGATGGTGAAAGAAAGTGTTGATTGCCAGGGGTTAGTGGATCCACTTGAGAAGAGGATCAGAGCATTGCTCCAGCAGTTTGATGAGAATGATCTTGGCCTCTTGCCAGACATTCTTGACAATAATGGAGCTATCAAAACATATGAACAATGGAGAGCTCATATGGATGCTATCATTGTTGTAGAGGCTACCTTAACTTGTGAGCATGGAGATGTCAAGATGAACATGTTGAAGGACAGCATGAATAAATTGTCTACCACTAGCACATTCCTAGAGGAGTTTGATAAAGATGCAAGTCAGATAATGAAGAGGTATAGCCCATACAGAACAAAGTTGGCTGAGTTCATGGCCTTCAATTGGCCTTCAAAAGAGGATTATATTGCTTGGGACAAGAAGTATAATGGCATTCTTGACTTGTAAGCTTTCTTCTATGGTGATGTGGCAATAAATTTTGTCTATTTTGCACAATCAACAGTTTCAAACGGTTTTCAACAGTGACAAAGGTTTTTGTCTTCTTGCACAACAAGGTTTTATTCTCATCTGCCATCTTTCCCGAGTCCACACAAGGAAGAATGCAGAAAGGAAGCGGAAAAGGCATCATCTAACTGCTTTAGATATTTTAGGAAAGAATGATGAATGCAACAAATTTTGTAAATGCTTTATCCTCGGAATATTCCCTCCACAAGCTTGTAGTTGCACCTGTATTTTGTGTTGATGTTAGCAGCTTCGGGTTCAATTCTTCCAGCCCCAATTGAAGATATAAATTATTTATATGTGTAAATGGCAACATTATTTTTGGACGAATTCCTTGCATCATTCTTCCTTGGCCAACCTTCATTGTAATTCATTATTATTAATTGTATTTATTTCTTGGTGGCAGACCTAGTTTATTGAAAGGGTGCGACCTATCTAGCAATGTATTTATATGAGGTCATTTCCTCTCATTTGCACATCAAGCAAGTTCGATCTCCTTCTTCTCAAGTGCGAATTATATCAAGTGCATATTTTTCTATCTAGTGCGAATTATTCTAAGGCAGATTGTTAGTCTATTCAAGTGTAGATTGAAGGGCAGACTATTAGTTTGTGTTACATCATTGCTGGTGCTGATTATTGGCCTTGTGTGTGGTCTCATTGTAAAGAGATTTGTTGCCATTTCTCATATATATAAGAGATATATTTGTTGCTGGGTTTTTCTCCCTCAAGAGGAGGGTTTTCGCAGGGTATCTGTTGTGTTATTATGTCTAATTTTAAATTAATTTTCTATGCATTAAATCTGATCATAAAACTAACATGGTATCAGAGCGTGTTTGAAGAAGATCTTGATCAGATTGTTATTACAGCGATACTCTTTACTCTCTTTCTCATCGTTGTTTACTTCTATCTCTTCGTCAAGATGGTGACCAGTCTTAAGCTTGAGGATAGACTTGAGGGAGTGTTGTACCCAAAACCAAAATTTTTGCTTCACTAAAGCATTTTGCTTAATTGAGTCTTAATCCTGTTAAAGTGTTGTCAAATGGTTGTTTTTGGGGTTTTTAAATATGGAGTTGGTGTCAGTATCATGTCAGTCTATTATTGAAGAGATTTAAGAAAAGTGAAAATCTGAACGGAAATCACCAAAATTTTCTCTGTGGAGAGGGGAGCACATTTTCAAATAGGCGCCCTATCTTTTAGGGGTCCAGATCCTGTTTTTAGGGTTTGTCACCTCCAACAGACATTCGTCCGGCATCACGTCAGCTTCGCAGTAAGCTATTAAGCCTGTCAAACGGACCTGTTTCGAGCAAGTTGTGGTGGATACAGTGCAAAACGAGGCGAAGACGAGAATTGACTAACACTGGTAAAAAGCGCAGCTTTTGAAAATGGCGCCCTTGTTTTTGAGGTTCCAAATGAAGGTTTTTGGCTAAATGCCGTCCAAGATGTTTGTCTCACTTTTGTTCGAACTTCGCGACGCATCCGTCAATGGGTGAATCTGAGTTGCTGAAGTGCTTGAACCTGAGGTCGAACGTAGGGTCAAATCTTAGTCAGAATGTCGGAGGAAAAAGCAAAAGAGCACATTTTGAGAAAGGCGCCTGAACTTTTCAAGTCTTTAATGCTTTCTTTCTGATGATATCAAATATTCAATGTGTCCGTGTTATGTTCAGCTTTCCGTTGCCTGTCTCCGTCAGTTCAGAGGATGACTCAGCAGCTTGCAGTCGGAGTTTTTGTGATATTCTAGCCAGTTCCAAAAATGGCCAAGTCTGGAATGAAAAGAGCAGTTTCTCAAAAAGGCGCCCTGGTTTTTCACTCCTCAAATGATGTTTTCTGGAGAAATGTGCCTTTGCAGCTATTATGCAGAATGAAGTCAGCTCCGCAGTGAATCTGTGATCCAGTCCTGAAAGTTGATAAAACAGAAGTTATGAAGGATTTATTTTTCCCTTTGTACGAAATGCAGAAGTCAAAATTTGACTAAGTCTGAGAAAAAGCGTAGCTTTTGAAAAAGGCGCTTGGATTTTTGAGCCTTTAGATGTCAGTTTTATGGTCGGTAGTCTCAAGATATCTTTTGATCAGTTTTTACTCAGCTTTGCAATGCACCTGTCAGCCAGCCAATCGGAGAAGTCAGTCAGCCAGTGTCAGAGGATGAACAGAGGTCCCGGCAGAGGTTTTAGCTTAAATTTTCATAAAATTTGGCTAAGTCTGGAATTCGCTTGAGAGTTCAAAGTTGGATTTTCGAAAGTGAGTTGAATGGACGCCTTAACTGGAGTTCTAACTGCAGTTAGACTAAACGATTTCTGGGTTGTCATCTTCATTCATATGTTGGCATGTGGAGTGATCTTTCAGTTTGCATGTCGAGTTAACTATCTTGCATGTTGAGTTAACTTGATTGCATGTTCACTTAACTGAAGATTATCAGTGAATGTCAACTGGAGTTCACATGCATGGCGAATTTGGTTGCAATTGTGAAGTTTTAGTGAAGATGGCGCTTCATTGAGTGTCAACTGAAGTTCTAAAAGGGACGGCATGAATGATGAAGCATTAATTTGTGAAGTAAGGCGCATTTGAGTGTTAACTTCAGTTATGAAAAGGGTCGCCATATTTAGGTTTTAGTGATGAAGCATGAATTAGTGAAGCTACGCATTTTTCAAAGAGTGGAGACTTTAGTTCCAAAAGGGTTGTTATATTTAGATTTTATTGATTAAAGCATGTGAAGTTGGCGCATTCTTGAAGGCCAACTGAAGTTATGAAAGGGTCCCTATTTTTAGAATATTCATTGCATGAAATATGGCGAATTCTTTATGGCCAACTTTAGTTATCAAGAGGGGACGCTTTAGTTCTAAATTGTGAATTTAAAGCAAGTGTGAAGGATGGCGAATTCAATGAAGAATGTCAACTAAAGTCAAAATCGCATGAAGTTGTTAACTGAAGATTGAAAAGGGAAAACCCTAAAGCATGGTGCTTTATTTAGCATATTTTAGTTTCAGTTAACTAAAATGAGGTCCAATTAGAAGCCAAGCGCCATTTTTCAAGCTTTAGTGCTTTATGCGAATTTCAATGATGAAAGCCTATTTATTTCAGCCTTGGCGTCCATTATTTCTTCATTTCAAACTTCGAAGTCTACATTCTTCTTGAGCGAGCAGCAAGCTAAAGGTGCTACAGGTGTCAGAATTCAGCGTTCTTTGTAGCAACGAATTCAGATTGTGCAGAGGAAGAAGATTCCAGACTTTATTTTCACTTTGCATGTAGGTTTCATCAAGTTCCAGAAAAGAGATTGGCAAATTCTTCAGAAGCAGAACAAGCAAAACTTTCTATCTTCTGTCTTATTTCTTCTATTTCTCACCTTAGGTACTTTCTTCGCATGTCAAAGAAATTCAACAAATATTCAGAATCTGACTATCTGGGTTCGCATATTTCAACATTAGCAGCAAAACCCATGTCTTAGATTTTTTCGAGAAAATTGCCCCACAGCCTTCATTCTGAAGCTCTATGCTTTTTTCCGAAGATTTCTTTGCATGTGGGCCAAAAACACATCTTTTTGAAAATCGCATCATCTGGGTTTGTCCAGAATTCCGTTGTGCACAAAACCCATGTTCCAGATTTTCTCAAGAAAAATTGTCCCGGAAAGCTTTAAAAACCCTTGCTTTTCTCGACTAAAAAGTCTTTGCATGCCTAGTTAAAACTCACTTTTTCAAATTTTTATTGATCTGGGTTTGCTTAGAATTTGATTCTGCACAAAACCCACGTTTTAGAAAAATTCCGAAAAACTTTCCGCAGTGAGCTATTTTTAGTCTTGTCCAGAGCTTTTTCAGCCTCTTCAGAAAGTTGCCAGAATATAGTCATATTCACAGTCAACGGGCAAGTTTTTCAGAAGGCAGTTCAACTAGACTGAATTCAAGGCCAAATCGGTCTTAATTTAGGTTTTCATCAGAGCAGCTGACAATGAAGCGTTACGCTGCAAAAGGAACAGAGATTACTCCATTTACGGAGCCGCCAAAGTCACTCAGATCCTGTGCCATTATCTTCGTGAAGATGGTACCTACGTTGATCTCGAGGCTGTGCAAACTAAGTTCCAGAAGCATGTTCGTGATATCTTGATGGAGATTTTGGATCACATTTCAGTGATTTCAGCTAGTTTCAAGAAGGCGACTAAAAATGTTAAAGAATGTACGCATACAGTCAAGGAAAGTGACAGAGAATTGAAGAAGCAGATTATTATTTTTGGACAGCGTCAGAGTTCTGGAAGACAGAGTAATTGATGAGTTCTTGGTCGAAGTGTTAGATCGAGATGACATGGAGTGATCTGCCAGTTGGAACCTGCAGTTAATTTCGAGGGTTGAGTCATGAGCAGCAGTTAACTCGACTTTCAGTCTTGAGTTTACTTGCTGACTTAACACATGCTTATCTCGTCCTTGGAATTATCATCCACAGGAGTTAGGGTTAGGGTTTCCGATTAAGCGAAGGAAGTGTCGGTTAACTTTGCTTTAATAAGGGCGTGCATGCTTGCACATGGTCCATTTAGGTTATTTGTCTTGGTTAAGCGATGGTAGCTTTCAGTTAACTGTATAGTTTACTTCATTAGGGTTTAATAATTAATCTTGCATGCATTTGCGAGACTGTAGTTGACACAAGGTGATTTTAGGGTTCCCTACACCTTGATGTATATAAATAAGAGCTTTTGCTCATTTGTAATTAACTTTTGCTTGAGAGAGAAATATATGCTGCGCCTACCTTGCCCTCAATATTGCTCTTTTGGTATTTGTTCATGTGTCTTCGCTATTACAATTAATTGTTATGCCACATAGGGTTTCATGCAATTGTAATGGTGAATTCTTTCTGTTTTATACAACTTTACCATTATGATCAATTGTTATGCCACATAGGGTTTCAAGAGATTGCGATGATAAATTTGTTTTGTGAACCCTTTTATCATTATGATCAAGTGTTATGCCACATAGGGTTTCGTGAGATTGTGATGATAAATCTGTTTTGTAAGTCTTTACTATTTTGATCAAGTGTTATGCCACATAGGGTTTCATAAGATTGTCATGGTAAATTCTTAAATCTGTTTTGTGCCCAATAAACTTGTCTAGATTGAGTGATAGATGCGCCACCTTGCCTTCAAGTAGAGAATCTAAACTCGTTTATCGTCCGATAGTCAACCCTGCTCCATTTCCTCATGCTCTGTTTTCTTAAGGAAATTGGATAGATTTAAAGTAGATAGCTTAGTTGTAGTTAATGATCTACGAAACCAGAAAATCCTTAGCTGCAAGCGTTCTTGGTTTTCTTAACCTTGTGCCTCTTCCAGCTGAGAACAAAAAGATAGGACTTAGATTACTTTTCTTTTTCATGCATTCCAGCACAATGAGGGAGCTTCCCCTCCTAATTTGAAGAGCACTCATTGCGTAGTGTACATAGCTGTCCGTACAAACCTGCACTCCAGAGGTGTTAGATTTTACGCCAACAGGGAGCATCAAATTTCACATCTTGTAGATTCAAAATTATGCTCACCTTGGAAGAAAGTGAATTGGTCGAGTTTGTGGAGAGCAAAGTCCCCGAACCTACTGATGAGGAAGAGAAGGTACAGTGGAAGAAGAAAGATATCAAGACAAAGAAGATGTTAGTTGATTCCGTGAAGGATCATATTGTTCCTATTGTCTCCAAGTTGAAGATAGCAAGAGCGATGTTTAAAACTTTGGAGTTGTACGAAATCAACAGCACAAGCCGGGCACTTGTATTAAAGCAACAACTTCATCATGTGAAGATGGCGGAAGGAGAATCTTTCATCGCTTACTTCATGAAGATTTTTGAATTGAGAGATCAGCTCTCTACTATTGGTCATTTTGTTGATGTCAAGGATTTGACCATGCTTGCCCTTAATGGTCTTCCTTCATCTTCAGAGTCTTACAATCAAGGAATCAATGCAAGATCAAAACTTCCCAAGTTTGATCATTTGAGGGCAGATTGTATTCAAGAAGAATCTAGGTTGGCTGCAAGTGGTATTGGTCAAAGCTCTACAAATGAAGACATTCGTGTTCATTCCGCTCAATCCTCGAAGAAGAAAGAGAAAGGTGGAAAGAAAGGATATTTCAAGAGGAATAGAGATAAAGGGGCTGATGGTGCTCCTGCATTCAAGAAGAAGTGGGACCTCTCCAAAGTCCAATGTTTTCGTTGTGACATGTTTGGTCACTATGAAAAGGATTGCCCCACCAGGCCTAATCAGCATGCTTCATTTGCGGATGTGGATGAGATCTCTCCTCAGAAGGATTCTAGGAAATTTCTATTCTAAGCCATGGGCCTGTGTTCAAGCCGTGAAGGTTGTGTGCTAATCTGTGCGCAAGAGCAGCGTATCGTACTACATCTGGTATTTGCATCCATCAGAATATTTAAAGAGATAAGTATTCTTTGTTTGTTGAGTTATATCATTTAGTTGGATCTTGTAATTAGTAAAGAGAGATAGTAGTTTCTCTTGAATTGTGTTCACTAGCATAAAATCTTTTGAAAATTTCATTTATTGCAAGTTATTTCATGCTGGTTGTGAAGATTTCTGAGTGACTCTGAAATAAAAAGAGAATTGCAATTTCGAGAGTGATTAGTTGGTCACATCGATATCATTCTCTAATGCATGAATTGTGATAGAGCCTTGAACTCTCGGAGAGAGTTGGTTCTACATGCTAACTGCATATTGCGTTCAAGAAATCTGTAGTTGTGCAGATTGTTTTTTTTGTTGTGCTGAGTTTGGCACTCTCGAGAGGAGTAAAAGATGGAAGAAAGAGTTATATCAAAATTAAATAAAGATAAGTTTCTTTATCCCTTCATTCTGATTTTTTGATATATTTCTCTGATAGGTTGATTCATTTATGTTTTAATATTGCTCATAAATTATTATGTATTTATTGTATAACCTGAGATAGTAAACCTTGTATGATTCTAGCCTTGATATTTCTTTGGATAACTATAAACTGTTAGTAATCTCTCTCTAAAATGATTTCAGGACATTTCTAGGAGCAAGAAGGTGATGAGAGATTGCTTAATCTCTCTAAAATGATTTCAGGACATTTCTAGGAGCAAAAAAAGCTTGAGGCATTTTGTGAGGAAGTCATGCTGGCCAAAGAAATGATCAAGCATGAAGTCACAACTTGCAGCCATGAGACTAAGTTGGTGGCTAGAGGGAGTTCACTTCCAGAAGTCTTCTTTGCAATCTCTGAGGCAGGGATCAAGAGGGAGTTTTGTGACTCACTTAGAAGAAGTGAAGGTTGCAGTGTTGCAAGGCCAAGTGTTAAATCCTTGAAAGACCTCTTCAGCTGCTGAAATCAAAATTGCTCAAGATTGTCATCTAGATTTAATATTGGTAGCTCCGCAAACCTATTCAGAATAGAGTGATCTGCAATGAGGTCGAGGAGGTCAACCTTGAACTCTCTTCAGTACCATAAGTGTGCACTGGAAAAACATTTATCTAAGGCAAGCATTTCAGGAAATCTTGGACGATGAGGTCAGAAGGTTGATGCTAGTACTTAAAGATTCAGAGGGAGTCTACTGAACCTGAAGAAGATGTTTAACGAGTCTGCAGCTAGTTCAAATCTGGCGGATCCTTTATATGCACAATTGATTGGATCGTTGATGTATCTAGTCAATACTAGACCAAATATTTGCTATGCAGTGAATGCACTTAGTCAGTTCATGTGTGAACCAAGGCAAATATATCTAGTTGCAGCGAAACATATCCTGAGATACTTGCATGGCACAGTTGGATATGGATTGAGATATTCTTCAGGTGTGGATTTGGAGTTGCATAGGTATACTGATTCTGATTGGGCAAGGTATGTCACTGATCGAAAGAGCACCTCTGGATGTTGCTTCAGTTTGAGGATTTCTTGGTGCAGTAGGAAGTAGTCATCTATAGCATTGAGTACAGCAAAGGCAGAGTATATTGCAGCTTGTGTGGCTTCGTAAGCTCCTTGCAGGATTGATTTGGACAATCAATGGAGCCTACTATCATTCGTTGTGATAACCAGAGCTCTGTGAAGCTTTTTGTCAATCCTGTGTTTCATGACAGAACCAAGCATGTTGAGATTAAATACCATTATATCAGAGATATGGTATTGAGGAAAGTTATACAGTTGAGGTATATTAGCACTGATGAGCAGATGATAGACATTCTCACCAAGCCTCTCTCTAGGATAAAGTGTGTGTACTTTCGAGATAAGCTTGGTATGGTGGAGAATACAGCCTTAACTGAGAAGGAGTCTCAGTATCAG
Source organism: Sequoia sempervirens (assembly GCA_007258455.2). Taxonomy (NCBI): domain Eukaryota; kingdom Viridiplantae; phylum Streptophyta; class Pinopsida; order Cupressales; family Cupressaceae; genus Sequoia; species Sequoia sempervirens. Next base: position 180,264,690 of record VDFB02075321.1, read on the forward strand.
TGACCCTCATTAATGAGTTCTTCTCTATGAGAGAAGTTCGAGGTGAAATCCTTTGATTAATGAGTTCTTCTCTATGAGAGAAGTTCGAGGTGAAATCCCTTGATTAATTAGTTCTTCTCTGTGAGAGAAGTTCGAGGTGAAATCCCTTGATTAATTAGTTCTTCTCTGTGAGAGAAGTTCGAGGTGAAATCCCTTGATTAATGAGTTCTTCTCTGTGAGAGAAGTTCTCTTGATTAATGAGTTCTTCTCTATGAGAGAAGTTCGAGGTGAAATCCCTTGATTCCACCCTCTGGGAGAGCCATGGTGGATGTCATGTGTGTGACTCCATGACAGCATCATGTGAGAGAGTCTGTGATGATTTTCCTGTACTTGTGTTTTCACCCTTTGGGAGAGCCATGGTGAAAGTCATGTTGAGGTGACAACATCACGCAAGTGATGAACACTTGTACATACCAGACATGGTTGTAGCCATTATGGTTGATATCATGTTGAGGTGATATCTGATATCACGATGAGGTGATATCCTTCCTTTCCACATTTGGTTGTAGCCATTGTGGTAGACATCACGATGAGGTGATATGTCTTATGCAGCTGGAAGTATTTCTCCCTAGCTGAGAGGAAGTGTTGATGTTAGCAGCTTCGGGTTCAATTCTTCCAGCCCCAATTGAAGATATAAATTATTTATATGTGTAAATGGCAACATTATTTTTGGATGACTTCCTTGCATCATTCTTCCTTGGCCGACCTTCATTGTAATTCATTATTATTAATTGTATTTATTTCTTGGTGGCCGACATAGTTTATTGAAAGGGTGCGACCTATCTAGCAATGTATTTATATGAGGTCATTTCGTCTCATTTGCACATCAAGCAAGTTCGATCTCCTTCTTCTCAAGTGCGAATTATATCAAGTGCAGATTGAAGGGCAGACTATTAGTTTGTGTTACATCATTGCTGGTGCTGATTATTGGCCTTGTGTGTGGCCTCATTGTAAAGAGACTTGTTGCCATTGCTCATATATATAAGAGATATATTTGTTGCTGGGTTTTTCTCCCTCAAGAGGAGGGTTTTCCCAGGGTATCTGCTGTGTTATTGTGTCTGATTTTAAATTAATTTTCTGTGCATTAAATCTGATCATAAGACTAACATTTTGAAATGTAAATGAATGTCAAATGAATATGTGACATGTGTAATGGCCGGATGCTTGTTGCTCCCTTGTCTTATAAAAGGGATTTCAAGGCCATTTACATGGGTTGTTGATTGATTTTCTTGAAGAGCTTTTGTAATACAGAGCACAGATACTTTTATGTGTCTTTTTCTAGGTCTTGAGTTTTGAGTCTTTGTGATTGTTAATGTTGTATAACTATACTATCATTTCTGGAATATATGGCATACTTCCAAAGCCAGTGTTCTCCTATTATATATTTCACATAAATTATGAATGAAATGAATCAAAGATCGTTCAGTTTATCTTCATTGTCTTTCCTTTGAATGTTTATTTATTGTTAATGCACTTGTTCAAAGTATGAGTTAAATTTGCTTTAACAGAGATAAAGATTTATGTGAATTTATGTAGGGATCATTTAAGTATTATTGGTTTAGATTTATGAGTTTAATGGTGTAATGCATCATTAAGTAGCTTTGTTATGTTCAGATGGAACGCTGTTGTATGTTTTCAATTGCATTGGTTGAGGACTCCATACCCTAGGATAAGACACTGATCACTTTAAGCTGTGTCTGTGTTGCATCTTCTTGGTCTTTCACAAACAAATACATTCAAATCATTAAATCTTTATTTTCTGTTCGGAAATGTAGGTTGGAGTGAAGTTCTACCATATTCTCATGCTTTGGAATGTTAAATGTTGTAAAGGATTAACCAGATCTTTAAAGTTTTTCATCTATCAAGCAACACATAGGAGAATATATCTGTTAATTTACAATGTATGAGGTAATTGGCACAAGAGTATCTTAAATTACATTGTAGGGTCATCCTCCCGTGTTTTGCAGAGCCCAAAGTGTAAAGGGAAAGTTTTGCAAACTTTCACTTGTTCATTGGCCAATCCCTCCACATAATTAGCCATTGGAAATGAAAAATCCATAGATTATATGTGAGACCAGCTTGGGTATTAAAAAAACACCAACAGAAACTACTTTTGTCATTAGATGAATGATGAATGAATCACTGGAACTTTGGTGTGCTTATTCACCATAAGAAAAAAAGGAATTGTGAAGCCAATAAAAAAGGAGGGGCAAATCCAACACAAACAAGACACTTGTGAGTGAACTAGAACTGATGAAGATGATGTTGAAGGTTTCTTCAATGAGGCTAAGGACTTAGCTAAAACTTGCAAGCTAAGGGCTAGGAATAACACCAAGGCATTGGAAGCCAAGAGAAAACTCCCACATGCACCATGACACTTGTAGGTCAATCATTGAGTCATGCAGATCATAAGTGTTGGCGTAACAACTAGCACCTCTGGAGTAAGAGTTGGTACGGACAGCTATGCACACTACGCAATGAGTGCTCTTCAAATTAGGAGGGGAAGCTCCCTCGTTGTGCTTGACAAAAATGCTTTGAAAAGGAAAGTAAACTAAACTATATCCTGCCTTTTTGTTTCAGCTGTAGAGGCACAAGGCTTTCTCGAAAACTGTATACGTTGCAGCTGAGTATTTTCTGGTTTCGCAGACTACTAACTACAACTAGGCTTAATTACTTAAAATCTATCCAGTTTCCTCAAGAAAAACAGAGCATGAGGAAATGGAGCAAGGATGACTATCGACGATAAACAAGTATAGATTCTCAACTTGAAGGCAAGGTGGCACATCTATCAGCTCAATCTAAACAAGTTTATTGGAAACAACAATATACGATAAACTGAATACAGATTCTCGACTTGAAGGCAAGGTGGCACATCTATCAGCTCAATCTGAATAAGTTTATTATTCACACACATCACACGATAACCAAGTACAGATTCTCAACTTGAAGGCAAGGTGGCACATCTATCAGCTCAATCTGGACAAGTTTATTGAATACAATTTTTTTTTATCTAAGGAAAGAATTCACCATTATAATTGCATGAAACCCTATGTGGCATAACAATTCATCATAATAGTAAAAACGCATGAATAGATACAGAACGAGCAATATTGAGGGCAAGGTAGGCACAACATATATTTCTCTCTCGTGCAAAAATTATTTACAAATGAGCAAAAACTCTTATTTATAGACATCAAAAGGTGTAGGGAACCCTAAAATAACCTTGAGTCAACTACAGTCTTGCAATGCATGCAAGATTTATTGCTAAGCCCTAATAAAGCAAACTATATAGTTAACTGGAAAACTACCATCAGTTAACCGAAACATCTAATCTAAAAATGGACAATTGTGCAAGCATGCACATCCTTATTGAAAGCATGTTAACTGGAAGACTATCATCAGTTAACGGAAACCCTAAATAAAACTCCAAGTAAATAAAGCTGATCTCAGAATAGATATGCATGAGATAAGACAGCGAGTTAACTTGAGACAGTAATGCCAAGTTTAACTCCTATGTGAAATATCTATTCTGAGAGGTAGGAACTGAAGTCTACTGATCGTGATCTCAAGCAACCAATCCCTCAACGAGATTGTTAACTGCATCACTATTTGGAGCTCTGATACTCTGTCGAAGAATGCCATGCCTGCGCAGCATGTCCTCACCAGCTGTGATCTGGGACTGAAGTTCGCCCCTACTCCTTGTTGCTTCATCGAACAATGTTGACATGACTGTAAGCTGATTACAGCCAACGGTTTCCCCACTGAAAATAGTATGAGCGAGTGCTTGGAGCTCTGACTGTACATCGGTAAGCTCAACATATGCACCATCCTCAATCTGATATCGGCACGGTAAGCGAGATACTAAGGTCCTCACAAACCGGAGTGCACTAGTAACGTGCTCTCTACTCTCAGCCAATTCTGACGCCATAGTCTCCTCCATCTTTTCCTTGAAAACCAACTGTGTTTTCCAAGAGTAAATGGCTTCTCTATCTTCTGCATCTGTGACTGATTCATATGCCATACTCAGGTGAGCAATCATAATCTCATCCCGAGGTTTGTTAATTGCCATGTCTCGCTCCTCATCCTAGAGACGTAGATGGAGTTCTTGTGCATTGTACCGCAACTGATATAACTCTGTGAGCATAAAACGGCCTCTAGCAACGAACTCCTCCCACTCATCCAAACGCTTGCCATATGCAACTAAATGATTAAGTTGGTCCTGTTCTGCTGGAGGCTCAAGCATCGGCGAGAGTGTGGCAATGACTTCTAACCTGTGTACAAGGCTAGAAATATACTGACGAAGCTGTCTGATTTCAGCCTTGAGGGCTGCCTTATCCTCTCCGTCTTTCAACATTCTATCCCTGGCACTGTTTGTAGCAACTTGTAGGAGATCAACTTGAGTCTGGCGTGTGCTACGACCAAGGTTGACTGTGATAACTTCAAAGTCCTGAGATTCCAACTCATCCAAGCTCTTCCCCTGTGGAGGTATAGCAGTCTCGACGACGATCTCCATATCGGTATTCCTCTCCACGTGGACCATATTCTTGATCCTCTTGTTTGGCACATCCTAGTAAACCTGATCAAAATCTTAATGATTAAGGACATAGGATGGCTGCCTCCTCTTCCTTCCCAGCTGAGACTCAATCCAAGATTGATCTCGACTAATACTACTGGAAGGGTTTGTACTAGCAACAGGAGGCTGTGACGAGAGTGAATATGTAGAAGCATTGCTACGAGATGGTGAGTCTAAATCCAATTCAATGCGAATTGGGGCTGGTGACTGCTTCGGAACTGGTGTAGGAACTTGAGGCTGAACCTTAGGCACTGGCGGACTCTGTATTGGCCTCTGAACTGGCTCTGTGATAGGCTGTCTGTCAGGCTCCGTATGTGTATCAATGGCAAGCGCCTTACCTTTTGAATTGTTTGGCGCTTGACCTTTCTTAGGAGGGTTACTCCTCTTCTTCTGTTTAGGTTTTGATGAGGAAGGTAGTGAAGGATTCACCACTACTGCGGCTCTGCTCTAGGCACACTTACCCTCCTAGTCCTCTTGTTGTCGAGGTAAAGTATACTGTTTTGAATAACTCTACTTGACCTCTCCTTTACTGTTTCGTATTCCTTGGCGTACCAATCAACTGCTGGTAGCGGCTGTGTGTCAACCTGCTCTCTGAAAAACTGAGGAAGAACTTCTCCCTCATCATCTGATAAACCTCCCACATCTTCTGATAAGAAAACAAAAATCTGTGAGAGAGACAAGCGACCATAGCTACATCTGCGAACCTCGAAGTCATCCGCGCAGTTTTCCCAATAATCCTCCATAGAAGGCTCATGATATGCGCGTCCAGCAAGGCGAGTTGTGTAATGACCTGAAAGATCATAGGCACGTGCCTCAATAAGATACTTGAGATGATATTTCTAGAGCTCCTGTCCTGCAACTTTGGCATCAACTGTCGCCTTGCACCAATACATTCCAAACTGAAAAGGAAAGTTGGCAGCTGGTCTATGCTTGCGGCGTAGAAGACGATGAACATCATGCAACTGCCTCAGGAACTCCATAAAGATTGTCTTATCCGAAGGATAACGTGGAAGCATAGCCGGATTTCCTATAAATCCATATACTCGGATGTAGGTGTATGTCGGGAACTGGATAAACCAATCCGCCCAACCATCCATCGCTGCTCTAGCAACTGCCGAGATACGAATGTGCAACTCCCGGTCCAAATTTCTCATTGTATAGGTCAAGAAAGCTTCGTGAACACGTTTGAAGTGACGTTCAGCCTTAGTGAACTCAAGCTGATTGTAATACTGATAGACTTTCTGAACACTGAGAATGCCCACGGTGTTTAATCCTCGGAACTGACCCTGATAAGCAATCAAGTACACGAGATAAGAACACATGTGAAACTCATGAGCAACTAGGAAACCGGTGATCTGCTTGTGGATAATATCGCTGATGAAGGATGCCTAGTCATAATGCTCCTACCCAGATATGATGTGACCAATAATGTAATACATCCAAAGCTGGAAAACATTAGCATGTGATTGACCTGAGACACGATTCAAGAGTGTAATTAGAATCGAGTACTCATCCTTGTACTCACCACAAGCCACATTGTTTGGCAATCTGTTCTTCGCTTTCTTTAACCATCTTTCTGCCATTTTATTTTGGCACTTGTCCACATCAGCATTGAATGCATGCTCGCACTGCTCCATAGAAATAACTAGACTGTTCGAGTGCTGAGGTATACCAAAACTTCTTTCAACATCCAAAGGCTTGAGACTGCAAATGACTTGTCCATCTACTGACACTATCTCACGAGTAGTAGAGTTGTAATGCTTAATACAAGACATCACGAACTCGATACAATGAACGGAGATAGGAATGGAAGCGGCCTCCAATAACCCGGACTGCTGAATGTTCTGAATAATCGAACTTCTGATCTTGACTGGATCTAAGACTGCTTCTGGCAGCACCTTGTGAAGATTTGTCTCAACTGTCCCGATGAAGTCGTGAGTAAGGACTGATTTGGTCCTGTATTCAAGCTGAGTGTACTGCATTCTGAAAAACTCACTTGTTGACTGTGAACTTAACTATGTTCTAACAAGATTTCTGGAAAGCTAAAAATACCCTGCTGAGGCTAAAAATAGCCTTTTGAAGAGTTATTTTCGGCGAAAAAATCTGAGATATGGGTTTTGTCCAGAAAGAGATTCTAAGACAACCCAGAATGTCAGAAATGCGAAAATCTAACCTCTACTCGACCATGCAAAGAGTTTTCAGCTGAGAAAATTAGAAACTCGAGAACGAATGCTCTGGAGTTAAAAATTCCTGAAAAATCAAGCGCACGAATTTAATTCGAGGAAGTTATATAGAAATGATCCAGATGTTTAGACTTGCCAAATTCGCCAATTTCAGGAACATGCGAATTGGATTTTGAGAGAAATTTGAGAAACAAGGAAGAAAAAGACGTTTTTATAAGCTCTTTCTTCTGTGAAAATCGCCCTTGTTCTTCAAATTTGCTGATAAATGTGAACAAAAACTTGCAAAAAGATTTGTTTTAATGAAATCGCCCTTGAAAACTGATGAAGAATTCGCCTTTGCTCTTGATGAATTCACCTTTGCTCTTGAAAACACAAATTTTTCTCTTGAAGAAATACGAATTTTCTTGAAGCTATGTGAATGAATAATGATGGCGTCATACTTAAATAAGGAAATTTCGCACCATCTTGTTCACTGCAAGATTTAAAACCTTAACGGAAATAAAAGGCTTTTGATTGGACCCCCTTCCTGTTACACTAATACTGACACTAAGTCTGGAAATAAATAATAATAATAAAATAATATTTATCATGCAATTTGCAAAGGCGCCATCTTTAGAAAATTGCCATTAATGCTTTAAATATGCAAGAATAAATATTAAATATTATTTAACATCAATTGACAAACCATGTGAAGCTTTAGGATTCACTGACGAACTTCACTGATTTCAAAAAGTCTTCATTTGACCTCATAGGCGTCCATTTGCTCAAGATATTGCATTTTTAATTAACTTCCTACTTTGTAGCTGAGTACAAAGTTACGACTCACCATCTTCGACATTGATTCCTGGGTGACCGGATGATGCTGAGATTGAACAAGTGCATTCATCGCGAAGCTTGCGAAGCAAGGGAGGAATGTCTGCTGGGAGTCATCACTGCAAAATCTATCATTTAATACCTTAAAGAATTAGGTATCCTTGATTAAATTGATTTTCAGGTACCAGACTTGAACCATTTCTTCAAACTGCCATTTGATGCTTCAAACGGTTGCTGACAACGACTGGTGAACCCTGCTGACAAGCAACCACATACACTGCATGCCTGGAGATATTTCGCATCCAACGAATATACCCAAGGTATCTGAAAAGTGCATTAAGGGCCTCAAAAGTAAAAGCGCCCCTGGCCTGAGAAGGCACAAACACTGTTTTGACAAAACTGCAACTCTTAACCAGATACCCTACTTCGACCTCTGATATCTATAGCTGGCATGACCTGATTCGGGCACTGTCTGTCTCGATGCGTAGCTAGAAGAACTTACGAGAGAAGTGTTGTGACCTTTTTCACACATCGCCCCATTGCAAATGGGGACCCCCTAATTTTGGCTTTGCTTTTGGTTTGGCGTTGGTTTGTTTCTGTTGTTGTCTCTCTCTCGTTCTGTCTATCTTTCCGGGATGTGCCCGTCTGTGAGCTTTAACATGAAATTTGGCCAAGTCTGAAATTAGGGTTTGCGTTTCTTTGGTCAATTTGAGGTCAAGCAAGGTGAATAAATTGAAAATTGAGCTTAACATTGTTGTCAGTATGCTTCCAGCAGGCTCTCAGCAGGTTTTCATCAGATTCTGAGGTACTTACTATTTTTAGTAAGCATGTAATTGCAGGCAATTCGTCAGCATTTTTGTTTTCGACAGTCACACGGCATTGAGAGCATATCAGGCCACTCGTGTGCTAAATTTGAGCGAAAATAGACAACTTTCTATTTTTAGCAGTCCAACTTCCGGCACAAATTTCAGGGCTCAGATGCAGAGTTTTTCTTTGCATGTCTGAACACAAGGTAAATACTAGGCGTTATCCTCCATCAAGTTCAAAATGCGCCCAAGGTGGTAAGTCTTGGAGGATTTTTCCAAGGCGTGGTGAAAGGTGATGAATTCTAGGCGTGGTTTTTGATTTTCCTCCCTCAAGTGCTAGGCGCCAAGGGTGATGGGAGTTATAAGGTGTTAGAAAAGTTCTAAGGCATGTGAAGTGTTGAGAGTAAAATGCTAAGGCGTGATTTTCCTCTTCAAGTCTAATGTGTGTGGTGGTGAAGATAAAGGCCAAGGCGTGATTTTCCTCAAGTATGCTATGCGCCTTAAATAAAAAATGAAATATTTTTAAAAGTGTTGGAGAATTTTTCTAAGGCGTGTGAACTTCAAATATAAAATTGCCTTGCAAGTGTGGAGTAAAATGCAAATGGCGAATGAGAAATAGATTGTGCTAGGCATGAGTAAAAAAAAAATTTCTAAAATTTTCCCCACTGGCAAATGAAACAAAATTTTCTAAGGCAAATTCTCAAAATTTTCCAAGTAATGATTAAAATATTTTCTAAGGCAAATATTTTCTCCCTTTGAAAATACGCCTAGAACTCAAGGTGGCAAAATTTCTCAGAGCACCGGCAAATTTTCTCAGTGATGAAGCCAGAGGATGGATGATAATACAGGATGAATTCTAATTTCTCAAGCTGGAGCAACACAGAATGATCACAGGCGAAGAACGGATTTAAATTTGACAAATAATATTTTTCCAAGGTTCAAAATTCAAGAAAATTAAATGAACCCGTTCGTTGTGCACCCATGAGTTCGATGCATTCTGAAGAAAATTTTCTTCTGGGTATTGAAGATTATCAATGAGGAATGGATTTGAAGGTCTTCTACAGCTTGCCAAGGATTTCGAGGTAAAGATTTTTAATGGGCACTAGGTTGATGAATTTCCTAAGGGAAATTTTAAAAAATTTCTATGGCAAATGTGAAGAAAACATGCTTTCAAGGTGAGATCCTCCAGACGATGAATTTGAAAGAAACTTGTAATATCCCCTTCTCAATCCTGATCTTCTTGGTGACCGTTGGCCTTTTGCTGGAAACCCGAAGGCTAGTCGGAAGGTAAAATTAGGGTTTCCTATTTTTGAGGTTGTCTTTGCTCGGAGTTGGTGGATCTGATGGCGGATTCTTTCTGGGTTTTCAGAGAGCTTCGCAGTGGTATGTTCCTTTCGGCATTCAGAGCATTTTCTGGAATTTACTATTTTTAGTAAATTCTATTTTTGGCAGCTTTCCAGTTGGGTTCAGCTTGGTTGACTTCCTGCTTCAGTTTGGTCAGTTGATTTGCTCAGTATTGGCTTCAGGGCACATTCAGAGGGATAAGTTAAGTCATTTAATTAAAAGTCACGTTTTAAATATTATATTTTTACGTTGACCCCTTGGCCTAGACTATTGACTTAATGTTGTTTTTAAAAAGTGGTCTTTGAGGGTGGCGCCCTCATTAAAAGATTATTTTAATTATTGTCAAAGTCAAAGCAAGTATGAAGGGCGCATTTATCAAAGTATGGTATTTATTTTAAATATCAAATGTTAAGCCTTGAAGGAAAAGTACGCCCTCTTGAAGAAAGGGTTAGGGTTTTGACATTGAAGCAGATTTTAGGGTTTCGTGAAATCAACCGAAACTTATAAAAAGAAGACTTGAGCATCATTTCATGATCTTTGGTCTACTATACTGTTATGCTGCCGGATTGGCTCTGGAATCGCTTCGAGGAATGAAGGCCTCCTAGCTCGGGCATCGCTTCGTGTTTGCAAGACAACATCTAGTGGTGATTCAGTCTATTTGTGAGTGCATCTTAGTTCATACATTGTGTGTTTAGTTCATTGCATAGTTAGTTTCGTTTTGGCATGTTAGAGGTTTCAGCTTATTGCATTATTTAGCACAGCAGATTTATGTTATTGCTCATAACTTGAAAAATACAAAAATATAGCTTGTGGGTATTGTCTCAATCCCTTAGTCTGTCAAGGGCGAATCATTAGCTCAAATCTCAGATTTTATTGTTGTGTATTGAATTTTTAAAGCTAAGTCGAATTTCTCAGCTGGGCCGTACCATTGTGTACTGTCTTGATTTCCGTGCAAATTAAATTAGTGGCATTTGGGTCTGTGTTAGTGTTTGGGTTTGGTCGCCTTAATCATTAGACTGCATTGCATTTTACTTCACATCATTCGGGTCATATTTGAGGAAGTTATGAACAATTCTTTGAGTTTGTAAGTTGCTGGTTATGTAACAAAAAGTGCAGATCTGATATGACAGTTTGTGGAATCTGCATCTTCCTTTCTTGGTTGGTGTCAAGATTTCTTATAACCTTTGCAGAAGGATTCTTATTGTATGCACCATTGAAAGAGCATCTTATATTCTGATTTGCAGGCAATAATATGTTGTAAACTGGCAGTAGTACTGACCAGTCGTTCTTTGAATATTGCTTTATTGCTGTTGTAATACTCTTTCTTCTTCAATAATTATTGTAATAGATTTACCTCCGCCCTATGGTAGCTACTTCCCATTCTGGGTAGCAAGCACATTCTGGGTGTTGAGCAGTTTCATCTTTCTGCATTTCTTTCAAGCATTGTTACTATAATCACTCCGTCATATGGTCGCCCCTCACTCCGCATTGGATTGGGTAGCACATACTTGACGTCGAGTTCCCTTTTCTGCATTTAGAGTAGAAGATCCTCTGACCAATGCTCGCCATCATCGGCGCCATTTTGGTTAGAGTTGTTTCTGTACGTTTGGGTTTATCTTCTAACCTTAACGGGCACTTGATTGTAATGTTGAAATCTGATCATTGAAAAAACGAAAAAAATTGGCTCGGAATATTTCAAAACTGCCTAGGTGAATTTGCTCAAGTTCTTCGTGGGACTAATCTTCCAGAGTCAGAGATGAACGAAATTGAGTATCAGAGCTCCAGTTAGTGAAATGAATTTCTCAAAGATGATACGCCCTTGAGGAAGATGGGTTGAAAATTTGGCTAAGGCGTGAGGAATCACGAAGGAGGTGGAAGTTGGCTAACGGAGGCGATGAACGCTTGAAAGTTGGAGCGTGAAGATCAGGTAAGTAAGGTGAATTTATATTATGAAGTGTTCTAATACTTTTCTCCTCGCTTGTTTTGCAGGAGGAATGTCGAGGCCAGAGCACGATGTCTGGAAGTGGTGAAGCACGATGATATCACAACCTTCGGAGGAAGATAAAGTTACAAGTTTCAATCTCGAAGGAAGAAAAAGTTGCAAGAAATTGGCTAAGTGTTAGCTCAAGTGACAAAGAAGTTGAAGAACAAAAGTCAAGAAGAAGATCAAGAACAGTGTGAACGCGTCTACAAATGGAATCTTCTAGAAGGATGATGGTGGACATTATGGCTCATTTATTACCCCACTCTCCTTTGTGGCGGTTTTTAGGGCAAATCTTGTTTAGGGCTGAGGTGGCACGATTCTAGCCACTCTATTAATTGTAACCCTAGCCGTCTTTTGGGACTTGGCTAGCTATATAAAGGGGGAGTCCCCCTCATTTGTAACTCAGTAGACAGTAGAGAAGATTAGAATAGACATAGAGTAGAGGGACAACTTAGAAGTAGCTTAGTATAGTGTAGTTTGAAGAAGAGGGAAAGTTTTCCCTTGAAAACTTTGTAAGAAATTGTTGTGAACACTCTCTCAATAAAAGAGTTTTTCATTGATGGTGAATTTCGTCTTTGTTGTGAGTAGCTAGCAAGGTTTCTTCGTCCTTCAGATTCAAATGGTAGCTCAAAGTAGTATAATTTTTATTCCATGCAAGTAGATGTTAACTGTGGAATGTGGTGTTTGATCTAAGCAACTTCGTCTATCCATACCACTAATGTATTTGCTGATGGTGAATGCGCCTTGTGTGGTCAACTGGAAACGTTTGGGCCTAACTTCAATCACAGTTTGAATGATGGTATGCGTCGTTGTGATGGTATCTTCATGTCAAGTGGTGGTTTGAACATCTTTAGTCATCTCCCTTGAAGATTGCACCGACTCCGGTCCGATCGAGGCAAAGCGAAGTTTGGTTGAAGTTTGCTGAAGTTGAGCTCCATATCCCACTTAGAATAGATTTAGACTCTCTAAACCCTACCCCATTTCAATTCAGTACTATCTGGTTAGTTCAGGAAACAAGAACTTCATAGACAAATCTTTCGAGCATTTGAATTCCTTTCTCCGCTTTTGAACAATTCCGTAAGTCCCCTTGAAATACCAGCAAATCACATCGAGCCAAACTGAGCCTATTCGCACTGAAAGAACCTTGGAGTTGAACGCACGAACTTTCTTGCAATCTTAGCGTGCGGAATACTTTGATCAAGAGAGAATAGGGAAGCCATTGGCAACTTTATTCTGCATTGGTGCGGTCACGAAAAACACATCAACAAGAAGTTTCTAGAGGCGACGAAGCAAGAAAACTGCTTCTAAGACCTCAAATAGAAAGGCGCCTTTCCCCAGATGAAATAGACGACCAGACTTGGCCATTTCTGAGCTGTCTTCGTTTTACAGTATTCCGCCAAAAACCTCACACGTATGAGCGTTTGCCAAATCCCGAAGGCTGACGGCTGGGCTCGTTGAATAGCTGGAGTAATTACGCTCAAGTCTCGTGAAGACTTCGAACGTCAATAACCTCATCTGACAGGCCTGAAGGCTAGGCGCCTCTGGCCTACATAAATACAATGAAATTTACATTTTCCTCCGCCTGCTAAATTACGTGCCTGGTAGAATCTCTGCCACGATCTCTCAGAATGTCGGATTAACAGGCAACTTGGTGCATCGCTTAGGGCGCCCTCGTCTACAAATTCTGCCATCTCAGAGGTCATCTTGAAGGGCACCCCTAAGCTACAGGGGCGCAATTCACCATCTGAAGAGGCTCTTATGATGTAAACTCTCCCTATAAGCTCATCTTTTGGCTCTGACTGCTGGAGCTCTGGGACTCGGATGACTGCATTCGATAGCTCGTCGGACAGGCAGACTAGTCGTGAAGAGATTAATTGCATCAACCATCAAGAATACCAAGATCTAACCTTCCATTAAGAGGTGCGCGCTTAAGCTACAGGGGCGCAAAAGCTGGAAAGTGACAAGCTTCTGCAAACTGCAACTTTGGAATCTTCAACTTCTGTCGCCAGTTACCGGAGTTACGAGTCTCGGATAGCCTCGCAGGATAGCTCATCGGATAGGAAGACTAATTCTGAAGAGATTGATTGTATGCTTGAGCATTTACCACAAAATTCAGGCCTTCAAAAAGAAGGGCGCCCCTGGGCTACAGGGGCGCAATTCTGCTTTTCCTTGAGAAATCTTCAGAAATTGGCAATTGAAATCATCATTTTAGCCACTGAAATGACCATTAAAAGTATTAGTGTCGTCGTGAAATGTTCCTCCACCATGAAATGCTTCGCTCTTGAGTCTCTGATACAGGTTCTGATCAATGGATACTGCCTTTGACTGACAAAACATTAACAAAACTCCATGCTTGATATTGCTCAAAAACTGTATTTTACATCATTTTAACAAGGTTAAGACTATTTTATGCAAAATGCCTTGATGAAGCAAAAAATTTGGTTTGGGTACAACAATAAGGAAATATTTGGGACTTGAAGAAGAGGAACTTTATGGACCCAAGAGGGTTACGAAGTTCAAACAAATCAGATGGAAGGAATTTGAGGGATCTACTTGTAGTAGCATGGATTTCTTGAAGGGAGTGCATGTGGAAAACACATTACAAGTCGGTTGATAATGAAGATATTGTCTTTATTATTTCCCTACAACAAAGCATATTATTGACATAATTACCAAACCACTTGGTAATGATAAGTTTGTCAAGTTTATAGATATACTGGGAATTGTATGTGGTTTAGTCATTAAGATTAGAAGGGAAATGGGAGAGGAGTGGTGGTGATGGGTTATTATATTAGTTAAGTAATCTCAAGCATAATTGTTGTATGGTTGTGAGTTGTTTGCAATGTAGTTTTGCTTCTGCTATCATTGACAATTTGTTGCATGTAAGTTGTCTGGTTGATATCGTTCCTCAATTGTAGAGGTTGTAGTTTCATTATTTGGGCTTATATAATAAGCCACTTTGCAATGCAATTCTTATGGCTTGTGTGATCAATTTCTATTTTGGGGGGGAATCTGGGAAAAACTTTGAACTTAAATTTGAGGGGTCAAATGAAGAAATGAAAAAAAAATTGAAGTACACCTCTTGACAATATTCCATAAGAATTTTATATCTATAAATGGCTTTTGAAGTTTTCTTGTACTTCACAGAATTAGATTTTTGTAAAAGCCTTAATGTTGCAATTACTCCCAAATGGTGAAGACATGGAATGAAAAATTTGAACTATAGCTGCTTTATGATGCACCTTACCTATTGTAAAAGGTCAACATCAGCCAGTTCTGGTTAAACAACAGTCGGATGATTCATTCAACAGTCTGGTCAACATGAGATGAAATTCTACCCCACAGGCCACTATGCTTACTTCCGCAGTTAGTTGAAAGCCTCTTTCTCTTCATGCTATTCCTTCCCGGTCTATAGAGAGTGAAAGAATGGGCTTGCTTGTGGCACAAATGAGTTTCACTTCTCACTATTTCTAAGAGTCAATTGCAACTTTTGAGAGTTGATGTGAACACACGGAATGCAAAATTTGAACCATAGCCTCTTTATGATGCATCTTATGAAATATACCGAGCCAAACTTTTTTGATTTTTCAATTGCAAGTTACAATTAACAAGCACCCGTTAAGGTTAGCTCTTAAACCAAAATGATGCTAAAAGCAACTCTAACCAGAATGTACACCAGGATTCCGATGTGGGCAAGGTGTGAGCATTGGTCAGAGGATTTTAAAGAAATGCTGATACAAAGAACTCTAACCAAGAATGCGCCGAATGACGGCGAGCATATGGTCAGAGGATCCCTATCTATTGCAATACTGAAAGGAAACTCAACACCAAGTATGTGCTACTCAATCCAGGATGGAGATGAGGCGACCATATGGCGGAGACTTATGAAATTACAATGCAAATCAAGTAAACAGGCGGCAAGCCAGCCTCTTCCACTTATTCATTGGGCAGTTACAAGCATGAGATTAGCAAGAATAAGAAAGATGCTGACAGTACTACTGTTCAGCTTACAATATCAGAGATTTAACTGTTAAGCACAAGATAAGAGTGTTCCCAATGTTGCAACAATGTATAATGCTATCCTTAATGCTCTCAATGTCTCTCCTTTCAAAAACCAACTCAAATGATGGATTCTATGCAAGCTGTTATAACAGAAACAAGACTGAAACTGATAACCAGCAGTACAGTAACTCAATGAATTGCTCACAACTCACTCACTATTCACCCGAAATGCATGAAATCTGATGCAAACTACTCCTATGATGAAGGCGCCCAAGATGGAGACATAAAACAGAACCTAAATGCTGTTATTTATTTTCTTCACGAATTCCAATGACACTCTAAATGGTACGGCTGCAAGGAGGGGCGATTTTGCCTTAATAAATTGGAGACTTCAAATTAAATTCCCAAACTTCTCTAAAAGGGGCGCCCTTACCTAGCAAATGCATGGGTAAACTACCCAGAACCAAAAGAAAATCACACAATGACTTATGAGCTAAAAACCAAATCTGCATCACAAACCAGCAACTCCATATTTTTTGATTAATTTGCAAATAAAGGGATTACAATGCATAAACAACAGCTGAAAGCAAACTCACTACAAAATCACTCAAAAGCAATCAAACCTCTCCACTAGGTGCTATCTCACAAGCACGAAGTTGAGCCAAGCTAGGAGGCATTCATTCCTCGAAGCAGTCCAACACCATTTCGGCAGCATAACATTACTCAAGATATCCGATAATCCAAATGAAGACCAAGACCCTTTTTTAAACTTGTGAAGACTCTCTAGAAGCTTCTAGAAACCCTAACCTTTTTCAAATTTGAAAAACTCCTTTTCCCTCCAAAGATGGCGTCCCTTTTGTCTTGATGCAATTTGACTTTAATTTAAAATAATCTTCACCAAGGATGGGCGTCCCTTTTCAAGCAATTGATTTTGAACCTTAGGAATTATAAAAATATCTTCATGAGGCGCCACCCCTCAAAGTCCCCCTTTTAAGAACAACATAAGTTGTTTTCACTAGACCAAGGGGTCACAATATTAAAATATAACTTTAAAATATAATATTTTAAATCAATTGGACAAATCTCACCAAAAATGCTTCCCAAGGTTAAGATTGATCAAACCAACTGGATTGACTGAAGATGCGAGCCAACCGTGCCGAAGCCAACAGGACCACTGCCAGAAATAGAATTTACTAAAAATAGTAAATTCATGAAGGTGCTCAGAATGCCAAGAAAACCATATCACCGCGAAGCTCATGAAAAACCCAGAAGGAATCCGCAGTTCAATTACCAATCCGTGAGCAAAAGAAACCACCAACCAAGAAACCCTAATTTCACCACCGAGAAGCCTACGGGTCTCCAGAATAGGCCAACGGTCAATCAGAAAAAGTCATGCTCGAGAAGGGGACATTACATCTTACCTGTTGTAAAAGGTCAAACATCAAACAGATCTGGTCAAACAACAATCAGATGATACATTCAACAGTTGGGTCAACATGAGGTGAACTGCTGGGCCACAGGCTGCTGTATTTACATCTTCAGTTCCTTGAAATCCTCTTGCTTTTTGTGCAATTCCTTGCTCGTCTATGGAGAGTGAGAGAATGGGCTTGGTTGTGGCATAAGTGAGTTTCATTTCTTGCTATTTCTAAGAGTCAATTGCGATTTTTGAGGGCTGATGCAACACAGTTTAGTGTCATCAACTGTCAAGGGTCAATTAATGCACAGCTGAAACGGCTAGATCTATGGTTCATATACTCAGACTTGACATAGACTTGGCAGACTAAAAAATTTCCACCAGCGAAAACTCGGCAAAACTTAGCAACTTAAAAAAATACCTAAGTTTCTTAGAAAACATAAATATTATACAAAATACATAAAATGAGATCATAAAACATTGGGGAAATGTTTTCTATTAGACTTGAATAAAAATAGAATATGAAATCGAACTGTCATGCAAATACAACAGGCCATTGATAACTGATATGAATTCATGATGATTTTCATTGGAAAACATCATCATAAATTGCATATCCATGCAAGTTACAAATTACAAGAATTCACAATTTTCTCTTCCCCATTCTAGTGAAAAATTGGGGAGAGGGTCTAAATTTTCTCTTTGAATCTGCTATAAACTCACTCCAATTTACTTAAGAATGTTCAAATGCTGGTGTGAGATTCAGCGGTGGGCACGATGGCTTAAAAAGGCAAAAAACATGTATTTTCAGTGTCAAAAACATTTTTTTCTGCATACAAACCATGTCAAACATTCAGTTGTGTGTCTGAGTTTTAGAATTGGACGCACTGAGTACTCGTGCAAATTAGAGCCTAAAACTTTTCACATACTCAGTCTTAGCAAGCAGCAATTTTAAAACTCAAAAACTCGTTTCAAAAAACAAAAATTGCAAATACTTGGTGATTTACTGAATACTTGCTGATAGTCGAACTATGGCTAGATCTACTAGCAGAGGTAAAATAGCCATGTTAATAATCAAAATATGAGAAGTTTCATTCTAAAAGGAATGATGACCTTATAATGAGGTCATATATTGTAAAACCCCTTCCAAAATGGATGATATTTTTGCGATTGATTTCAGTTTGACAGATGTTCCATTTTTTCAAACATGATTCATTTCATCTCATAGATTATGTCAGTTAAATGAAATACATAGTCAAGGTAAATAACCAAACATAACAATTCATTCATTCACATTGGACTGTCAAATAAAGATATATTCACAGAGATATACTTCAGACTTATACAACTTTCATTCTGAGCAATAATATGAATCATTCATATAGGTATTTGATCTCAGAGATGAACAGCAGCTATATGAGTTTACAATATATATATATATCAAACTGTCTGGTAACAGTATTATAAGGTGTGTATAAAATGAAACTCAGACCTAATTATTGTCACGCCTAACCTGGAATTGACCTACAGCAACTTGCAGATGAGATATAAACTCAGAATGTCAGCACGTCCAGCCTTTATGTCTTCATACGACCCTCATGTGAGCAGATTACACCTTCAGATCTTCATGCAGCTGCTCAAAAAAAGCCCACATCCAGTATATAGCAGATAATATATTGCCTAGGAGCTCACGACCTCTTCTTTTATGCTCATGCACTCAGTTACAGAGGTTCCACGACTGCAATTAGAAGAATAATGGCAATACTGGGAATCCACGACCTCCTTACGGTTCATGACTTGCCAACTAAACCCCCACGATTCTTCTATAACCCATGACTTGACTTTGTGAATGGATTTTGCACAGTGCTAGAACTTCTTGAAGACTCACGTGCCTTTATTCCCATGACCAGCATTTCATCAACAAGAGATAATCTCAGAATGTATGACAATATGGCGGCTCAATTGAATGCAAACTCTCCTTAGACCAAGATGCCAACTCTTAACCCCACACAATAGGAATATGCAAATTAAATATTAAGAGGGATATCGCCAGCTAGCAAATAGAGAGATATTCGCCCATTACACAGTCCACAAAAGTAACCCTTGCAACAATACTCACAAACTGTATAGAAATCGTTTTCTCCAATTTTGTCTCCGCAAGAGACTCACAAAATTGCCATATTCACCCAAATAGAAGACCTGGATGATCTCCTCCAAGAACCAACTAGGGTGGAATTGTTTCACCACCAAAACCGGATGCCCTAGGGTTTCTCCTCCCCAAGACCAAGAACTCCAAGAAGCTCTCCAAAAGTGAGTGAAAATAAACAAGCATGCTAGAAATGAACTCCAAAATCCACTTTTATATCCTTCACTTTATTTCTTGCTCAAAATAATAATAAAGTGACTTTATAAAGTTACTTTTTAATTTATTTCCAAAAGTCACTTTATAACCCATTTAAATAATTATTTAACATTACCTTTTTAAATGTACTCTAATCCAATGATACCCCGTGAACAATTCTCTATTGTGATTTTGCTCGATGTTTCAAATTTGATAGATTTGCAATTTAATCAAATTCACACATAATAAAGAGTGATATTGACACAAGGAGTAAGCATGCACTTTCCTGTATACAATTTCTGAACTTCTCATAGCACAATATATCAGATTGTGCACATTGATAGTTACCAGTAGTAAACCATATTAACTGTGCTCAAACACAATGCTGATAGAAAGGTTTTATGCCCAGATTTTAAAATAATAACACGATTAAACACCCTGAGTTTGCTACAGCAGATTGCAGATTAAAATGACTGATTTCTGATTTAAAACTGCTCTTACAGTGACTGAGACTACACATAAATACATCAGATCCAGAATATAAATCGACCACTACAACTGAGTTACAAGAATATATAAGTCCCAATACAATGTTCAGAATTTCTATTATAGGCTGGCACTTTTCCAAGAATTTCAAACTTGTTATGGCAGCAATAAACAATGAAATATGACTCAGATTCTGACCTGTAACTTCACACAGACCTGGGAATTATGGAACTCTGAAATCAGCGCCCAGAATGGATAAATGAAACAGAAAATAGTCTCACGTTCCCTTTTGAAAAATGATTTGGAACTCCTCCTTACTGGTGGCGTTCAAGCTTGCAAGCTTATCACGCCCCCTCAAAGGCTCAACCAGCAGGTTACACAAACACTAATCTCAAAATATCTCCCACATCCAAGCCAAAGGACTTCTTCACCCAGCGCCAGGAATAATGATGTCACACGATTCTCATGAAATCAGCATTTAACAATGTAATAATAATAACATTTTCTAATAATGGTGGCTGGACACACCATCGACAGTGTTCTTCAAATCTCCCTCTTAAATTCTTCAAACTCTAGCTGAATATTGTTGTCCAAATCTTCATTCAGCAATGCAACGCCCAGGTAAATGCATCTTAGAATTTATCATGAGCAATAAAGATATAAATCAACAATAATACCCTTGAATGAAATCCTGATTTGCACACGATCTTCTGAATAAACCCTTGTAAATCGACTCTTGTAAGAACAATCGTGACTTCTGGAATAAAGCTGTTAGTTTTTAGATCAGAAATGTAAACAAGCAGAAAATGCAACACATAGACAATGAACATAGTGATTACCCTGGGAAAACCCTCCTACTCGAGGGAGAAAAACCCAGCAAAGAATATTCTCTTATTTATCAGAATAATAAGTGTAGAAACTACATACAAAATCAGGCCCTAGAATAGGCTGAGCCACATATAATAAGATATGTAACTTCTCCTTGTATCGAATCTTGAAAGCACTAAATCTTGAATGATAACACTTCTTACAAAAATTTGATCTGTTGTTGCAAGGAGGCTAACTACTGCTAGAGGTGCAAATTGGAGTGATTGAATTGCTTGATCAAATGAGAGGACATCATCCTCTATAAATACCAAACTAGGCAGCCTTCTCTCTAGGGCCAACCTAGAACAAATATATTTTATTTATAAAAGATGAAGGCCGACCTGCCTTGAGCAAGATATAATTAGGAGAAAATATCTCCCACTGCTACAAAACTAACACTCCCTCTTAGCTAGGGAGGTATTTTTCCAGATATCCTCGTCATGGAGTCTCCCAACATGACGCCCACAAAGGCTACACCCATTTGTGGAAAACCACATCTCAGTCTCAGAAATGTACAAGAGTTCATCATGGAGTCTCTCAACATGATGTCCACAATGGCTACACCCATTTGTGGAAAACACATCTCAGTCTCAAAGATGTACAAGGGTCCATCACGGAGTCTCTCAACTTGATGTTGCCATGGAGTCTCTCAACATGACGTCCACAATGGCTACTCCCATGTGTGGAAAGAAACACATCTTAGTCTCAGAGATGTACAGGGGTTCATCACGGAGTCTCTCAATGTGATGTCGTCATGGTGTCTCTCAACATGACGTCCACAATGGCTACTCCCATGTGTGGAAAGAAACACATCTCAATCTCAGAGATGTACAAGGGTTCATCACAGAATCTCTCAACGTGATGTCATCATGGAGTCTCTTAACATGGCGTCTCATCTCAGTCTCAGAGATGAACAAGGGCTTGCACCTCATATATCTCCATTTCAGAGAAATATACACTACAAGGGCTTTCACCTCATATTTCTCCGTCTCAGAGAAATATACATTACAACAAATCTTCATAATGATGTGACTCCCTTTGAAGCTCCAAGTACTTGCATCAACCTCCTGACCTCCTCGTCCAAGATTGCCTGCAATGCTTGCCTTAGAGGAACGGTTTCCAACGCACACCTCCGACACTACTGACTTGTGAGAGTTCAGGATTTTCCTTCTCGACCTCATCCCAAATCACCCTATTCTGAATAGGTTTGCGGAGCTACCAATGTCAAATCCAGATTGACTATCTTGTGCAATTTTGTTCTCTGCAGCTGAAGAGGTCTTCCAAGGACTTTAGCACCTGTCTTTGCAACACTGCAACCCACTTAGCTGACACCTTCACTTCTTCTTAGTGAGTCACATAACTCCCTCTTAATCCCTACCTCAGAGATTGCATAGAGATCATCTGGAAGTGAACTCCCCTCCATTGACTGATCTCAGAACCTTAATCCTTTTCCCAGACATGCTCTCAACTCGTGCCTTGAATTTAACTCCCTTTGAATGGCATGAGTGTAATCAAGGGACGAATCCATATCCATAGGGGCCTCCTACTCCTCACAGACAATCTCCAAGAATCGTCACCTCAAATAATAAAGTCTTCAATATATCTTCAAATAATCCAACATTCTTTTGCTCCTTGATCCATCCTGGAACATAGCACAACATGTTGCATTTGCTTGGATATACTCCCTTGGTTCAATACGCTAAACTCCGAGGTATGTTTGCAGAGTCATCATAAGGGGCCCACCAATTCCACTTGTAGATTCTTTATATAAAATCTTAATATTAAAGTCCCAGAAAGAGCCATGATATTCTTTTGAACAGAGATACCTTCTGAAAGAAACCCACAGCTAGAGACTCCTAGCAAGTCCCTTATGTGGCTATAGTCCCATTTCACCACGAAACATTCACATAAGCAACTTCAAATTGGTTTACTAACCTTCATATAACCTTTGCTTAAAGGTGCAGTCCCAAGTATGTGAAGCGGTTCTCAAGAAAGAAGCGTTATCTTTTGTTGCTCTTCTTTTGAAACCATGCTCTCTTCAATACTTTGCGATCTTCCTGAAATGAAATCCTTATTCACTCTGACGATTCAGCTTACCGTCGTTCTTCACCAAGATCCATGTTTCTTCAATACCATGCGATTTCCTTAGTTGATATTTTAATCTTCTGAATAGCTGGCTGTGGTAGATTGAGTCATCGACCTTGTTCAATAATAATAATATCTGAGGCAGCTCCAAAGGAAGCGATATATTAATAAACTCTCACCGTGTCATCTCTTGAAGTCTCGTTCTTCTCCAAAAACATTTAAATTGGCGATCAGGAAATGAAGTGCTCGACCTCCCAATAGCGGCTAGCTTCATATTAAGACTCCTTGGCACCTGAATTTTATTTCTCTTAGCCATGATTCTACACAGGGAGCAACCACGGTTATGAAAGAAACAACTATCAGAGATTTGAGGCTGACGTCTCCATGTATCTTGCCCGACAACTTAAGTTCTTAGTGCTCACCAATAAAGCAATCTGCTAATACATAAACCTAGTAATTGATAGGCATCTCCTTTTGAGATAAACTTTATTCATCGTTCTCCTCATCCCGTAACTTCCCTCTGACTCCCGATAAATGTGACGATTCCATCCTCCTTTAAATTATGAAACGGCAATTAAAAGATGAAAGCCTCAGAAAGTGTTTCTGACTTTCTTAACCCTTCCCATCTCAAGTAAATTAAGATGCTTTTCAAATATCACGCAACTATACAGACTTCAATGAAACTCATGACTCCAACATACATCAATTTGGACGACTCCAGATATAGTGCCTGCTTCTTTTTCCATCTCAAATATTGCCTTGAAAGTATACAACTCCTCCAATAATCACCATGCCTTATTGTTTATCTGCAATATTTATCTCTACTATATATTTTGTCTTCAGGCAGAACCAAATATTATTTATTCGCACCTATCTCCAGCAAAGACCCGACACTTATACTGCTTAGCCAAATCTGATCAGATCTTTTCTAAAACCACTCTAATACCATGTTAGTTTTTATATCAGAAATGTAAACAAGCAGAAAATGCAACACATAGACAATGAACACAGTGATTACCCTAGGAAAACCCTCCTACTCGAGGGAGAAAAACCCAACAAAGAATATTCTCTTATATATCAGAATAATAAGTGCAGAAAATGCATACAAAATCAGGCCCTAGAATTGGCTGAGCCACATATAATAAGATATGTAACTTCTCCTTGTATCGAATCTTGAAAGCACTAAATCTTGAATGATAAGACTTCTTACAAAAATCTGATCTGCTGCTGCAAGGAGGCGAACTGTTGCTAGAGGTGCGAATTGGAGTGATTGAATTGCTTGAGTTGCTTGAGTTGAAAGCCCTAGAGAGAAGGTCACCTAGTTTGGTATTTATAGAGGATGATGTCCTCTCATTTGATCAAGCAGTTCAATCACTCCAATTCGCACCTCTAGCAGCAGTTTTCCTCCTTGCAGCAGCAGATCAAATTTTTGTAAGAAGTCTTATCATTCAAGATTTAGTGCTTTCAAGATTCGATACAAGGAGAAGTTACATATCTTATTATATGTAGCTCGGCCTATTCTAGGGCCTAATTTTGTATGCAGTTTTTGCACTTATTATTTTGGTATATAAGAGAATATTCTTTGTTGGGTTTTTCTCCCTCAAGTAGGAGGGTTTTCCCAAGGTAATCACTATGTTCATTGTCTATGTGTTGCATTTTCTACTTGTTTACTTTTCTGATCTAAAAACTAACATGGTATCGGAGCGGGTTTAGAAAATATCTGATCAGATTTGGCTAAGCAGTATAAGTGTCGGGTCTTTGTTGGAGATAGGTGCGAATAAATAATATTTGGTTCTACTTGAAGACAAAATATATAGTAGAGATGAATAGTGAAGATAAACAATAAGGCATGGTGATTATTGGAGGAGCTACTGTATACTTTCAAGGCAATATTTGAGACGGAAAAAGAAGCAGGCATTATATCTGGAGTCGTCCAAATTGAGAATGAGCCGTACAAATTGATGTATGCTAGAGTCGTGAGTTTCATTGAAGTTTGTATAGTTGCGTGATATTTGAAAAGCATCTTAATTTACTTGAGACGGGAAGGGTTAAGAAAGTCAGAAAGACTTGTTGAGGCTTTCATCTTTTAATTGTCGTTTCATAATTTAAAGGAGGATGGAATCGTCGCATATTTATCAGGAGTCAAAGGGAAGTCACGGGATGAGGAGAATGATGAATAAAGTTTATCTTAGAAGGAGATGCCTATCAATTACCAAGTTTATGTATTAGTAGATTGCTTTATTGGTGGGCACCAAGAACATAAGTTATTGGCCGAGACACATGGAGACGTTAGCCTCAAATCTCTAATAGTTGTTTCCTTCATAATCGTGGTTGCTCCTTGTGTAGAATCATGGCTAAGAAAAATAAAATTTAGGTGCCAAGGAGCCTTAATTTGAAGCCAGCCGCTATTGGGAGGTCAAGCACTTCATTTCCTGATCGCCGGTTTAAATGTTTCTAGAGAAGATCGAGACTTCAAGAGATGACACGGTGAGAGTTTATTAATATATCGCTTCCTTTGGAGCCGCCTCAGATACTATTATTATTGAACAAGGCCAATGACTCAGTCTACTACAGCCAGCTATTCAAAAGATTAAAATATCAACTAAGGAAATCGCATGGTATTGAAGAAACACGGATCTTGGTGAAGAACAACGGTAAGCTGAATTTGTAAGAGACTTGGTGTCTCTCAACCTCTGACTGATGCTCAATAATGCAGATTTTTGATGTTTTTGCTGAGTTTTTAAATGTTTATAGTTTTTGTTTTTTTTGCAATATAATGGTTTGTGTGATTTTGAATTAAAAATGCTATGAATTTGTAAAATATTAGAAATAAATAATAACAACAATGAATAAATGGTTTTTGAGCTGCAAAATGCCTTTCTTATTTCAAATAAATTATTACAATACCAAAAGGCATACATGCACATAAAAAGGCAGCTGATTATTCAATAAGAGAACCTGGTTTTATTTGCAGCCATGATGAATTTGTACGGCCAGCTTGAAATAAGAATTTCTCCTTCTGTTTTTTGCTTGATTCACCTTTCTCCACCCTAGGCGCCACTTATTCCACAAATAAGATGTTGAAAGGTAAGGCGTTTTGCCTTGAAGGAAGAATCACGCCTTATGCTGGTTTGTACGGCCTTCTACAACAGATTTGTATGACCTCTCAGCAGCAAGATGTACGGCCAAAGAAACAAGGTGAACCTGATGAAAATCGAAGACAAATGATGATACCAATCTGCAATTGATTCCTTCTCTGAAACCCCCGTTGAATCCTCTCAATGAAGCACGAATTTGACCTCTGTAATGAAGCCAACCCTTAGCAAACTTTAGCTGATCTTTCACAACTTCAGAATGCTGGCCTATGAAGAGTTTATGTTCTCCACAGCCTGTAGATTGTTGAAACTTGACAGAAACCCTTGGTTTCTCACAAATCCCAAAGCTCTCACAAAATACAAAAGTTGAATAATCATTTTCATGAGTTCAATTTTGTCTTGAGAAACTTTATAAAGCCTTCAAGAAGCTCGACCCCCTCCAAAAAGCACATTAATGATGAATTAAATGATATTTACTTAATCTTTCAAAACTTAGGAAGATATAATCATTAAATGGCATATTTTCCTTTTGAGTAATAAATACTCATTAAATAATAATAATCTCCCTTTATTATAAAGTCTTTTAATACTTTATAATATTTCATTTAAATATTAATATAATCATTATTTGACTTTATAATATAAAGTCACAATAATAATTATTTAATCATCATTAAATGCTCAAATATTCTCCATTTGCTCATCCAACTGCCAAACTGGGTCGAGTTTGAGTAAACCAACTAAATCAGGTGCCCTCCCAGAAATAGTAAACCCTGACAACCTGACTTACTATAAATAGTAAGTGTCTAAATACCACTCTGTGAGCATCTGCAAAGGCCTAAACCTAAATCAGAAAGTGAAGTGTTGTCTCTAACCACCGGGTAACTGCCATAAAGGACCCTCTATCCATAACTGTCAGCCTACGAGGGTCAAAAAAATATAGGCTCACTCCTCAACAAACAATATCAGCTAAAAAGGGGACATTATAGAATCGTCAGAGTGAATAAGGATTTCATTTCAGGAAGATCACAAAGTATTGAAGAGAGCACGGTTTCAAAAGAAGAGCAACAGAAGATAACGCTTCTTTCTTGAGATCTGCATCACATACTTGGGACTGCACCTTTAAGCGAAGGTTATATGAAGGTTAGTATACCAATTTGAAGCTGCTTATGTGAATGATTCGTGGTGAAATGGGACTATAGCCACATAAGGGACTTGCTGGGAGTCTCCAGCTATGGGTTTGTTTCAGAAGGTATCTTTGTTCAAAAGAATATCGTGGCTCTTTTTGGGACTTTAATATTAATATTTTATATAAAGAATCTGCAAGTGGAATTGGTGGGCCCCTCATGATGACTCTGCAGACATACCTTGGAGTTTAGCGTATTGAACCAAGGGAGTATATCCAAGCAAATGCAACATGCTATGCTATGTTCCAGGATGGATCAAGGAGCAAAAGATTGTTGGATTATTTGAAGATATATTGAAGACCTTATTATTTGAGGTGATGATTCTTGGAGATTGTCTGTGAGGAGCAAGAGGCCCCTATGGATATGGATTCATCCCTCGATTACACCCTTGCCATTTAGAGGGAGTTGAATTCAAGGCAAGAGTTGAGAGCATGTCCGGGAAAAGGATTAAGGTTCTGGTACCACCACTCATGGGCCTCACCCTCTAAATATAACATGGCGTACTTGATGGCTTCAGACTCCAACATAGGGTTGAGTTGGAAATATGTGTCCAACTTCTGAACCCAAGATCTAGTTGTGCATTTACTTGAACCATCAAATGAAGCTATAGATAGTTTGCCAATCTTATGTTGCAAATCCTAATTGTGAGGGCCGCTATTGTGATCCCTTGGTCTATTTTTGTATTTTATGGCACAAAAGTCTTGTAAAGTCATTGTTGCATGAAACTCATCACCAAGAGACCGATACTCCCTATAACATGCCTACTGTTCTACCCAAGTTTTACCCACAAGTGAATAGTTTATGCATCAACCTAATGAGCAATAAATTTTTTCTCTTCTATTCCATAATACATGCACTATTTGAAACATAAGCTATCCAAACTTTTCCATTGCATATTCAAAGAATCTTTTCAATAATATAAGAATGATTTCACTCTGCATAAATATATTCAAGATAACATTTCACATTTACAATTTCCATATAGATGGATACATGATTATATACATAGCTTTAACAAGCTAGCATGAATAGAAATACAAACTTATACAAATGCCCTAGCATTGGTACATACATTCTAGATGTCCCCTTTCCTTGGTGCATACCTTCTAGTTGTCCCCAATACTGGCGCATACATCTTCAATTCTTGAATGAAAAATACCAATGGTCTAGAATGTCCTTCTCCCAAATCTTGGCCGCCAACTGCATGAGGAGAAGCATCACTCAAGCGCTTTTCCGCCAACCATTGACTTACTGCGGTCCCCCGCACATCTACCAAACTTGGTAAGATTGCCCTCCCTTCAACGAGAACATTGGTTTGGTAACCTCATCCTTCATATAGCCTTTCCTGAGCATAGTGATGTGTCCTATATATCTAGAGCTACCATAATGTCTACTTCTACATGTATGATTACCTCAGCCTAGAATGCAATATTGGATCACATAGTGAATTGATAGTGTAGACAGTGGCTACCTACACTACTTTGGCCAAAGATTCATCACTCAATAACTTCGAGTGAGGTCATCTGTTCACCACATTTAATTGCTCAATTTGTATTGACCATTAGTATTCTATTTGAAGGCTATCCCCATTCTCGTGGATTATCCTAACCCCAAGAATAACCTTCCCATTAAC
This sequence comes from Sequoia sempervirens, assembly GCA_007258455.2. Taxonomy (NCBI): domain Eukaryota; kingdom Viridiplantae; phylum Streptophyta; class Pinopsida; order Cupressales; family Cupressaceae; genus Sequoia; species Sequoia sempervirens. The sequence goes on from VDFB02075321.1 coordinate 180,293,542, forward strand.
TCATATCTAAACGACATTGCTACTAAGTATCTCAAAGCAACTCTATTTTATGCTACGTACATATAGTATTGACATACGAAGAACATAATGTTATATCATTAAATGACTATTTTAGAAGTACAATCTCAACAATAAAAGTCTCCTTTCAAGAGTGTAATCTCAACAATAAATGACTCTCATCAAAAGTATAATATCATCAATAAATGACCTCAATCAAAAGTATAACCTTCAACAATAAATGACTTCTATCAAAGTATAACCTTCAACAATAAATGACTTCAATCAAAGATAAAATCAACAATCAAGTGATCAATCCGGTTATATAGGTTAATCCCAACCTATGTTGTTTAATCAATAATCAAGTAAACATCCCAACCAAGTAGGTTATTCTCAACCTAGGGTTTCATTCAAAGGTAAAGTAACGATCATGTGATCAATCAAGTATAGATTATCAATATGGTTTGCAACTTTGCATGATGTCAGTTCCTATCGATGACGATATGTCTATCATTCCATCAATACCGTTGTATTGCTAACCTCATTATTCACAAGGGCTTTCCTAGCATTATAAGCTAACAAAGTCGAGTTACCTCAAGACATCGATATTTCACATTTCATTCTACTTACGTATAGTATAGACTAACTACGTATAGTCTAAATAGAAACACCATCATATAAATTTCCATAATGGATATATATAGAACAATTCAAATAAAGAGGTTTTACCAAAGCAAGATTCAATCATGAACATGCAAATTTACCCAAGCATTATAACATACTCAAAACCATTCCTTTCCAACATAGTAATCAAAACTATTTAACCTTTCCAATATAAAATACAAAGGTATAGAAACTAGCATGCCTATATAAAGCTCCAATTGATTAATCTTCATTCCTAGCTCAATTCCTCAAGCCCGCTTGCTACTTCCTCTAAGATCAACTTAATTCCCTCTTCTAACCTCTCACCAAATCTCTCAACAATCACAAATGCAAAAATAGCAAAGAAACTCCCTAACTCTCAAGCTCTCAACTCACTAGCACAAAAATTGCAGCAAAATAACAACGGAGTAATTAGAATGAGAAATGTAGCAAATGGTAGAATGAGCACCTCTATATATACCAAAATTGTTGGGAATAGGATGCCATTTAATTGTAATCCTAAACATTATTTCATGTATCTCCTAAGTCCTTGGAAAGTGTTTCCCAAACACTAGGATTAGAAAGAGATTAAATTCAAATGAAATGAACATGTAAATTGACATTTTTAATTAATTCTAAATGATAGGAACATGTGGGGACGCCCATGAAGAGCTCCTACAAAATAGGAGCACATGGGGCGCCCACATGGAGGGTGGAATTCACCTTGAGTTAAGTTAACTGTTTGGAGTAAAAGATAACACTTCAGTAATGCATGTAAAGATCCTAGAAGTTAGGGATTGATGTTTACATGTATGGAGTTCAGTTCAGTTCAGTTCAGTATCAATTTAGTTCAGTTTAGTTCATTATGGTTCAGTTATCTTCAGTTGCATGTAGTTAGTTTCAGTTGAATGCTAGTTGACTTCAGTTGACTTGGAATGCATAACTAATGACTTGAGTTGCATGACAGATAATAGGTGACACATTCAATTAAGTGGGGATGATCAATCATGCATGTATTTGCATGAATTGATGGAGAGATATGTTTCAATTAACAGAGATTGACTTGGACACACCTTGGGCACCCAAGTTGGCATCTTGGAGTTAACACTTTTGCATGATAAGATATTTTATAAGGCTGAGTTAAGTGGGCCCATTCTTGGGCACCAACTTTGAGGATAAGCTTACAAGATATCTTCAGAATCAACGTTGAGTTATGACTTCAGTTTAGGACACCCAAATGGATGAAAGACTTGTTTTGACATTGTTCTTCATAGTAGAACTCTACTTGCAAAGAATAGGCGTGGGTTTTGTGAGATAAGCATTGTGCTTTGTAATTGTAAACTTTTTGGAGTTTACAAGGCTCATTATTGTCTATTTATTGCAGCAAGTTGAAGAGAGTTTATTAGATTTTATTGTAGGTTGTGAAGAAGAATTGTTGAAGGCAAAAGAAGCATCTTAAGCAAGGATCGGAATTATTGTAATCTTATATTGAGATTAAATAATACATTGATTCTTGGTGGAGTTTTTTCCCGAAGATGTTTCTTCACGGTATATGTTGTGTAACTTCTATCTTCTGGTCTTATTCTTCTACAATCTTCTGTCTACGTCTACAAATGGTAAAATGAATTTAAACAGATAATTATCCTCAAAGAAATTGTAATAAAGAACACTTATTTAGATCTACAGTATAATAGTTTTACAAAGTATTAAGCTACATAATTACCCTCCATTTTCAATTAAAATTTGAGCAACCATAGGCTACAAACAAGTTAATAATTCTGCCACCTTTCTATCCTCATGCAATGACTCATCCAACTAACTTACAGGTTTGTAACACATAACAGTCCTCTCTATTTAAATGGCTGAGTCAACTTGTTATAAGGGACATCAAGATTCTTTTATTAATGTCAAATGAACAACAAGCTCAATAGCAAGTTTCCTAAATCGAATTCTTTCAGATATTGCTGTCAAGTTTACTTTTGACGGAGTCTCGAGGCTAAGATATTGCATTATCAGACTTATGCGTAGTTTGCAGACTTCTTTTGCATTCCATACACTTCCAGATTGGCGCCACATTCTTAAGTTGGCACCCCATAAGAATAATGCAGGTAGACTTGTTTCCTTAATGCTTTAAACTGCATTTACAACTCATTGCAACGTATACACAGCAGTTACAAATCCATACATGCCTCTTACTTTGGTTGACTTGGTCTAATATTGCTTTATACACAGGTTTCACACTATGCATTGCATTACATAAGGCAGCGCTAGAATAGTGCGCTTTAACTATTACTTGCAAATATTAAAGTTTGCTTCTTAATACTTTGAGTGCTCAGCACAATATACCATGCTTATGCGCTGGTTTTTAGCCTTCTTCTATGCACTGGCTTAAGTGTTGGTCTCTCAACTGTCAGTGCTATACACATATAAATATATGCTGCCATTATTACTTTCAAAGGCAGTGCCTAACTCATGCCTTTTGTTTCTTTTCAAAGCACTTATAATATATACAACAATATATATCAGCCTAGTGTATATATATATCTGTGTGTGTGTGTACTAATAAGTATATTCGTCTACATGAACGTACTAATATACTTATACATTAATATATGTATATCATTACTTTAATATCCAAATTCAAACACATATAATCCCTTATTCATTGATTGACATATATACATGAAGTGTACACACACACACACACACACATATATACATATGTCTCATTTGTCCAATTGACTTTCCCATGCATATGGGTTATCAAGGGCATATACATATATATATATATATATACATTCTATGTATATACTTCATTGACTAACATATAAATATGAACACACAAAGAACTTCTACTCAACATAAAGACTCAATCACACAACCCCAAACTATAACTGAAGGTTATCTACCCGATTTCACAAATTAACTTGACTAGACCAACTAGGGTGTGAGTGTGTGAATGCTCAGTTAGGCTCATCAAGGGTTACCAAACTAAGCTCCTCTCCTGAGTGATACTCCCCCTCTTGTACCTGAGGGCTTGACTCCTTTCTGCATCCAACTTAGTGCAACACAAAGGTAGTTAGCCACTCACATGAAACATATTTGCATCATCCAAGCATTAAAGTAATTGAAATGTGCTACCCCAAAGTGCAGTTTTTTAGCTTGAAGAAATTTCTTAAGTATTTAAACAGTTACCAGGTTATGTAAATTGAATGCATTCAGGGTTGAGTAAAGCATACTTTAAGCCAAAAGTTCAACACAGATTAAAAACTATATTATATTGAACCTCTAAATCTTTCATGTGGAAGTTAAAGAAACTGAACGACAACAATAAGTATGTTTCCAAGAAAAACAAAGCACTTCAAAAATTATCAATATATCTTGCCACAGGACTTAGTCTTTCGAAACTTTTCAATACATGACAGTCTTTAGAGAACGGATCCAGATAAGGAATTTTAAAGCTTAATAGATAATAGACCACACCTGGATTTTATTTTGAAGAGACAACAGTCCTCTGTACCACACCAGTTGATCATCTTACATTTAGATTCTTGAAAATTTCTAGACATCCATCTCCCTTTAATAGTTCTCTAAGGTTTAGTTTGCTAGCCCTGAGGTTCCAATCTAGATCAGTCTTTTTTCAAAAGCCACTATATTGCCCGATTTATGTCACGTTTTTCTTAAAGTCCTTAAAAATGGTATTCAGAACCTGGTAGTTACGCGTATTCTGCTATAGAGGATTTTATGACCCTGAAGATGACAATACCAATTCGAGCGCCTTCAAATCTCACATACATTCAACCTTTTGGATTCTTTTGAGTGTTGGACAACAAGTCTTATTCATTTTTAAAGCCGCCTGATGGATACAGGCTTTTGTGACACCCTCCTGACACTTCACATTTCTTCCCAGTACGCACTTAAGTCTATCATCGGGCTTTTTTCTGAAGCTAAAGGAAAACACCCAAACCACACAAATTCATTCCCAATCTTGCTTCTATTTGAACACCACAAATTTTAATGGTGTTGATTGTTGCTCTCAAATTTCATTGATTACCAACTCCCGTTTAGTCCCGTCATTTCTTATCATATTGGTGGTATCTCAAACAACAGATGTTGGCCCAACCAAGATAGACTCCCCAATATCGGATCCTTGTTGATAGAGAATGCAAATCCACATCAATAGAATATTGAAGCTTCTACAAAAAACCACCGACTAAACTAATGAATCAAAACCATTTTGATGACAATCATTTCCCTGGGAACATCTCTCAGAACCAAAGGAAAACACTCTATGAAAAGGAAACTTTCATCTTCACAAAGCACATAAACAACCATAGAACCAATTCCGACCAATTCCAGCATAAGAAAATCCTACATGGCCTTCCATCAACCCCAACCATATTGTTTTCTCCCTCCTTCAAATGTAACTGAAGAATCTCCTTTGTAACGCCTCCTTGGAAATCTTTTTTCTTTTTAAAAAAAAATTAAATGTCTCTTATAGCATGAACCAAAAGGACCCCCTTTTAAAAAAAACTTTAACACCATATGTCCAAAAGGTGTTATAAATTAATGCTTTAATTAATTAAATAATTTAAATCAAGCATTAATTTACATGGCTTAAACCAAGTATACTAAAGGAGGGACATTATAGTCCTCCCTCCCCAATATTACTTGTCCCCAAGCAATTTCAGTTCAAGGTGTTGCAATACCCGCTCACTCTCCCAGGTAGCATCTTCGACTAGTAGATTCTTCCATTTCACAAGGTACTCCTTGATGATCCTTTTCCAAAGAGTACGCTCTCGGGTGTCAATTATAGCTTCAGGTATCAAAATGATTTTCCCTTCTTCATCTAAAGGAGGAAATTCAGTTGATGGAGCTATGTTGTGACCCAACGCCTTCATGAGGCATGAAACGTGAAACACATTGTGGACTTTGCTGTTTGTTGGCAATTCCAACTCATATGCCACCTCCCCTATCTTCTTTGTGACTCTAAATGGCCCATAAAATCGTGGCTTCAATTTTTCCGATCCACTCTTCTTTAGAGAAGATTGCCTGTAGGGCTGCAGCCTTAAGTACACCATGTCACCCACTTCGAAACACCTCTTTGAACGATGCTGATCAACATATATTTTTTGTTGATTTTGAGCTTGCTGCATATTCTCCTTCAATGACTTCAGTATGTCTTGACTTTCCTGTAGTAAGTCTCTAGCCTTAGGCACCCTACTGTCCTCAAAAAGTAAATTGAGAAAATTTGGAGCTTCATACCCATAGAGTGCCATGAATGATGACATTCTGATTGACATATGATAGGTGGAATTATAAAATTACTCACCCGAGTGTAACCACCTCACCCATGCCTTTTGCTGCCCTGAGATGTAATTCCTGAGGTACCCTTCCACCCACTTCTTAACTATTTCTGATTGACCATCAGTCTATGGATGGTAACTGGTACTAGGGGTGAGCTCCGTACCACTCAACCTAAAGAGTTCCTGCCAAAAGAGACTCAAGAATTTACTGTCCCTGTCATTGACAATGCTCCGAGGCATCCCATGAAGTTTGAAAACTTCTTTGAAAAACAGATCTGCCACCTATACTACTGTATATGTAGTTGAAATAGCATAAAAATGGGAAAATTTTGTGATTCTATCAACAACCACATACACACAATCCTTACCCTGCACTTTAGGAAGACTTGTGATAAAATTCATAGCAATGCACTCCCATTTCTGATTAGGAATGGGTAGTGGCTGCAACAACCCAACAGGAAATGAGTGTTCATCCTTATTTTGTTGACATATAGGACACTCCCTAATGTACTTAAGGACTTCATTTTTAAGTCCTTTCCATGAAAACCTTTTGCGAATTTGCCTATATAAAAACCCTGGGTGACCAACCATGGGGGCATTGTTGTACCCCAAATTAAAATTTTTGCTACACTTAGACATTTTGAAGAAATGAGTAAAAGTCTTGATAAATTTGTCAAAAAGGTCAAAATTTGGGTGTGCGTGTCTTGCATGAGGGGTAAAAACATGAAATTTCCAAAATTTGATGATCTGGGTCTGCTCAGAGCGACCTAATCTACAAAACCCAGATCTTAGTTTTTCATCAATACTTTTTAGGAAAAGTGCTATTTTTAGAAATTTTCTAAAAATAGTAACTTTTTATGGGTTTTTTTGGGTTTCTTTCGAAACGGATATTGGCAAAACTTTCTAAAAATAGAAAATTGGTCCGTTAGGGTTCAAATTGATTTTGATTGGTTCAAAATACTTCCTCATCAAGCTGGTGCAGTCAGAATCAAGAAACGAGCAGTTTTTACCTAATGGGTCTATTTTGCTTTTTCAATTTCAGAAAGCATTTTGGGAGCTTCAAAAGTCATCAATGGAGGTCAATTAGCTGCTAGGGGTCAGATTCAACACTCAAGCATTCAGCAGGAGGTGAGTTGATGAGCAAGCACGAAGAACAAGGAAGAAAGTTGAAAACAGTGAAATTTTAACTAAGTCTGCTTAACTTGGGCGCCCTTGGAGGAAATAGGCGCCCATCTTTTTAGGGCACCAAATGATCAAATTAGGGTTTGATATTCCAAGCAAAGTTGCTCAGTTTTCTTCCAGCTCCACGACGAATCCAACGGTGTAGTCATCGGATCATCCAATCGTCCGGGATTCGAGATCAAACGGAGGAGTTTCAAACAAAAGACAGAACGCAAAACATGAAAATCACCAAAATTTGACTAAGTCTGGGAACTTTGGGTGCCTAGCTTTTTGAAAGGCTAAATCCAGCAATTAGGGTTTGCAGATAGGATCAATCTCTTCAGAACTCAGTCTGCTTCGTAATGGATATCTTCGTCAGGGCATCCGACTAGCCAATCTCCGACGAATCCAGATTAAAGTTGAAGGTACAGAATGAAGGTTTCAACTCTAAAAGATGAAAATAAAAAAATATTCTAAGTCTGGAGGGGTTGGGCGCCCCAGAAGGAGATAGGCACCCTTGATTTTAAGGGCTTAAACAGGTAAATTTGCCAGTGTGACTTCTTCAAATTTGAACAAGCTTTCCAATGAGATCATTAGCACAGCAATCGGAGTTGACAGTCGTCAGATGCGGAAGGCTGAACAGAGGGTTTGACAAGAGTGAAATTTTGAAAATCAAAAGCAAGGTGAAAATACAAGAAAATATTCTGAGTATGGTTGAGTTGGGCGCCCAAGCTTTTGATGCCCCAGATTCAACTTTTTGATGAAGTTGCTCCCAGAGAACCCCCTTTAAAATCTTGTCAGCTCCGTAACGAGTCTAGCCGTCAGCCAATCCGAGCTCCGGATCACTAGATCAGGCAGGATCATCTGTAGAAGAGAAAAGATCAAGAAAATGAAAAATATTCTAAGTCTGCTTAAGTTGGGCGCCCAAGGTTTTGAAGCTTGAGATGATAGAATTTGCAGTTGCAGTGCCCAAGATCACTTTGTCAGATTCAACTAAACTATCCAACGAAGCAGTCAGTCAGCCAATCTGATCAGTGTAGCCCTCAGAATCAAGATTTCATCAGAAGATCAAAGGGATATGAAGAAATTGAAAATCATGTAAAAATGGCTAACACTGTGAAAGTTCAGAGCCCCTGGAGGAAATAGGCTCCCATAATTTGAAGGTCAAAACGAAGTTTTTTGTCAGAAGTGCCTCTAGGGTGATCTTCTTAGAATCAGTCAGGCTATGCGATGAATCATCCAACTCGTTCATCGGATCAATCTGGACGTCGGAGATCGAGGTCAAAGTAGGGGTCAAAATTGTGAAAAGTTAAACTCGAAAAATGGCTAACTCTGAAGCAAATGGGCATCCCTAGCCAAGAAGGGCGCCCAACTTTCAATGCCTTAGTGAAATTTTCAAAATTTTCAAAAAATTTCAAAATGGCAAGAGGAAGAGGATGTCCAAGTTCATTGAGCAGGCCAATTTTAGGGTTTTTGAAGATTAAAGCAAAAGAAAACAGACCTATTTCAAACCCTAAGTCTATTTAATGCACCTCTTCTATGCAATTTTCATCATTATTGTAGGTAGCATTCCAAGGAGAAAGTTGGAGCAGCAAGTTTGGAGAAATTTTTCAAGATTCAAGAACTCAAGTTTGCTGATTCTTCATCAAAATTTTCAAACCAGCAGCATAAGGCCTTGCTTTTTCAATTTTTCATCCAGAAGATCAAATTTTTTGAAGAAGGCCAAGATTTTCAATTTTCAGCCATCTGGGTCTTGTCATCTCATTCTTTTGAAGAATTTTTCAAGAAATTTTCTCAAGTTGCAGCAGCTGCTTTTTATTTTGCATGTCAGTGAAATCTTCAGTGCATTCAATTTTTGATCATCTGGGTCCTCTCAAAATAGTCTTCTGAAGAAAACCCATATCACAGCTTTTTTCAAGAAAATTGCAAATTTTAGGGTTGGCTTCTTTTTCGATCAACCCTCAGTGTTTCTCAAATCTAATCAACTGGGTCCATTTCTAATTGCATTCTGAACAAAACCTAGGTGCCAACTTTTTTCGTGAAAAATTGAAGTAATTAGGGTTTGCTTCTTTTTCAGTCTAAATTCAAAATTTTCAAAAACGAACAATCTGGGTTGTCTTGCAACAAAATTCTGAGAAAAACCCATATCTCAGAAAATTTTCGAAAAATTTATCCGTTGGATGAAGAAAAATCAGCATTCTAAAAATAGTAAGTTGCTCAAAACTTGTCTGAACTTAGGCGAGTTTACAGTCATTCTTCAAGGTTTTCGAAATGGAGTACACTCCCAATAATTTCAAGACCAAATCAGCTCTCTACCATGATTTCATCAAAACAGCTGAGACGGACTTGCATCACATCAAGTCGGTGTTTGATCTACATGCTTTGAAGAGCGCAGGCAACACTACTATCAGAAACATGGGGCATTCTGGACTTCTTGCAGCAGCGTCTATTGCTATCTCAGTTCAGAGTCTTGAGTTCGTAATTGCTTGCATCAAGCATTACAAGACAGCTACAAGGGGGATTCAATCAGTTGATGGCAAATTGATTTGCAGTTTGAAACCTGATATGATCAAAAAATGTTTCTCCATTCCCCCTTGGCCTGAAAGTGTCACTATCTCAAAGGGCGTATGTGACAGGATATGGGAAATGCACAAGGACAAGTACAGTAAGAAGATTGCACAAAGGTGGATGAAGGAAAAACATAAGACTCTGCCTAAGAACGTCAGGCAAGGAGAGTTTAAGGACGAAGTTGCTATCATAATTACCTTGCTCAACAGGGTAACTGGATCAGAAGATGCTACCAAGTTTCAGCATTGGATGTTCTACGCCATACCCCACATCATGAAGAAGACTTAGTACTATGATTGGGCCACCTTGATCAGTGACAGCCTTCGCCAGCAGATAACAGAATATTTCCAGATTCATGAGTTCGATATGGTTTCTTACCTAGTCTACTTAGTGGCCTATCAAGGTCAATTCAGAGGGTTGAACACCGAGGGATCACTGAGTGTACAACATATCTACAACTACTATCCTCAATTGGAATTAACGAAGTCACTGCATCACTACAAGAGGGCGAATGAGGCTTTTCTGATCTACATAGTGTGGGACCTGGACAACGAATTGCATGTCCATATCTCTTCAAGTGCCAGGGCAGCGATGGCGGAATGGGCAGATTGGTTCATACAATTTCCTACTTTCACCTATCTCAGAGTCTATGGCTATGTAGGCGCCCCACTCATGCTACCAAGGTACCTGTTGTGACCTTTTCACACATCGCCCCATCGCTGATGGGGACCCCCAGTTGCCTGCTAGTTTTTAGGGTTCTGTCTCCTTGCAACGGTTACATGAGATCACTTTGCCAAGAGTTTCAGGTCAGTTTGCCGAGAGTCACCCGAGCCGAGTCAGTAATTCATGCTTGAATCAATGCGTAGATGTCATGGAAGCGCTCAGAAGGCCCAAGAGACGAAGATCGACTGTAAATTCGGCCAATTCTGACACTTCCTATTTTTTAGGAAAAGTTGCTTTTTCGATTTTTCATTTTTGGCATTTTTGGACCAAACGAGGTTCCCTATTTTTTAGGGTTGCTTTTTCTATTTTTAGAAAGTTTCTATTTTTGGAAAGTTTCTATTTTTAGAAGGGTCCCGAGTTCTGAAAACGCACTCAGAAGTTCGAAAAACTCAATAGAACTCTCAGAAAATCGAATTGAAAATTTTGAAAATTTTTCGAAAAATCTGGAAAAAACAAGTAAAAAGCATGAAAATCAGACTGAAAACGTTCAAAAATCTGGAAAAACCAGTCAAAAACCAGTCAAGATCAATCAGATTTGAAGATGAAATCATGAAATCAGCTCAAAAATGGTGAAGTTTGTGAGAAATCTGTGCAAATCTGGAGAATTCGCCATGAAAGAATGAAGAAGGAAGGTATGTGAAGGTCTGAAAGGTTATGGAATTCGCCCAGCAGCTAAGGAGGATGTCCAAAGAGGTCTTGAAGTCCGCCTAGCTCTTGGGAATCATATCCCTGCACCTTGTGGCAACGTCCAAGGAAGCTTCAAAGTCCGCCCTTGCATCTTGAAGACATCCTTGGACCATCTAAAGTCCGCCTTGATGTCTTAGCATGCTCTAAAGTCCGCCATCTGCCAAGGGGGGATATCCTATAAGCCTTCAAAGTCCGCCCTTGCATCTTGAAGACATCCTTGGACCATCTAAAGTCCGCCCTGCATGTGCTAAGAAGTCTCAAAGTCCGCCATCTGCCAGGGAGGATATCCTAAGGACCTTCAAAGTCCGCCATCCTCATCCTAGACTCCTTGGAAGTCCGCCATCCACTGAAATGCTCATCCAAAAAGGTTCTGAAGTCCGCCATATGCAAGAAGGACGTCCAAAATGCTAATGAAGTCCGCCCTTGAAAGGTGGGACTTGGCTGTAGGTCATGGAAAGTCCGCCTAAGCATGCAAAGTAGAGGAAAATTAAAATTTCATTAAGTGTTGATGCCTACCAAGAGGGAAATTTCGAAATATGCTAAGGGGTGGAAAATCCTTTCCAAAGGATGAACAAATGCTAAAATGTCAAGGAAATTCGCCCTAGAAAAGAGGGACGTCCAAGATGCTCATCCCAAAGACTTAAGAGATGTCCACCATGCACTTGGAAGAGTTAGCAAGGTGCCAAGGACATCCATGATCTTCGTCCAAAATGTCTACAAAGTCCGCCCAAGATGATAAGATGCTAATATTTTTGGCTAAGTGTCAAGGCCAAATCCAAAGAAAAAGTTCGAATATTTGCCTAAGTACAGAGGATAAAAGGATGAAAAATGAAGACGGTGGCCAAGTATTGTGACACTTTCGAGAGGACAAATGCCAAGATTGAAAGGACATGTGCTAAAGATTATCAGGATATGGCAAAGAATAAAACGGAATGTGCCTAGCACGATGAGGAAAAGAGGTAAAATTTGCTTAAGTATGGAGAAAATGTCGAGAAATTGTCAACTTTGACCCAAGGAAAATGCGCGAGGCAAAGGGAAAGGAAGGATCGTCCTTGGCCAGAAGGATGAAGAATATGTCAGACGTCAAGGAAAATCGCCTAACGAAGTCATTCAGACAAGGATATTGCCTAGAAAAATTCGACTGAGCAAGGAAATATTTGACTTTGGCAGAGCAAAATAAGCTTAAAATCTCGCCTCGGCAAAGAAAAATAGGGATCTGGCAATGAAATTTTCGACGGAATGGCTTAAGATTTGGTTTGGCTAGACGAAATTGAGGATGAAATCGGAAAATAAACTCTTAGCCAAGAAAATTGGAAGAAAAATTGAAATAGTCATGGGTCCAAAACGAACGGGTTGGAATTAATTAAAATATTTTAATATTTTAATAATTAATTTTCAACTATTTGGAAATTAAAAATGCCTTGGACAAAATCGAAATTGCCAGACACGAATCGGACGAAAGTAAAGCACGCCAGGCGGAGATGAAATCCGGCAAGAAGAAAATTAAATTCACCACGGATTTAATTATTTAATGTTTTATTTAAAAAGTTGAAAAATCAAAAAAATAAACATTAAATAAAAAAATCGAATTTTTGAAGATCAGTAAGATTTGTCTGGATAAGTTCGAGACTGATCCTTGTCGGAAGATAAAAGGAAAGTTGCCTGTTTGGAAAATGAAAACAAATCGAGATCGAGAAAGATTATGGCAGTTGCTAAATCGAATTCAATCTCTCAGCATTATAATGAGTTTCAGCAACTCATTTTTCACACACAGCTGAAGAGAAATTTATTCTTTCTCGAAATTATCAGGCAATTAATTCGTCCATAAGCAAAGTCGAATTTTCTCAGAGAGAAAAGCAGTGTTATGCTGAGGAATTTTTCGCGGGAAAAGAAAAGGATATTTATTCAAAGCTGAATTCTTCTTGAAGAGGGGCGCACTTTTCAAAAAAATCAGATTTTTAAATCTGATTTGCATTTAACGATCCTTCTCTGAGGTTTGGTAATTGGTCAATTAAATTTGCTATCTTTTTATGCCCTTTCATCTTGACGAAGTTTCGGCAAGATTTTCAAATTCATTCAAGTCACTTTCAGCTTGCTTTTTCGCAGCAAATTAATTGTTTGAACAGCTGAAAGTCAATTTTTCGAATCCAAGGCACGAGGTTTAAACTATTTTAAAGGTCTTTATATTAATGTTAATTTTATGACTGCAGGTTGACGGACACGAAAGGCGGATTATCCAGGAAGCTGAAAATGAAGTTCGCCAACAAGGGTGCTCAGAAGGAGACTAAAGTCATCTCAAAGTGGAAGAATGTCGTGGATACTGACCTCGGACATGTGGATTTTGACGAATTCAAGAAAAGAGTATACGGTCAGAAGGGACTTCCCACAGCAATAGCCAGAAGGATGGTCGGAAACGGGATATTCCAAGCAGCTGGATTCCCTCCGGCAATGGATTGTGCTGAGTTAATGGTGGAATGTGCTCGCCATTATGATGCCCAGAAAAGACAGATTATCGCCCCTGACGGAAGGATCTTGGCACACTTGAACGAAGTATCAATTCAGGAGACCTTCGGCATTCCAGAGCATTCAAGAACGGTCTATAAGACCAAAGAAGAAGCCAAAATGCTATATGATAGTCAGCCAGATCTATGTGCCACAACAGTCAACAAGGTTTGGATGGACAAGCCAAAGCCATCAATCAAGAAGTTGCCCAAGAGGCCTCGCCGCACGGACTTCAAGGAAGATTTTGGGGATATTGTGCTGATGCTGAACAGAATAGCTGGCAACCCGCAGGGCGCCTTCTTTGAGAGTTGGATGTATTATTTTATCGACGAGGTCACCTCTGGAGTCAAAATGTTCAATTGGTCACGGATGATAAGTGACAACCTCCATGAGCAGCTGATCAACCTTGAAAAGACCAAGTCTTTTCACATGAGTTCATATGTGGTATACCTGTTGGCCAGGTCATACAAATATCCAGGGTTGATCTGCAAGGGCAGAATTGGCAATGGGGAGAACGAGCTTAGGCCTTACGACTGCTATCCTCAGCTCCAGTTGAAGGAGAAGACTCACTTCAGGAGGGTACATGATGCATTCCTAATGCACATTACCAGAAAGCTTCAAGGAGGAGTGCACCAAAGGCTGAGCCATGAAGCGAAAAGTCTTATCAGCAAATATGGGTCTTGGTTCATCCAGTTCCCTAAATTTACATATATCAGGATCCAGGGATTTACTGGAAATCCCTATAAATTGCCTATCTATCCGACTGATCGGATGATATTGCTTGAGGTTTTGAGACAGTTAGAAGAGTATCAGAGTATTCAGAGGCCGACCAAGAAGGCGTCCGTCACATTCCCATTCTTCATCGGGAACATGCTAGAGTACTGTCCATCAGCACAAGCGGCTGAAAGTGCTAGATTAGAGATCCAATGGTACCCTTTCATGGCATACAAGTCCAAGGTCAACTATGACCCACATCACAACATTCGGACAGTGGAAGGAAGGAAGTACAAGCACAGACAGGAATTGGAGGATTTCTGGGCAAATGCAGCCGATGAGTATGAGGTCAGGCGGAAGATGTGGTCCAGAATGTCCTTGGATTTTATGAGAACAATCGAGTTCTGCCGAGTGCCTGATCAGCTTCAAGATGATGGAAATCATGTCCAGCCGCGCTTTGAGGAAAGCAGACCTCTCCCTCCGGTGAAATGGTCAGAGCCTGAGCACGCAGACCTAGCCACCCTAATGAGGCCAGTAACTAAGTATTCCCAGTGGTGGGTTGATTGTCACACCCAAGAACTGAGACAAAAAGGAATCACGCTCACCTATGACCTATTGAGCGAATCAGAGTCATACTCTTCTAATGCTGGTGCATCCCATCAAGACTTGGTCGGGATTGGAGAAAAAAGAAAAGAAATAATGCCAAGTGCTGAGCCTGTTCCAAGAGGCATAAGGGAGAACCTTCTCGGTCGGCAGTATCCAGGAACATTGACCAGTTTGTAACCAATATAGACGACTCCTTGGCGGAAATGCTTGAACCTCTTGCAGCTCAGGAAGTAAATGAAGAGCCTATTCAACTAGATGATGAAGAGCCTGCGTCACCAACAGGCACAGAAATTTTGGGTTCAGACAATGATGTAGAAGCTCGAAACAATGACTTTGAGGAGGGAATGATTTCCGCTCTCAGGGAAGTCATGGATGTTCCGAACGAGAATGAGGTTCAAGTAGAGGATGGCATTGAACAGTCGACAATTCCAGACTGGCTGTTAGAAAGGATGAAAGTTCATGTGCCTGCTGAGGCTCAACAAGAAGAAGAAGATGATACTGCCGATTTCTTGGCAAGATTAGAACAGGTCGCAGTCAAGAAGCCCGCCAAGAAGTTCTCCACCATTCGGAGGAACGAGGCAGGCGACCGTTCCATGCACATTGCAATGCCTACAGTGGACAAGCCACAGGACGAGATCACTCCTCAGGAGTATGCTATAACCACAGTTGACCTTGGCCCGACCTCGAAAGGTCAAGAAGTAGAGGAGTTGGATAATTCTGTCTCGACCATCAAGGCGAGACTAGAAAAGGAAGTGGCTAAGAAGAAGGAGTATAAGAAAGAGGTCGAACGTCTCAAAGAATACATACAGCATTTGACCCAGCCACTTGATCGGGGCAATGCGACTGTTCCTCCTCTCCTCAAATCACAGGAGATGACTAGGGGCGTCGAGCACGGAATGGTAACGGCCAGGGAAGCTCAAGGCTGGATGGCAAGTGAAGGCACAGAGGCGGCATTGTTCATGGAAAAGTTGGCACTGGCCTATGGGCGAACTTCTTCATTTCTTTCTAGACTGATGGACATGGCAGAAACGTGGGAAGGTATCCCGGACATGCAGGAAAGGCTTATTCCAAGCCTTAGAATTTTGAAGAGTACTCCGAGAGAGGAGTTAGTTGATAAAAGGGTGATTGCTGCAGGGGCAGCATATGATTTTCATCACTGGTTTTGGGCAGTGACAATACGAGAGGAAGTCTTGGAGAAGGCAAAAGTCGATGGGCTTGGAATCGAAGAACAGGTCAAGAAAATCCAGGAGGAGATTTGCATGATAACTACAGAAGTGTTCGACCATGAAGTCATCCGGGAGAACGACATGCAATTGGAGAGATTGAAGCATAAGGTTCAAGAAACTTTCTTCTCGACCACTGGACCTTTCTTGAAACAAGACTTTGCGAAAGTGGCAAGACTCTCATCCGTTCGAAAGGATTTTGAGAAGCAGGAGGCAGGTTGGGAAGGTACTTTTGCTAGATGTGCTGAGAAGTTGGACGGACTTGAGTTCCGGATCAGCATGCTGCCGCCTGTCACGATGGACGAGGTCATTGCCGTAGTGTCCAGATTCGCCAAGCACAATGCTACTCAGATGGATAAGGACGCATCTCCTAGATTATAGCTGGAACTGCCACTTTTCTGACTGATTTCTGATGATTAACTCTTGTTGATTTGGGAAACCCTAATTAGGGTTTGGTTGTAATAATCTCGGCCGTTGATCTTGTTTTAATCTCGGCCCTTCATTTCATTTTTGGAGCTCTATATAAACTAGTGCTCTCTCATTTTCATTTGTGTGGAGACAGATT
This sequence comes from Sequoia sempervirens, assembly GCA_007258455.2. NCBI lineage: Eukaryota > Viridiplantae > Streptophyta > Pinopsida > Cupressales > Cupressaceae > Sequoia > Sequoia sempervirens. The sequence goes on from VDFB02075321.1 coordinate 180,310,236, forward strand.
ATGTATATTGTCGCATTGAGACTATTTTGAATGATAAAAGCTCTTGAGCATGATTTGCCTTGAATCACTTCTTATTGTTGAATAGTAAGCGAGGTTACATATTGCCTTCCGCCATAGATTAGAATTAAAGTTAGATTAGGTAGAATTTGCTTTGAAAAAGTTGTTAATTGAATGAGAGATTGATCGCATTGACTCAATGGTGAAGTATAGCTCATACTTTTTTTGAATGGATGATTTGCATTCGATTTGTAAAGTTAGCCTGAGCTCTTAAACGTGGAAGCTTAACTTCAACCTCATTCGAGGTGTGAAAATTATTCTCACAAACCCCTTGAAGATTGCACCCATTTTGCGTATGTTGTCCCGCAGGAGGCGAAACAAAATGTGGTTTATTTCTCTTCACCGAGTCATTACTGTCTCTTGAGTTCTTAGGCTTAGACTAGACTCTCCTAAACCCTATTCTTTTTGCCATTTTTTTTTGAGATCCACAATTGAAAGTCCTAATTGAGAACCTACAAAGATAAATTTCCTAAGTCCCCGAACTTGTGCAGACTTTCTACGTAAGCCCCCTTGTTTATTACCAGCATTATCACAACGACCATTGAGCTTATCCACACGTCGAGACCCGACTAAAGAAACCTTGGAATCGCCTATGCGGTGGTTTTTCAAGAGAGGATAGAGTGTCTTTGGACATTTTTATTCTCATGTTTGGTGGATGATAAAACACTCATCAACAGTACCCATGAGACGAAGTTGTCTTCATGGAGTTCTTAAGCCAGGCACATGATGTGCACGCATTCTTGAGGAATAGAAAGAAACCCGCCATCAATTTTCCATTGGGATTGGGAATCTATACATGCAGGACAGCAGCAGATGCTAAAACCATGGGAGATGAGTTAGACAAACTTGGTCTCAAGCCTTATAGTGAGAGACGATCTTATGACCCTCATGGCGTCTACGTTGGCCGACTTGAGAGAAACTATGCTCACATATCCGCCCTTGAAGATTTTTGGGCCAATTGTACAGATGAGTTCGAGGTACAGAGACGTAGTTACAGCAGGCTCACTCTTCACCAGATGAAAGACTGTCTATCAAGGCATATCGAAGGATTATCAGATAATCATGAGGATGTGTTACTCCCCATGTATGGCCGAAAGAGAATTGAAGATCAGCCCCTTCCTCAAGTCAATTGGGCTAATAAGGAATCCCTCTTAGTCGAAGAAAGGACAAGGCAAGTCCTCGAACATAGCAAGGTCTTCCTAGTTCTCAAAAGGAAGAAATCCATACCAGCAGCAGAGCCGCCAAGGGTACAGCCATCACTTCCCTCCTCTTCCATAGCACAATCAAAAGGGAAAGGCACAAGTCAGTCTCAAAATGGTGTAAAGGGCAGCAGGTCGACCAAAAATGTAAGAAGGAGGCTAGACTTCTCTGGTATAGTCATATAGGAGCCATCAACGGTTGAAGCAAAAGCTCCTCCAGAAGAGCCTATACCTCAAAAGGAGACAAAAGAAGCGCCCGTAGCACACGATTCTATACCACTAACAGGGTCTTCACCAATCCACATTGACCTAGATATTGAAGATGATGAAGAAATTGCAATTGTACCTCCCAAGGAAGTTAGTAAAGATACTACCGTGTCTTGGCTTGAGAGCTCCTCGGGAAGGGTCAGAAGAAGACCTTCATATCAGGTGAATTTTGATGACCTTGATAACATATATCAGGAACCTCCTAAGAAGAAAGCAAAGAAGCAGGTTCACTTTGATAGGAATCCTGATGGTGAGATAGTCATGGAGACTGCAATACCCCCAGAGGACAAGAACAGAGATGAAGTTGATATGGACGACTTCGTGATGGTTAAGGCTAATCTTGGTAAAAACACCAGACATGCAGATGTTAGTTTGTTCAGAGTTGTGTTTGAAAGCCTTCAAGAAAGAGTGCTCAAGGATGGAGAAGACAAAGCAGCCCTCAAGGCTGAAATACGACAACTCAGGCTCTTCATTTCAAACCTTGTACAGGGTACTTCACAGCCTACTTAGTTGCTGCCCCAGGTTTTAGAGACACCAGCTGATCATCATCAGTTGAGACAGCTGGTCATTGAAGGGAAGGAAACTCAAGAATGGATCGAGAGTTTCATTGTCAAAGAAAGGAGATCTTAACACAGATGTTTTAGTTGAGAAACAACGCTCATGAGCTGTGTCAAGGTATTCAAGGGTTCGAATAGTCAATGGCAGAGGTAAAACCAAGGCATGAAATCATCATTGCTGATTTGGATACAGCCTATGGTTCAGTGGTCTCAAAAGAACACAAGAGGCAGATCCTTGCTTGGAGAAAACGACATGTCTTCAAGGTCAAAACTTACGAGAGGATATCCGAAGAGTTTATTTCCTATAGACAAAGGGTGATCGAAGCTCTTCTTTTCTTCCAAGAGTTTGTCACTGAGATTCCTTCTTGATACAGTCATGAAGATGGTTCCTATGTCGGACTCAATGAAGTGCAAAATCAGTTTCAGAATGTTGTTTGCGCCTATGATGGAAGCAATCCAGCTGGCGGGAGAATGAGTCATATCTCGATGATGTCAGCAAAGTTTGAAAAAGCGGCCAATGAGGTTGAGGATTTCCTGAGATCAATTGCAGATGGAGAGGATATCTTAGGAAAGCGCAGCTTTGCTATTGATGGTATAGATGCACCGAATGGGGACACAGTTTCCAGCTTTCTAGCAGATGCAATTGAAATCTAAAGCTACTTTCCACTTTAATCTAGATTCGTCGGAGATTGGCCAGTCGGATGCCCTGACGAAAGCTGGAAATAAAGCTTGCTTGCTGAGCAAGCCCTAGATTGTAAAAGCAAGGAGATTTTAGGGTTCCCTACTCCTCTGCTTGCCTATAAATAAGAGCCTTTGCTCATTAGTTTTCTTTAACCATGCTAGTGATAAGAAAACGCTGAGCCTAAGTGCCTTCTATTCGTTATTCAGTGTTGTTCAAGTGTGTTTATGATAACGAATATTTGAGTCTCTTTTAGCCAACAAGGAGTTGTTGTAATTGATGTTCTTTTTGTGTAAGAACAAGTTTTGCAAGCCTCTTTAGCTGCAAGCTCTTGTTCCAGGCATGTTTTTAGTAGATTTTGTTCCAGAAGTTTTGAGAAATAAAATCATGAGCCTCCTTTGCCTTGGTATAACATCTCAGATTTCCGTTTATTGTGTTATGCTTATATGAACTTAATTTCACCTCACATTGAAAGTAAGTAGGTGTATGTTGGGAAAGAGTTTATTGAAGCATTTTGTCAGAGAATCAACCTTGTCCATTTCTAATTTCTCTTGCTCTGCGTATTATTTGAGAAGTTAGAAATATCTTTAGCTTAAGTTAGTCGTAGTTGAAGTTCTTAATTAGAAAATCTGAGTTGCGGCGTTTGTGTTTTATAAACCTTGTGCTCTAACTGAACCAAAAAGATAGGCAAATTAGTTTTAATTTACTTTCTTTCACACCATCAGCAAGAGGGAGCTTCCCCTCCTAATTTGAAGAGCAGTTTTACTGTGCATAGTTGTCCGTTTCAAATTCACATTCCAGAGGTGCGAATTTAAACGCCAATAGTTTTCTGGCGCCCACCGTGGGGAACAAGGCATAAAACAACAAAGAAAGCTTAGGCTTTATGTCACGGGTATGACTCTCTGGCGTCCTACTGCTCCAGTTCAATAGCCTGATCTTACACCTCCAGTTATCTAGCCGAATTTCTAGATAATTGAAGGAGAGCAAGTAGACATCATCAACGGCCTAAGGAGTTTTATCTTTGAAAAGGAGGAGACCCCTACTCAGTGGAGAAACGCTGCTGCTCTTCTAGACAAAGAGGAAGAAAAAGCCGATATTGCAGCTGGAAGGCCTGTCTTGCCACCACCCGCGTGGATCTAGACAATCCTGGCTTACATAGTTTATACAAGGAGGAGAACAAGATCAAATCCTCTTTGCCAAGGAGAAGCTGACTTAACAAATCATTTCCTTCCTCAAACACCACCTACAGAAGTTGGAGAGCCGTCCAACACAGTCCCCGAGTTCAACACCGTACCTGAGAACGAACAAGAAGAACCTGTTGTTCAACCAGACGCAATGGGAGATAACAACAACAACAATCGCAATCGCAATCGGAGTAGAGGACCCCTGCTGCCTTGGGGTAATCAAATTGGACCTTTGGCCCTTGGAGCAAATCATGAATTGCCTAAGGGGTCGAGAAAGCACTTTCCACGGTTCCAAGGTTATGGCAGTCAACATCCTGATAATCATCTTTCTGCCTTTACAACTGCTTGCGCTGTTTTGCATGTAGCTCATGAAGATATTGTTGTATGTCTCTTTGTTGAGACACTCGTGGGAGTTGCTGCCGAATGGTTCAATCACCTGGAACCAGGTTGCATAATCAACTAGGATACCATGACTGAGAAGTTTCTGGCAAGATTCAAGCCAGCTAAAGATAGCCACCAGTTATTCGCCCAACTCTCAAATTCAAAGGAGGACAACAAACCAATGAGGGAGTTTGTGGAAAGGTTTAATCGCCTAGTCACTCGTCTTTCATACACACTCAATCCCTCGCCTGAGATCCTGTTGAGCAGTTTTGTCAACACACTTCCATCAGAGATAGCCTTTTTCTTGAAATCGGCTAATGATACAGAACTGGAGACTACACAACAAGGTGCCATAGAAATTGAAGACAACATGATCACTTTGGGAAAGATCAAGGGAGATGCCATCAGGCCTTTGGTTTAGAGTTATGCTGATCCACTACTTCAAAGAGTTGCCAATGAAGTGACTATTCTCAAGAGGCAATTGCCACTCCAGTCTACGCCTCTTGCTCAAGTTGCACCACCACTTGCCTTGCCTGCAGCGCAACCGTACCAAGCACCACAACATCCATATCAACCTCAGTAGTCGTACTAGTCGAGGAGAAATAACTTTCAGCCTTACAACAATTATAGGCCACGAGGGCCAGCTCCACCAAGGCAAGTAGCTGACAATACACAAAATGTTGTGTTTTGCTCTTTTCATGATTCCATTGAACATACCGGCGCCACTTGCCCCGAAAATGTCAAAATGAACAAGATAATGGGATATGCCGAAGCTACACCTACACCAAGTTTCGTACCTACTCCAAGTTCGAATGTTGTCTTGCCACAATCGGAAAACATCAATGGCAACTCTGCAACGGGTTACTTTGAAAGTGAACCCGATTTTGAAGAACAAGAAGATTTCCGTCAGTACTCTCTCGCAATAAATCCTAATAATCACACAACTCTTGTGTTCACAAGCCCTCAACACCTTAAGGCACAGAGAGAAGAAGAAGAGAGACTGAAGGTACAAAAAGATAAAGAAAAAGGAAAAGAAGTAGCTTCTACTTCTAATGTTAAGTCTTCTCAAGAGAACGTGAAAGCAGTTATTGAAGACTCTTCCTCAACAAATTTTGATATTGTAGATGCTTTGATGAAGAACAAAGTGCAGATTTCTCAGCTCGAATATCTCCTAGATCATCCAGAGCAAGTGGACCGACTTCTCAAATTTGTGAAGAAAGGACCTGTCAAGTAGCCTACATTGCTCGAATCATCCGTTCCATCAGAAGACAAGCCTAAGCCCTTATATAATTCCCTGTATATAGGGGGTTACAAGTTGAGCAATTGTATCATCGATTCCGGAGCTTCGGACAACGTCATGCCTCTACAAGTGATGAACACTCTAGGAATTTTGTGCACCAAGACAAAAGACAAATGTTACTCATTGGAGTCCAAGTCGGTGCCATTAGTCAGACAATTGAAAGATGCTCAAGTGAGGTTGGCGGCTTGCCCTGAGAAGAAAATTATGATGACCATCTGTAATGTCCCCATTTTGGCCATACGCTCTTCTTTGACTAATAGCCTATTTCCGGAAATCCGTAGGTTGATCAGAAGTGAAATTAGGGTTTCCTTGCTTGGAGGTTTGTGGCATTTCTGGGTATTTACTATTTTTAGTAAATACTAATTTTGGCAGTGGTTCAGTTGTCAGCCTTCATTAAGTCATTTTCAGTTGGAGCAGTTGCTTGGGTTTGATCTTGGCTTTAAAAAGCATTATTTTGGTGAAATAATATATTTCAAGGCATTAATGTTTTAATTTCAAGTTGACCCCTTGGCCTAGTTCATTAACTTTAAGTTGTGTTTAAAAGGTGGCCATGAAGGGGGACACCCTCATGAAGGAGATATTAAATATTTAATAAAGTTTTCTTGTGCCTTGAAGTGGACGCCATTCTAAAGGAGGATTTAATATTTTGAATTTTAAAATATTTCAAAAGGGGACTTTTGGCGTCCCATTCTTGGAGGAGTTTTGGGAATTTGAAAAGTCACCTCTTTTTCTATAAAAGAGAAGTTTTGCTCCAGCTTTTATCATCCAATGTTTATGCTAATGTTATGCTATCAAAATGACAACTTGTTTAATACTTCGAGGGATGCTTACCTCCTAGTTCCTTACCTCCTAGTTCCAATCCAATTTCGTGTTTGAAAGACAACACCTAGTTGGTCTTATTGCTGCTTCTCAATCAGACTAGCAGATTGTGCTTCAAAGTTGGTGAATTTTGGTGAGAATTTCAGTTTTAATGTTGCTGGTGTATACACAGCTGAAGGTGTTTTCATTTACAGCTTTTGATGTGAATTTATTTTGGTTATGGGTATTTGATCCTTGCAATTCTATGCTAATGGCGATCATATTTGGAGAATTTCAGAATTTAATTCCAAGTATTTGATTTTTAGCAAGAGAAATCGCCCCTCTTGAGGGCCGTACCATCTTGAGAGTGCTTTGGGATTCATGCAAAATAATATCATGAGTTTTGATGCAGTTTTGTGGTTTGAGTTTGGGCGCCTATCCTCCAAAGAGACTTTGCATTTCGTTTCATTCAATTCAGAGGTATATTGAAAGAGTTATGAGCATTTCATTGTTTTACAGGTTGCTGGTTTACAGTTTCAGTTTGCTGGTTTTTATTATCAGACTTCAATAAGTTCAGAATTTGGCTTCAATTTCAGTCTTTGAGAGTTATATAAACTAGCTAAATTCATCCTTCACATATTTGCATTCATTCTTCTATTGTAACACTTGTAATTTGCAGTTTTTCTTAATTGTAAGGTTGAGAATTAGTAGTACTAATCCAACCATTTATTTATTGCATTTACTTGTGATCTTTAATGCAAATATCATAACCCCTGGATGGTTTACCGCCAGTGTGGAGGAATCTGATTTGTATTTACTTTCTATCACCCACTGTTAAGTGGAGATTTCCCACTGTTTAGTGGATGCCCGCCGCAGCGGAGGAATTAGTCTGGATTATGTTGTTTTCTTCCCCCCACTATTTAAGTGGTTGAGCGGATTTCTTCATGGCTGGTTATCAGCCTATTTGTTTCAGTTTTCAATTAATAACTCCGTCATATGTTAGCACCTCGCCCTCAGTGGGATCCTTGAGTGCACATTCTTGACGTTGAGTTTGTTTCATTTCAAGTATTGTTCTTTCATTTCTCCGCCATATGACAACACATATCCTTCCTTGGGATTGAGTGTGCATTCTTGGCGTTGAGTTCTTTCAAGCTTGGATTTCAGTTTTGATGCTAACGCTAATCCATTGGCGTAGTGTTGGCTTGTGTTATGATAATTCAAGAAAAAAAAATTGGTTGGCATATTTCATCCTGGTAGCTGACATTCCAGCTAGCTACGGGATGTTGTTAAGCAGAAGCTTTTGCAAGGACCTCGGTGGAGAGATTCAAATGGATTGGTCTTCTGCGAATATTCCATTGAAGAATGGCACTTTCAAGCTGGAACCAGAGCCCAAGTCTCGATTTGCGGTCATGAAGTCTCAAGATCCTCAAGCTCAAGTTTTGTATCAAGAGAGGGGTCTTGGTACTTACGCCATGCTGTCAGAGATACCTGAAGAAAGTCAAGAGGTCGTGTGTACCGCAGACGAATCAGCAGATGATCCTAAGCTGTGGACTATGCAGTTTGATGGCAATTGTTCTACTGCTGGTTCAGGAGCGAGAGTAGTGATAATTTCTCCCAAAGGACGGTTGTATCCATTTGCATACCGCTTGCAATTTGAATGTACAAACAACACGGCAGAATATGAGGTGCTTCTACTAGGTCTCAGAAATGCAAAGGACATGGGTATTAAACATCTCATAGTCGAAGGTGATGCGGAGCTGGTTGTGAAGCAAGTCAAAGATCAATTCAAAGTGAAAGCAAATCGTCTCCGACATTACAGAAATAGGGTGTGGAATGCAATAGATTGGTTCGAAGCATTTGATATCAAGTACATTCCACGTCTAGATAATAGCAGAGCAGATGCCCTCATGGTATCAGCTTCACTTTTCATGCCACATTCTGTCAGAATGCATTCGCCATTGAGCTAATATACAGGACAGCTGTACCTGATGACTGTGATAACTGGAAAGTCTTTGATGACGATGACCACATTAAGGAGTTTCTTGTTATGGGAGATAATTTCAAGGAATTGTTCTTTGAAGGCAGTTCATTTACACATAGAGAATCAATAATAGAAGCCTCCGATGTGCCAAAGATTGCTGAAGACAAAGAAAGTCCAGAAGAACCAGATTCAAGCATTATCCAGTTGAAAGGAAATAAGATTCCCAAGGGCTTGGTTTCCTTGGAGAATATTTTTGACAGGCACGACAGATACGTACAAGATCAGAGAAATTCAAGCTAGAGAACCTCTGTTGAATATCAACAAGTGAATATTGGTACAGTTGACAAGCCACGGCTTGTTAATCTGGGTACATGCTGCACTGCAGAGGAAAGTGAGAGGTTCATCTCTTTGTTCAAGCAATACCGTGATGTCTTCACCTGGTCATATGAAGATTTGAAAGTTTTTACACCAAGAGAATTGTTTCACACAATTCCTCTTAAACCTGAAGCGAAGCCCTTCAGGCAAAAGCAAAGACACTACAATCCACTGATTCAAGATACCATCTACGCGGAGATCCAGAAGATGGTGGATGCGAAGATCATCTTTCCAATTCATCACTCCACCTGGGTGTTGAATATAGTTCCTGTGCGCAATAAGAATGGAGAAATCAGAATTTGTGTCGATTTTAGGAACTTGAATCAATCATCGCTCAAGGATAATTATCCTTTGCCGATCATGGAGCATACCTTGCAGACCGTTATCGATTTAGAGATGTCCTTATTGGACGGTTGTTCTGGTTATAATCAAATTGCAGTAGCTGAAGAAGATCAATTCAAGACGGCATTCACGACCTCATGGGGTACATTTGCATATGAAAGAATGCCCTCCGGCCTCATCAATGTCGATGCTACGTTTCAGAGAGCCATGGATTTGGCATTTGGAGACTTGAGAAATAAAGTAATTGTTGTCTATCTAGACGACCTCACTATTTTCTCAAAGACACGAGGAGATCATTTTTCACATCTAGGGAAAGTGTTCAAGAGATGCAAATACCATAGAATATCACTGAATCCCAAAAAGTCTATCTTCACGGTGATGGAAGGCAAGTTGCTTGGCCACATTGTCTCCAAGGAGGGAACTCGAATTGACCTAAGTCGGGTTGAAGCTATCAGAAGTTTGTGTCTTCCGACAAGTAGAACAGGGGTACACTCTTTCTTTGGTAAAATAAATTTCATACGAAGATTTGTGCCGGATTTTTTTGAATTGACAAAAGATATATCTGCTATGATGAAGAAGAAGATTGTTTTCAAGTGGACAGAAGAAGGAAAGAAGGCATTTGTAGCAATAAAAGAAGCCATCAACTGAGCTCCAGTGCTAGTCTGTCCTGATTTTGAAAAGGAGTTTATCCTTTATTGCTATGCATCAGAGCATACTATGTCTGCCATTCTGATGCAAAAGTTAAATGAAGAAACTGTTTGGAGTCCTTTTGAAAAAAAAAACTATCTTTATCTTTTTTTGCCATAAACCCCTTGGTTTGAATTTGCTCTTTGAAGAGGATGACTCCATATCCCTTTCCTTTTTAATTGCATCATGTAATGTGGGTGGATTAAGTTCCTTTACCCAACCTCTCAACGGATCTGCTAACCCATCCATAAATAACACAATCAGCCTCCTCTTTGAAATATCAATAACAAGCACTGAAAGTCTGAAATCATGCCACATAAGCGTCCATTGTCCCCCACTGCCTAAGCTGAGCTAACTCCTTAAAATGGAGTTCTGGATCTTTCTTATCAAACTTGTCAATCAACCTCTTCGTGAATACTGCATAAGAATCAATCTGATCATGTCCCAATGTTTCCATTCCATGGTGCCACCACTCATGAGCACACCCATCCAAATGTAACGCAGCATATTTAATGTCTTCATCTTCAGGCATAGGATTAAGCTGAAAATATGTGTCTAGTTTTTGCACCCACGCTCTAGTTGTTGTTTTCACGGAGCCATCAAAATAAGGAATGGATACCTTACCCACTTTCTTTTGCAAATCATAATTTGAAGCTCTCCCACCCTTATGTGGTCTATGTCTCATCCTAAGATCCGCATATTCACGAAAAGACATTTCAGCTTGGAATTCTATATCTGAATTTCTCCAATGTTCTAGAATCTGATCTTGGAACTCCATTTGTGTAGGTTACACTTCAACTGTGGAATTATTCCTTGGTGTGTGAAGACCCTGACCTGAGACAGAGATTTCTTTGTGTAGCTTTTCCCAATTTTGGAAGATGTCTTGTTTTCTTTTATCAGATTGGTCACATAGCATAGCATGAATAATGAATGGTTTCTTGAAAAGAAGAGTGCATAAGCATTGGAATATAATCTAAATTTCTATGCAATATCCTTGACTGAGAACAACACAGATTCATATTTCAGACTAAACAACATATTGCTAGGTATAGCTGGAACTGTATATTTCTGAGATATGCCTTAAATATGTACAGCAAAGTTCAAATTGAGATTTGCATATTTGCAATGACTAAACAGGAGTTTATTGCAGATTACAACATACTCAGAAGTTTGTAACAGATTTATATTTCATCAAAAAATGAACCTAACAGCAGGTATAGGTGATAGTATAAGATATTATTAGCATGGATTATGAAGTTTGATACCCAACTTGACTCCAATACAACCCATCAGAAGTGACTAATGAGCAGATACAGCAGACTGTTATGTGATTTCTGAGTGTGAGATAGACTGAAAAATGCTAACAGCGGTACCAATATTTAGTTTCCACAATTCCCAGTTGTTACAAAATGTTTCATTGACAGAGGTTCTTAATGACAGACTGGAAATTACACATAATAATGATTTGGTCTGATACAGAATTAAGAGATGCTAATTGCTTAACATACAAGACTAAGACAACTCCCAACTCTAGCAACAAACTCAACTTTCATTAACATAGATTAACATCTACAGAAGTTGTATCTAAAGCTTGCGGTAACATTAGAATGCTCACACCTGAAGTTTAGTCAACCCCAGCTTAAACTGACTGAGACGTTTTCAATGCTTTCCCAGATTTATGTATTCAGCAACCAAACTCACTTTCATCAGTCAAAACCCCTGAAGGATGACTCGCCCAGCCACATGGAGTCCACACGTCCTTTCTGAGTCTCTTAGAAACGGCTATGCACAAAATGGTAGCTGGTAAATGAAGCGAACTTCTCCATAAAAACACGTCCTTGCTTATTTCATTCGATTCTCACTAAAAATGTGGTTTTCTCAGGCTATATTACTTGCTGAGGGTGCGCCTAGGGTTATGTAATGGATGGTGCCTTCGAGTTGCAAAAGTCTCTCACAAAAATCGCCCAAAGAAGTAACCAAAAATCTCAGTGAGCTGTAATGACGGAAATCTGAGACAAAGACATGAAGATTATTTATCAAATGGTTCCCAACTTGTTTAGCAAGAAGAACTTCCTTAAAGATGGCGTCCACTATAACTGTAATGAAGTATCAGCTAGGGTTGATATCCCACAACCGAAACTGAAGCTGAAAGGGCTTTCAATCCCTAAACCAGAAGAACTCAACCAGCCGTGAGAAAAATGTCATTCAAGAATGCCCGACAAAATGAACTCTCCTTTCTTTTTATTTTTCCCCCATTCTCCATAAAAAGTGACTTTGTAAAGTTATATTTAAAATATTTCATCAAGTCACTTTATAAACATTTCACTTAATTTAATTAAAATAATCAATTAAAGTCATCCCTTAGAAATATTATTAATTCTTGGACAACTTAATCAATTAAATTAATTAAGGCTCTTAACCATAAATTTGGGGACATTACATGGTGGAAAATGAGGCATCAAAGGTCTAAAGTTCGCTGTCCTGGTTATATTACGCTGATTAACAGCCCTATTGTTGACTGATCCATCTTCATTTCCCTCATTCCTTCCATTAGCATTGTTCCCATTATTGTTATTGTTGTTTCCTCTTAATTTCCGAGTCATTAAGGCTGCTAATTGTGCTACTATCTGTTGTAACTAACGCTATCCTGTAGCCAAATCATTGAGCATGTCTCAAGTACTTGGTTCCTATGATCCCTGTTGTCCCTGTTATCCCTGTTTTCTCTGTTATCCCCATTATCTTTGTTATCCATACCTGTTTCTTCTTCCCCAAATGAGAATATATTACCTGAACCACTACCTGATGGTATATTTTGATGACAGCCAAGGATCCCTGAAATAGTATCTCCTTCAGGCACTTGAGGAGGTTGCCAATGACCTTGTTCTCAGCTCTCTAAAATAGATTATTCGTTCTCTACCTCTCATGGAAAGATTGACCCCAAAAAAACCACAAATCACAGGTTGACAAGAAGAGCTATGCTTTGATACCAATGAAATGTGCTACCCCAAAGTGTAGTTTTTTAGCTTACATTTAGATTCTTAATAGATAATAGACCACACTTGTTTTTTTCTTTTGAAGAAACAACAGTCCTCTGTACCACACCAGTCGATCAACTTACATTTAGATTCTTGAAAATTTCTGAACATTTGTCTCCCTTTAATAGTTCTCTAAGGTTTAGTTTGCCAACCTTGAGGTTCCAATCCAGATCAGTCGTTTTTTTAAAGCCACTATACTGCCCGACTTGAGCCACGTTTTTCTTAAGGTCCTTTAAAATGGTATTCACAACCTGGTAGTTACACGTATTCTGCTATAGAGGATTTTATGACCCTGAAGATGACAATACCAATTCGAGCGCCTTCAAAACTCACATACATTCAAGCTTTTGGATCCATTTGAGTCCTGGACAACAAGTCTTATTCATTTTTAAAGCCGCCTAATAGATGCAGGCTTTTGCGACACCCTCTTGACACTTCACATTTCTTCCCAGTACGCACTAAAGTCTATCATTGGGATTTTTTCTGAAGCTAAAGAAAAACATCCAGACCACACAAATTCGTTCCCAATCTTGCTCCTGTTCGAACTCCACAAATTTTAATGGTGTCAACTGCTGCTCTCAAATTTCATCGATTACCAACTCCCGTCTAGTCCTGTCATTTCTTATCATATTGGTAGTATCTCAAATAACAAATGTTGGCCCAACCAAGATAGACTCGCCAATATCGGATCCTTGTTGATAGAGAGTGCAAATCCACATCGATAGAACATTGAAGCTTATACAGAAAACCACCGACTAAACTAATGAATCAAAACCATTTTGATGACAATCATTGCCTTGGGAACATCTCTTAGAACCGAAGGAAAACACTCTATGAAAAGGAAACTTTCATCTTCATAGAGCACAAAAACAACCATAGAACCAATTATGACCAATTCCAGCATAAGAAAATCCTGCATGGCCTGCCATCGACCCCAACCATATTCTTTTCTCTCTCCTTCGAATGTAGTTGAAGAATCTCCTTTGTAACGCCTCCTTGGAAATCTTTATTCTTTTTTTTTTTAAATTAAATGTCTCTTATGACATGCACCAAAAGGACCCCTTTTCAAAAAAAACTTTAACACCATATGTCCAAAAGGTGTTATAAATTAATGCTTTAATCAATTAAATAATATAAATCAAGCATTAATTTACATGGCTTAAACCAAGTATACTAAAGGAGGGACATTACAGTAATCATATTGCAATACATATTCATTTATTGCATTTTCCATCAATATAAAACATAATCATTCCCTCAAAAGCAATAACATCTTAATGCATATTAAGTATTTCATTCACTTACTAAACATATCAAAGTCCTGATTAACATTTATCATCATATTTACTTACAAGGTAAAAGTAACCTGGTAACTAAGAAATGGGGCGTAACACTCCCTCAAGTAATCTATGAATCCTTCACCCTGTGCTTGTTGTCCCTGATAACTAGTTGGTTGACTTCCCAAAAACTGAGGCATAAGGGGTCTAGGAGTCACCCTCCTCGCTGCCCTAGTGTGGCTATGAGTAGGAATATGAGTATTACTCCCTTCACCATTGTTCCCATTGTTTCCATTATCATTACTATGCCCATTAGTACCTCTTGTACCATTGCTACCAACATTATTACGATCAACCATTAACTAAGTGAGGAGCTGGACTACCTGTTGTTGACCCTTTGCAAGGTCATTCAAAATCTGCAAAGTGCTACCTTCAGACGGTTCATGCCTATCACCCATATTATCTTCTTCTGATGGCTCCAAATCAAATATATTCACTTCTCTTTCTCTTTCCCTTATACTCCTATAAGTTATGTAGGCCTGATCTTCTGGATTCATAAATAATCATTCAACTAAAATTCTAAAACCAAACTTGCAACCCCAAACACATAGGCTGGCAGGGAGACTAGCTTTGATACCACTATAAAAACGCCTTCTAGAATGGATGATATTTTTGCGATTGATTTTAGTTTGACATGTTCCATTTTTTCAAACATGATTCATTTCATTGCATAGATTATGACAGTTGCAAATGAAATACAAAGTCAAGGTAAATAACCAAACATAACAACTCATTCATTCACATTGGACTATCAAATAAAGATATATTTGCAGTGATATACTTCAGACATATACAACTTTCATTCTAAGCAATAATATGAATCATTCATATAGGTAATTGATCTCAGAGATGAACAACAGCTATATGATTTTACAATATATATATATATATATATATCAAACTGTCTGGTAACAGCATTATAAGGTGTGTATAAAATGAAACTCAGACCTAGTTATTGTCACGCCTAACTTGGAATTGACCTACAACAACTTGCAGATGAGATATAAACTCAGAATGACAGCACATCCATCCTTTATGTCTTCATACGACCCTCATGTGAGCATATTACACCTTTAGATCTTCACGCAGCTGCATAGAGAAAGCCCATGTCCAATATATAGCAGATAATATATTGCCTGGGAGCTCTCAACCTCTTCTTATATGCTCATGCACTCAGTTAAAGAGGTTCCACGACTGCAGGTAGAAGAATAATGACAATATTGGGAATCCACGACCTCCCTAAGAGATTCATGACTTGCCAACTAAACCCTCACGATTCTTCTATAACCCACGACTTGACTTTGTGAATGGATTTTGCACAGCGCTAGAACTTCTTGAAGACTCACATGCCTTTATTCCCACGACTAGCATTTCATCAACAAGAGATAATCTCAGAATATATGACAATATGGCGGCTCAACTAAATGCAAACTCTCCTTAAACCAAGACACCAACTCTTAACCGCATGCAATACAAATATGCTGATTAAAGCTCAAGAGGGATATCGCCCAGCTAGGAAATAGAGAGATATTCGCCCATTACATAGTCCACAAATGTAACCCTTGCAACAATACTCACAAACTATATAGAAATTGTTTTCTCCAATTTTGTCTCCAGGGTGGAATCGTTTCACCACCGAAAGCGGATGCTCTAGGGTTTCGCCTCCCCAATACCAAGAACTCCAAGAAGCTCTCCTATAGTGAAAGTGAGAAAATAAACAAGGATGCTGGAAATGAGCTCCGAAATCCACTTTTATATCCTTCACTTTATTTTTTGCTCAAAATAATAATAAAGTGACTTTACAAAATTACTTTTTAATTTATTTCCAAAAGTCATTTTATAACCCATTTAATTAATTATTTAACATTACCTTTTTAAATGTACTTTTCCTGCCAGGTAATATTAAACAATTAAATAAATTAATTCCCTTTTCTCGACTAAAGCCTACGGGAATTAAATAGGCTACAATGTCCATCAGGGTGATCACTGAGAAGGGGACATTACATAAATGAGTTATTATCATGTTGTCACTCTTGATTTTGATTTGGATTCCTTACGTATCTCTGGAAATAGACTTTCTTCCAATAGTTGAACACGTAATAACTACTACTCTTTGTAGTGAAGGCCTTGTCAAAGTAATGACATTATTTTAATCATTTTCAAGCTCTTTGATGAAGATACAGTTCTTAGTTTCCTTTGTTTCAGGAGAATACGTGGATCTTGTATGGTAGAATAGTATTCTTGTACAGAAATAACATTTAGGTGTCACTCTTTTGATTGTCAATTTGCCAATGGTATGATGATAAAATATAAACAATATCTATTTGGAATTTGTAAGTTTTTCTTGGTTATTCTCTTGTAGTATGGATAAGTAGTAAGGCCATTGGAATTATTAAATGGAGCCGTTTTAAAATTTAAGTTGTTTGTGATTGATATCATTGAAGTGAAACTGTGGAAGGTCTCCATAGTTGTTGGTTAATGTGGGTCATGAAGATATCATGTGATTTTGAGATGTTGATCATGCTGGACCTATATTTTTGCATGGTTGAGTATTTAGATTTAGTACATACTACCTATATGTCTATTTTTATCCATGTATTAACTTTTAGGTTGTTTCGTTTTGTATATTGTTGATTTAATCTATTCTTGAAAAGCATATAGATATTCCTATACTGCCCTTGTTAAAATATCATATTCAAGTGAAGCTATCTTTTAGTATTTAAGGAGAAGGTAAATGTTGAGTATTATTATACTAAAAGTTCATTTTTCATCTCTTTACAGTTCAAGGCTAAATAGCTTAGTTTGTGTTGTCTTTCTTTTGTATTGTTTTAATTTTTCTTGTGTTTTTCTGTGAGTTTTAAATAATGTGTTATTTTTCTGTGATGATTCCCATGTTAAGTTCAAAAGAAGGCTGCTCTACATAACTTTATCATAATTTTTTATTCAGCATTGTCAGGTGACCTTATAAGTAGTTTTCTTTTGAATTATTTGTTTACTTCTAGAAGGGTTCTTGAGTGAAGGTGGGTTTCTTGATTTTGGTTAAAACTATTTTCATTTTTGATGATAGTTCCAAACTTGCAGGGTCTGAAATGTGTTTTCTTGCAGTGATGAATGTATCTTGGCTAAGGGAAAGGCTATATTTGACTCTTATTGTTGAGAGCTCCTTATCTTGATTAGTATTTGTCATATGTTTTTAATTTTGAATGGCTGTTATGTTTTTTCCTCCAGATTCTAATGTATAGGAAGATCTTTTAATGACATTTTAGAAATTAGTTGATCTCTTTGTCCAATGTTGGATACATTCCTGTTTGTATTTCAGAAATAAGTATTGACCAGTCAGTTGTTTGTAGTTCAGAGCTTGTGGCATTTGGTGATTAGTATATTGTTTCTTAAAGCTGCATTTTTTGCCTTTGTGTTGTTACTGGCTTTTTGCTTGCTTCTGTAAAATAAGAACCTGTATTAGGTTGGGGTCCAAACTTTAGATGATACTTTTATTTACTTATTCTTCTGAAAAATAAACTAAATTTTGTCTATATTTTGTAGTTATGTGGATGCAAGTGGGTCTGGAAAGGATGTCTATGAATATGTAAGTAATGGTTGCTAACTAGAGGTTGTATTGATACTTGTGTGCAATCATATTCTGTTTTAGAGCACTTCTATTTTGACAAAGGATATAACCATGTATTGTTTGTTCAGGTGAAATCTATTGGAAAGTTTAAGGAAACAAAGCGGACTGAGGGCATCTCAACATCAGACATCATAATGAGGATACTAAAAGGCTACAACCAATATGTGATGCGCAATCTTGCACGTGGTTATACAAGGAAAGATCTTGGAGTTAGTTATGTTAAGGTCAGAGGGAAGTAATGTGCTCTAGAGATGTGATTTGCTTGTTTACAAATTTATTTTATCCAGGTAGTGTGTCTTTGTGAATGAAATGCTGTAGATGCCAACAGTTGTCTTAAGCTATTTTCTCACACTCATTGCCTATCCTCTCTTCTTCTTTGATTTTCTGAATACAACAAGCTTAACAAAGTTCCAGGTTGAATAATTTCCTTAGGAACTATTAGTTGTCAAGGAGATAACTACCTACATTGTTTCCTTTTGATTAAATTGTAATGTTACTTTCAGTATTAGTCAAGGAGTTAGCTACCTACATTGTTTTGTTTCCTTTTGATTAAATTGTAATGTTAATTTAAGTCAAGAAGAAAACAACTGGCTGCCTTTTAGATGCACCAGGCTTTGATCAACTATTTACAAATTGACCAGTCAAAGCCAAAAAAGTCTGTGCAAGGTTTATATTTTTATCTTCAGCCAATACTCATACGTTAAATTTTAAATCCACTTCATGTCTTATTATAAGTATATTTTTGAGAACAACCAAATGCTCGACCAGGTTAGTGGTTGCTGTGTGTTTCTGAATTGAAATTGATTGATTCATGTTGTCATTTTCTATGATTAATAATTTCCAATCATATTTCAGTTGTCAGCATGATATTTTATTATTTATAATCAAATCTATTGTTACTTTAAAACTTTTGACTTGAATTATTAATAAATTCTGAGATTCATTTGTTCTTGCATGGAATTCTCGTCTCAAAGAAGCTTTATGGAGCTCCCATGGAACCCCTTTTATTAGGAAAACTGATTGAATCACTGCAATATACTTTTACAGACTGTAAATTGGCATTGGCTGTAAAGACTAAATCTTCTCTAATATTATTATGGGCCTTTATATCTCCATTCAGTAGTGACATTTGGGACCGATATTGAAAATCAATTGTTTTACTAACCCATCTGTTTGTAGGAAAAGCAATTGAGAGTTAACATGAGTATAAGCAAACTACAGCAGAAAGTGAAGGAACAACAGGAGCGTGTGGGACAAACGGTATATTGTTACTATGAATTTTTGTTTCATCTTGTCAATGATTCTTATTTGATTTATAATTTGTTATTTGAGACAAGGATTCCATTGAGCATTTTGAGTACCTTTATTGAGTAGCTTATTTTTCTGCTTTTTAATCCCTTTAATTGTTGTGCAGTTACAGAAATCACAATTTACTTAATTTTATAAATTGTTCTTCAGATATTAATGATCACTTTTTCCTTGTAAATGTAGTTGCATACCGTTGCACAAACTGCTGATATGCATCATCGTGAGTGGGTTGAGAATGCAGATCGATTGGTAGCTGGTTTTCTTGAGAAGTTTGAGGAGCACTGTCACTTAATGGTGAGTAATAAGTATTTTTAATACACTAGTATGATAGATACTATATTGTCCATTTCATTTTTTTTGGTAGACCCTATTTTTCTAAAGGCTATTTACCACTGAATTTTCTAATCATCAAGTCATAAATCATAGCCAGGACTGTATTTAGAGGATAGATCTTTTACTAGAGTTAGGATCATGTCATTTATTTTAAACAATAGAGAATCTACATGACAAGCATTTGAGTTTGGAGAAAGTCGTGTTTTTTTCCCTTAAAATATCAATTAGTAGTGGCAATCATTGTTCAGCGTTGGAACCATAGTGCATATAAGTCAATGAAATTTCAAAGAAGATTTAAATTTCAACCATAGGATAGTTTCCAAAGAGAAGCACAAGGGCTATGCATCACGTGTTCAAGATGTTTTCTCCATACTTGGTGCAGTCACAAATGAAGGGTTTAGTTAAGAACCATGCAGCCTTATTATAAACATTCACAAGATTTAGACAACAAAACACAAAACACACTAGATATGAGTTGGAACAATAATTTTATTCATTCATAGTGTGAAATACATCAACAGATTTTGTCACAAGGGCTTACAAGTAGTTTAAACCTCATCCTTGAAATGCAGTGAAATACAAGCACAATTAATATGCTGAACTCTTCAATATGAAGTCTTCAAAACTGATATACAATTTGCTGCTCTCTGCTCTTTTGAACTATGAATCTGCTACCGAACTTGATCTAGTGCTAGGCTTAACCAACTCCTAAGTACTTTTACAACTAGAATGATTCTTCTTTTATAGCAAGTGCAAGCAAGTAAAGATGTTATGGTGGCAAGCACCAAGATGTAAGCATTAGAATTCAAGGTCATCATAGTCATGAACTTTCTTGGGACCAATATGTTTATGAATGTCTTAAAATATTGGCACGTGCCTCAAATGTGTGGCAATAGCTTGATTATATCTTCTTTAAAAAATCTGACAAGACACACCTGATTAGCCAATGATAAAACAGTTATTAATGACATGTCTGTTGTGACCTTTTCACACATTGCCCCATTCAAAATGGGGACCCCTAATTTTGCTCCATTCTGGTCCTTTTTGGCTTAGGTTTTCTCTTTCTCTCTCTCTGTCTGTCTCTTTTCTATCTGCCTTTCCGGGGATGTTCCCATCTTTGAGCTTAAACGTAAGATTTGACCAAGTCTGAAATTAGGGTTTGTACTTTCCTGGTCAATTTGAGGTCAAACAAGGTGAATATATTGAAAATAAGGACTAACACCATTGAGGTTAGTGTGCTTCCAGCAGGCTTCCACTAAAATTTCATCAGATTCTGAGTACTTACTATTTTTAGTAAGTGTGCAATTACGGGAAATCCTTCAGCATTTTTGTGAATCCGACAGCCACACTGCATTCAGAACACATCAAGCTGCTCGTGTGCATAATTTGAGCCGAAACGGACAACTTTCTACTTTTAGCAGTTAAGCTTCCAAGGCAAATTTCAGGGCTTGGATGCAGAGTTTTTCAACGCATGTCTGGAGATTCCTTCTGGGTTTTCAGAGACCTTTGCGATAGTGTAACATGCAAAGCGAGACGACAACTTTCAGAATTCAGTCTTCCGAGGCTATTTTTAGGGTTTGCATGTCAGGGTTCTCTTGGCATGTCTGCATATTCCTTGTGGGTTTTTCGAGAGCTTCGCAGTGACGTGACATGCAAACGCAGATGGTCACTCATTAAGCAACTTGCTATTTTTAGTAGATACATCCCGACAGCCGCCTCCCAGCACTTCAGAATCACGAGCTGATCA
This sequence comes from Sequoia sempervirens, assembly GCA_007258455.2. Classification (NCBI taxonomy): domain Eukaryota; kingdom Viridiplantae; phylum Streptophyta; class Pinopsida; order Cupressales; family Cupressaceae; genus Sequoia; species Sequoia sempervirens. The sequence goes on from VDFB02075321.1 coordinate 180,331,431, forward strand.
CAATGCAACAAAAACGAGAATAAACGGAGACCATTTGATATGCATGCAGAACAATTTAGGGTTTCCAGCTTGAAACACGAAAAGGTTAAAGTCGAATTTTTTGGCGAGGTGTAAACCACGTCGGCATCCTTCAAACTATCGATAAAATTTGAAAACAGCAGGAGCGCTTTACTATTTATAGTAAGTCATTTTGGAAACAGGCTAAAAATAGCAAATCAGTTGCATGCGCCGATGTCAGCAGGCAGGTCACGTGGTGAGGAGCGCCTCGTTCGAATTTCAAAGCAAACAGAGTTGTGGAGGTACCAGAAACGAGAGGTTACTATAAATAGCAAACCACCTCCAAAAATATGCTATTTTTAGCAAGTCAACCCGAAATGGCAGTGTCAGCAGGGTAATGGAGTCATGAGGATCCAGTGTTCAAAATTTCAAATCGATTTGAGCTTCGGAGATGCAGGAATTGAGGGACTTACTATAAATAGTAAGGCATGGATAAGCTGGCGTAGAAGGAAAAATGGCTAAGTTTTGGATTTCATCCTGCAGCTACCTGAAAATGCGCCCAAGTTGATGAGGAAGCATAAAAATTCTAAGTATGAAACTCATCCACCTCCTAGGCTCAAATGCGCCCATGCTTGGAAAGTCAAGGAAAGTCAAAGAAGTTCATCCTTCAACCATATGAAAATGCGCCCACCTTGAGAGTTTGAATGTTAAAAAATTTTCTAAGTGTGGAATTTCGTCCTCCACCACCCCCTAAATGTGCCCATCCTGTACATATGCCTAAATGCGCCCAAAATGCAAGGAGTCAAAGGAAAGTCAAAGTTTTCATCCTTCACACATATCCAAATGCGCCCAAAAGAGGGCATGTAAGGACAAAAAAGAGAAGTTGAAGGGTCACTTGTTGGTGGCGTTACAAGTTCCATCCTCCTCTACATGAGAAATGCGCCCATGTTTGAAAAAGGTCAAGTCAAAAGGCTAGGTGTGGGAAACTCATCCTCCTCCTAGGCCTAAATGCGCCCAAATGGGGCCATGTAAAGACAAAAATACGGAAGGTGAAGAGCCACATGCTAAGGCGTGGAAATTTGAAATCCTCCTCACCCTCTTATATGCGCTCATCCTCCTCCTAGGCTCAAATGCGCCCAAAAGAGGGCATGTGAAGAAAAAATGAGGAAGCTCAAGAGTCACGTTGAAGTTTCATTCTTCTCTCTCTCTCAAATGCGCCCATACAAAGTCAAAAAGTCAAGAGTGTTTGAAGTGTGAAATGCGCCCAAGTCGAGGTAAGTTAAAGGGTGAATAAGGAGTGCGGGGGTGGAATTAAAAATTAATGTTGCCTAGGCGTTGGAAGTGAAGTTTTCTAGCAAGGGTAATATGTGCCCAAAGCACAAAGAGGAGGAATTTAAATGTTCTAGGCGTTGAAGGTGCTAGGTGATGAAATTTTTTCAAAGGCAAAGATGAATATCCTTCTTCACACATGATATGCGCCTAAGGTGGTGAGTTAAGAATAAAATATTGCTAAGGCGTTGGAGCTTAAAAATAAAAATGTACTTCAAGTGTGAAATAAAATATGCTAGGCGCCTTCATGAAAAATGAAAAGTGAAGTTGATGAAATTCCCACCACTGGCAAACGAATAAAATTTTCTAAGGCAAATTTTCAAAGTGCAAGGTGATTCAAAATTTCTCTAAGGCAAAATATTTTCTTCCTTAGAAAATACGCCTGGACATCAAGGTGATGAAGTTCTTCTTGAAGCACGAGCAAACCTTCCAGTGATGAAGTCAAAGATATTGGCATCGCAAGACGGATTAAAAATTTTCTCAAGTCAGAGCAACAGGATGTTCACAGAGATGAAGAACGGATTAAAATTGATTGAATAATAATTTTCTAAGGTTCAAAATTTTAAAAATTTAAATGAACCCGTTCGTTGAGTACCCATCGATTCGACAAATTCTGGAGAAAATTTTATTCTGGGTACTGGACATTTGTGATGAGGAATGGATTTCTATGTCTCCCGCACTTCGCCAAGGCCTTCAGCATGAAGAATTTAATCGGTGCTCAAACTGTGAATTCTAAGGCAAAGTGAATAAAATGTGTTTTCAAGATGAATTTCTCCAGACAACGAATTTGAAGTGAATTGCCTAGATGATTTCGATCGAATTCTTCACAGATGAATTTTCCAGAGCGTCAGAGATGATTCAAATTTAAAATTTGCAAGACAGAGCTTCGGCTGGGGAATTAAATGGATTAAAAGATGAAATTTAATTAAACATTTTCGAAAGTAAATTGAGACATGCCAATCAAAGTTTAACTTCTAGAAGGTTGAGATTCTCGGACAAGTGTCAGAAATACCAGAGAGGGAAAATTCGAATTCTTGAAGTGGAGTAGTGGAAATTTAATGCATTAGTTATACTTCGCTCCTTCTAGAATTCGATTTTTGCTATAAAATTGAGAGGTTTCTCACTTCTTTTTCACAGTTGAAGAAGTTCAAATTTGCTCTGAAGGTGAAGCTGAGTTTATTGCTGAAGACTGGAGTGCTGAAGGAGTTCGAAATTTTGCTGTGGCTGCAATTGTTGAAGAAATTCACATTTTTGAAGCAAGTGGGTGAAAGGCGTTGTAAGTTGCTGAAGGCTGAAACTTGTGAGTTGCTGAAGCTCCATTTTATTGCTGAAGTTTGAAGTTGCTAATGCAAGTGAGGAATTTTGATTTCAAGAAAGATATTGCTGAAGCTGGAGGTGCGCACTTGCTAATTTGCTGAAAGTGTGAAGGTGCGAATTGAAGTTTAGTTGTTGAGTTTCGAAAATCTGAAGTTGAAGAAGGTGTGAAGTGCAAACTTGCAAGAGTGAAGTTACTGAAATCTGCACTTTGCTAAGTCTCTTGAAGTTGCTGATTGCTAGAATAAAGTGGGCGATTTTATTAAAGCTTGAAGTTGCTGAAGTTAAAGCTTACTTAGAAATCTTTTCTAAGTATTGAAGTTCAAAATCTGTTGAAGAGAAGAAGCTGAGGTTTGCGAATAAGAAATGTTATTGCAGCTTCTCAAGTTCTTGAAGTCAACTGGCAGCCCCTACACTATATTTTATTTATTTTATAAATTAATTTGCTGGTGGATGTTTATTATGTTACAGATGGCTGAGGCAAGGACAATTATGGTGCATCCAAACAAGCAGTTATCAAGCGGCTGAGCAAGACATTTATGCCAGAGTCCAAGTTCACTTCGAAGTTGGGCAAGCTGACTGATACCAATTTGGGCTCTTTCAACCTGGACGCATTCAAGAATAAGATACTGGGAATTGGTCATCATCATCCTTCAGACACCTCACACAACATTGTTCGAAGCGGATTGTATGCAGCTACTAATTTCCCACCAGCTATTTAGTGTATGGAGCTGATGATGGAGTGCGCCAACTGTTACGAGAAGGAACACAGATCAATCATGTCACCAGATGGACAAGTGCTTGCCAACCTCACTCCTTCAGCTATTGGCGAGGCTTTTGGAATCCCAGTGCACAGGAACATGGTTTCACAAGTCCAAAGAACGAGCTGAACGAATGTATGCTACTGCATTCGAGAGGTGTACAGAGGCAATCAATACTCAATGGATGAGCAATCCCAGGCCTTCTCGTACGAAGCTGCCAAGACAAATCATAGCAGACGACTTGAAGCAGGATTATTGTGATCTTATCATGATGATGAGTCGAGTTCGAGGTTGTCCACAGTCATTTATTTTTGAGCCGTGGATGTTCTATTACATCAACCTCGTGCTGGAAGGAAAAGATTACGTCAATTGGGCTGCAATGATCAGTGACAACTTGCACGACCAGCTCATGAGCCTAAGAAGAACAAAGACATTTTATATGAGCTCTTACATCATTTACATGCTGGCTCGTATGACGAAGTACAAAGGAATTTCATACAAGGAACCTGTTGGTTGTGGCTCTCACCAATTCAAAATTCACGAGGCTTGTCCGCAGTTGCATTTGGCTAGTACTACTCATTACAAGCGTGCCAATGACGCCTTCACCATGCACATCACGAGAACACTTCAGGAGCGGATGCATCACAGGATCTTGAGGGAAGCCCAGGAATTAATTGAGAGCTATGGGTGCTGGTTTATACAATTTCCGAAGTTCTCTTACATTAGGCTGCAAGGATTTTCCTCATATCCATATAGGCTGCCTAAGTACCCAACCAATAGAATATTGATGTTAGAGATATCTAGGCAATTGGTTGCCTATGATAAAATCCAGAAGAAAAAGAAGGGAGGTATTGACTTCCCAATTGTCATGGGCAATTCCAATGAGGTGTGTCCTTCATTACAGGCAGCTAGAGAAGCCGAGAGCGAGCTTTAGTTTTATCACTTTTCACACACTGGCAGACAACACTATGATCCGCATAACAACATCAGATGGATACTGTTAGAAGAGTTTAAACACAAGGCAAACGTTGAGGATTATTGGGCTAATGCATCAGACGAAGCAGAGGTCAGGAAGAGTATGTTCTCTAGGCTGCCAGTAAGCATGATCAGGGAGTGTAAATTCATTCTGGTACCAGACCAGGTGAATGAGGACATAGACGTTGTCCATCCAGATTATGAAGCAGTAAGAAATACTCCACTTCCACTCCCGAATTGGCCACATCCTGAGATAGCATATTTGGACACACTTTCCATTCCGGTCTTGACATTCACTAGGGCATGGGTTGACAGGCGTGTGAATAGGCTGAAGAGTAAGTCGATTGCATTAACTTACAATTTGATGGGAGATCACAGGACACCCACAACCAGCAGGAAGAAGCAAATCACACGAGGCCCGGAGTCTAGAAAGAAAGAGCCAGTTCGGCAAGAGCCTGTTCAGCCTGAGCCTCCACGAGTTGCAGTTGAATCACCCACCCCATTGGAGACACGTTCTCCAAGTATACAGGAGGTTTCTTTGTTTGTTGATCAAAGAAATGTATTGAATCAGGTGCGAGCGGTACAGGAAAATAATCAGCCACCACGGAGAGAGTCAGTTGACCAGAGCATCAACGCACCTAGTAGAGGTGATCAGCAGACTGATGAGGGGACTACTACTGACCCTTTGTTTCAGCAGGAGTTAGAGACGGCTTTGGAAGATGATGATATAGTTTCAGGAGATACTTAGCCACTTGAGGATGATGAGCCTCGCCAGAATGATATAGAGGTTGAACAAGTCTGTGAAGTAGAGGCACAAGAACAGTAGCCATTTGATATACAGTATACAGTACCTGATTGGCTCAGGGATAGGATGAGAAGAAGCCCCAGCGAAGAAATATATCCAGCAGTTGAGATGGAAGAGTTTTTGAACAGGATCAGCGCCCCTCCACAAAAGAAGAGAGCACGAAAGTTTTCAAAGATTTCCACTGAAGAGGATGGCTCTCGCACCCTTCACATGGCAGTGCCACAGGTTGATTGTGACCGAGATGAAGCAATACCTGAGAATTATGTGGTCACAACTTTGGAGTTAGGACGCCCCAAAGGTGCACAAATTGTAGAGGAGTGTGATAACTTCTACCTCGCCCTCAAGGACATTATTTAAAAAGGAAGGAAAGTACAAGAAGTTGAAAAGAGAGCATAAGGCTTTGATTGGATATGTACAGCAGTTGTCTCGTCCTCGTGGGCAGGAGATTCCAGCAATAGAGCTTCCACCTAAGATACCTAGAGAGTCCATTAGTGGCTTGTTGGAGTTGGGGAAGATGGCACAGGAGGCAGACAAGTGGGTTACAGGAGTTCGTGATGAGACAGAGAAGTTTATGGAGGACCTTGCTCTTGCTTTTCAGCAGGCCTCTAGTATTTTGGCACGTATGGAGGCAGTTGATCAGGCCTTGGGAGATGCTTCTGTTTATCAGAGCAAGGTTATTCAGCGTTTTGAGGCATTGACGCATCTTCCTTTGTGGTTGTTGATTGATGGAGGAGTCATTCAGGAGAATGACAGGTACGACTTTTCTAGATGGTATTCTTCAGCAATCACGGGACGTGGTTTCTTCGACGCGGTACAGGCGGATTCAGCCAGATACGGAAGGCTATGGCCAATATCATTGATGGAGTCCAGAATACTTTCAAGGCCATATTTGCTAGGCGGTTGAATCTAGATGAGGTAACTGCTGATAATTTGAGGGGTAGGCTGGTGCCTTACTTTTCAGAGGTGAAGACCTTCGTACAGGATGACTTTGAGAACACTTCCACTTTCTCCAGCTTGATTCAGAGCACGTAGGATTCCTTAGTTGCTTGGAGAAAATCTTGAACAAGGCATGAACATTCAGTCACTGTGTTAGAGTTCCAGCTTGATTGCATTCCACCTATTTCAGTTCAGGAAGTTGAGGCTGTACTTGGCAGGTTCATTGAGTTTGCAGCCAGAGAGAAGGATAATGGGAATGCACTACTGGACGAGGATCTTCTAGAAGACTGATTGTGGGCATTAATTGCCTTTACTATTTTTGGGAGTGAGTGGGAATCTTTGCTCATTTATTACACCACTCCCCATTCTGGCAGTTTTTAGGGTTAGGGTTGAGGTGGCTTAATCTTAGCCACTCTTTTGATTGTAATCTTAGCCGTCCATTGGACTAGGCTATCTATAAAAGGGGGAGTCCCCCTCATTTGTATCTCATTAGACATTAGATTAGACTGGAGATTGGAGATCAGAGTAGAGGCTAGAGTAGAGAGGCATTTTGTTTGATAGTTTAGCATAGTGTGGAGAAGAAGGAAAGTTTTCCCTTTGAAAACTTTTGTGGAGATTGTTGTGTAAAACTTTCATGATAATAGATCTTTTCATTGATGGTGTAATTCGTCTTTGCCATGGATAGCTAGCAAGGTCTCTTCATCCTTTCGGATCCAAGTAGCATAAAGTAGCGTAATTTTCATTTCATGCAAGTAGTTTACTTTGGATGTGTGGTGTTTTATTGAGGTAGCTTCATTTCATTCCATACCACTAGCAACTTGTTGATGACAAGCTCGCCTTGCGTGGTCGACTGGAAATTATCTTGAGTTTAACTTCGATTGTGATTTGTATGCTTATATGCGTCGTCTTGATGGTGTATGTATGCTAAATTGTAATCTGAATATATTTTGCTATCCCTTTGAAGATTGCACCAATTTTGCTGAAGTTGTCCGACGTGAGGCTAGGTGAAATTCGTTTGAAGTCTGCTGAAATTGAGCTCCACATATCTTGCATTTGGAATAGAATCTAGAACTTTCTCACCCTTATACTCATTTACTTTCCGTTTATCTTTGGTTAGTTTTAGGAAAACGTACTTATTGGCAAATCATACACGCAAAAATCCCTTCGAATCATCCATCTACTGTTAACTGCAAAAATCCTGAACAATTGTGTAAGTTCCCTCGTGAAAACAGCAATTCACATCAAACCAACTGAGGGTATTGTAAGTATTTCGGAACCTTGGAGTTAAACGTGCGAACTTTCTTGCAATCTTAGCGCATGGAATACTTTGATCAAGAGAGAACGGAGTAGCCTTCGGACTATTTTGTTTTGCTAATTGGTGCGGTCATAAAAATCACATCAACAGGGCACTGGCGCTAGAAGGAGGGCCTTCCAAGGAATCGTCGCAGTGAACAACTACATTCAAGAAAAGAAGGGATTTTCATCAAAAAAGAAATTCGTTGGAGAAGAACATATCATGAGTCAAGATGGTCCTACCGCATAGAGAGATATTTCCAGTGTTGCAGCCAAATTTGGGGTTCAACGACAATCAAGAAGACATCCTCTCTAGCTTGAACAATCTCGCGTGGAGGACAAAGGAGAGCTACGCCCAGTACATGCGAACTTGCTTCGTGTTGGAGGAGGAAGAAGAGAAGGCTCTTGAAATTCAAGTTGCAATTGAGCAAAACTTGTTGAATCAAAGACAACCACTTGCTCCTGCTCCCGCACCTCGCCGTCAGTAATCAGCTACATCCTGGATCGTATTAGTTCATTCTCACCCGATAAGTTGAAAAGAATCTTGAGGTCCGCGCCAAGTTCATTCAAAGACTTTGTGGAGCTAGAGTTACCAACTTGAGCAAGGAAGAAGAGAGAAAGTCGTTCAAGTGAAGAAGTATTTTCAAATGAGGAAATTCAATCAAGTGAAGAAAGCGGAGAAGAGATTTCAAGTTTATTCCGAACTCCACCAAGTACTTCAAGGTTTGCCCAACCAAAAGCAGTTCAAGTTGCCACACCAGTGTTTACTCAGCAGCCAGTTCAGGGTACCACACCTCAACAACAACAAACAACCCCAGTAATTGTATATCAAAGGCGGCAGCCAATTCAAGCAATGGCTCAACCAGGAGGTCAACCAAGAGGTCAACCAGGAGGCCAACTGCTCCAAATGGTGCTACTTGGCTGGTTACTAATCCATCCCCTCTTGAGTTTGCTAATTACCACAACATGCCGAAGAATCTAGAGCATTTCTGCACCAAGTATCAAGTCAATGACCCAAATTGTACTGCTGAGGATCACATCAAAATGTTCGAGGATCATTTGCGAAATAGACAAATTGCATACGCGAACGTAGCTTGTAGACTGTTCCCGTATTCTTTGGGAGAAGAAGCACACTTTTGGTTCATACATTTGCCAATAGGGTCTATAAGAACATGGGAGCAGATGAAGGAAGCTTTCATTGGAAAGTTTGGCATCCCCATTACTCCAGTAGAGCTTTTCCGCCAATTCACAGAAGTAATAAGACAAGACAAAGAACCTATTCATGCCTTCAATAACAGATTCTAGAAAGCTCTCACAAGGCTACGTACTCCATACATTGTTCCAGATGCTAGGGAAAACTATTATGCAGCTTTGGACCCATTGACCGCAATGTTTGTAAGACAAGCTCATCCCATTCCGGCAGATATGAACCAAGCATATGTGAAGGCTGTGGAAGTAAGTCAAAATATGGGACAAAACATAACTAGGCCTTCTTTGTACACAGGCTTGACGACGACAAACAATCAAATGCAGACGCTTGGGTCAGCATGGAACCAGCAAATTCCATCATTGAATCCAGTTCCAGCAATATCTAATCAGTTGGTTCTCCATCCTGGGATACCTTTGTCCCAAACTCCAGCTACACAACCTGTCTATCTCTAGAATATAGTACCAGCAACAAGGACTCAAGAGGAGAAAGATGAAATGAAGGAGTTAGTAGAACAAATGAAGAGGCTGTCAACTGAGGTGACTTACCTCAAAAATCAGAATAACTAGATGCAGTCTATGTTGAAGAATTATCAAACGCATCAAGGTAACAATCAAGGATATTAGAATAATCCTCCACACCATCAGGATACCCATCAAGGACATGGCCACGACAATAGTCATGGGTATCGGAATAACAATCAAGGATATCAAAAGAGGTCTTGGAATACTGGACCCAACAACGGAGGAGTTCCATCACTATTAGATAATCCGCCACCTCCGAAGAACCGTCCTACTGATAGATTTTTCTTGGCTAAAGCCGCTATGTCGGGATGGTGTAGATTGCATAATACCAATCAGCATTCAGAACTTCAGTGTCACGAATTTCAAGTTGCTGCTGATATTTTCAAAGGAGAAGTAAAGAGCACAGAGGGTACTGAGGATCCTCCAACTACGGGATATGAAATTGTCCCAGTGCAAAGATATGACCAGTCTTTAATTCTAGAAGAAGTTAATGTCTCGCCTGAGCACCAAAGTTACACGCCACTGCTGATTAATCATAGATTCCCACTAGCTTCAGCAAACGGTCCCGTGGGGACGCCAGATGATTAGGCTGAAGAAGCCTAGGTTTATTCAGAAGCTCAAGTATATTCAGAAGTTCAAGATACATATTCAGAGGAACCTTTTGGCCAAGATAACTACATTTTCCCACCTCTTAATAACAATGTTTTGGTGGAAGGAAGAAGAGAGGTGCAAGCATTCCAGACTTCCGGAGGTACAACACCCAAGGTTTATCAAAGGACTTATCAACAAAAGGAGCCTCTGACATCCTCAATTCCTCCGAATAATTTCTCAACCCCACCGAATCCCAATGCAAGCAACAATCCGAATGTACCTAGAGATTCTCCAGAGTACAGACAACAAGGTATGATGCAGGAAAGAAATGGACAACAGATTGTTCAACAGCCTATCCAACTAATGCAACGTCCACAAAAGGACAATCTCCCAAGGGATGATATGAAAAGATTAAGTTCCTATGTGTTGGATGAAGTGAAGAAAATAAAAGTCAGTCTTCCCTTGTACGAATTAATGAAGATTTCAAAGGTCAGGGATACCATCCTGGGAAGTTTGTATGAAACATCTGCTGTGAAGAGCACTTCTCAGGAAGCACCTAGTTCGTCGAGGAATCCTCCCATAAACACACAGTCTCGTCCCGTGCAGAACGCAAATATGGTAGAAGAAGTGCCTCATGCGCCATTCAACACTTGGGAAACTCCACAACAGTCTCAAGGTTTCGTGGGAATGGTACAAGGATCTTCAAGCGAACCTGAGAAGCCAAAGAATGAAGATAAGAGAAAAGTTCGATTTAATCTGCCTACAGAGCAAAAGCAAGAGCAAACGCAGAAGGTTGCCCAGAGCAATCAAGTTCCATTGGACAAAAGAAATGAAAAGAAGGATACTCCCATCGAAGATAAGAGGAAACCAGTAGTATTTTATCAGGCGAGAGATGAGCCAGCCCCATTCCTTGTGTCAGTTAGAATCTTTGGGAAATTGTTGCATAATTGATTGATTGACTCTGGCGCTTCCAGTAACGTCATGCTGCTGAAGGTGTGTCAAAGGTTGGGTATAGTACCACTCCAAACAACCAAGAAAGTAACCCAGCTAGACAAGACTGAGGTTCCAGTCGTCGGTGAATTAAATAACATCCATATGCAGTTGTCAGCTGATCCCCGAATCCAAAGCTGCATTGACATATCAGTGGTTGATATACCTGATGGATATGGGATGTTGCTGAGCAGAGACTGGGCTAGAAAGTTGAACGAGTACATTGCAACAAATTTTTCCCACATGTGGCTTCCATGGAGAGGAGTCCCGAATCAGATTAAGATCGAAAGTACACCGAGGCTTAAATTAATGATCACTGAGTACGGTGAAGGGAATGAAATAATGTTTGTAGAGACTGATTTAGGCTCATATAGGCCTGTCAAGCAAGAAGTATTGATGCTGCAAGGCCCAAGTGAGGGAAAATGTTTAGAAGACACCACTGCTTCCACCGAAGTATTGATTGAAAGTGATTCAAGTGATAGTGAAAGTGGAGGAACGTTTGAAAACTTCAGGGATTTTGTCCTAAATAGTGTGAAACAAGAAACAGAGCTGGGTAAGGATGCCTCAATCAAGAATTTGCTACTTCCCAACTGGTGTAGAATACATGAAGCCTTTCATTCTGAAATCACTTGTGCCATGAGCAAAGTAGCATTAGAGCAAGTTGCAAGGCTTGTCCCACAGGCTTCATTGCATGAAAAGTATCAGAAGGTGAATGAAGAAAAGGAAATTTTAATAGAGGAACTTGTAGAAGATGATAAAATTCAGTCAGAGATTGAAGGAAAAGTTTCAGAGGTGTGCAATCAAGAAGATACGCATATTCGGTCTCCCAACACTCTTACAGAAGATCAAGTATGGACTTTGAGGTTCTATGGATCAAAGTCGAAGAAAGGAAATGGAGCAGGGTTTGAATTGGTTAGCCCAACAGGAGAAGCTTATTTGGGTGCTTACAAGCTCCAATTTTCATGCACCAATAATGTTACCGAGTATGAATCCTTGATTCATGGATTGCTCCTTGCAATTCAGAAGGGAGCCAAGATTGTACACGCCATTGGAGATTCTAACATCGTGGTTCGCCAAGTAAGGAAGCAATTCGCTTGTCACGACAAGAGATTGGGCCGCTATCGAAACAAAGTATGGGACTTGATAGAAAGCTTTGATGCGTTCAATATAAAACAAGTGTACAGGTCCAAGAATCCTGTTGCAAATTCTCTTGCGCAAGCTACTAGCTCATTGGAACCATTGGCAATGGAAGGATTAAAGAAGTTTACTGTGGAATTGGTTTCAACCCCAGCAGTCCCTGACAACATAAAGAACTTCCAAGTGTTTGATGATGATAAACAAATTCTAGATTTTCTCACATGCTCAAGTATGTTTGAAGCACAAATCATTGATGAGGAGGAGATCGAAGAAGCAAAATTTGACACGGAAGGGATCCTGAATTTGAAGACTAATGTCATTCCAAGGGGAATGGTTGAGTTAGAGAGACTATTTGATACTGATAAACTGAGTAGAAATCAGAGCACTCAAGGCAATGATTGTGAAGTTGTCAATCTAGGAACAGAGGAACAAGTTAAAAATGTTTTTATTGGAAAAGTTTGCACACCAGAAGAGAGAAAGGGCATCTTGAAGCTAATGAAAGAATTTCCAGATGTAATAGCTTGGGGATATGAAGATTTGAAAACATATGATACATCATTGATTACACAGACAATTCCCTTGAAACTAGGCAGTAAGCCATTCAGACAAAGGCAGAGGCCCGTGAATCCGTTATTAGAGCCATTAATCTACCAGGAGGTCAAGAAGCTTCTTTCTTCCCGTATTATTTTTCCAGTGAGGCACTCCACGTGGGTCGCCAATCTTGTTCCAATTAGAAAGAAGAATGGAGAAATAAGGTTATGCGTAGACTTCTGCAATTTGAATAGGGCCTCCGAAAAGGATAATTATCCTTTGCCTTCATTAGATGAGGTGTTGCAAATAGTGAATGGTTCACAGATGATGTCCTTCTTGGACGGATATTCAGGATACAACCAAGTGATGGTGGAACAAGAAGATAGATTGAAGACAGCGTTCACCACGAAATGGGGAACCTTTGCATACAGAAGAATGCCTTTCGGCCTAATTAACGCAGGAGCCACTTTCCAACAAGCAATGGATATCGACTTTCGGGATTTGGTAGGAAAGTGTATAATTATCTACATGGATGACCTAACTGTGTTCTCAAAGAAAAGAGGGGATCATGTAGAAGATTTGAGAAAGATTTTTTAGAGATGCAGAAGATTCGGTGTCTCTCTAAATGCTAAGAAATGTATATTTGGTGTCACCGAGGGTAAATTGTTAGGTCACGTCATTTCAGAGAAAGGTATTTCAATTGACCCCAAACGTATCAAAGCTATTTCAAGGATCGGCTTGCCAGGTAGCCAGAAAGAATTAAGATCGTTCTTCGGCAAGATTAATTTTGTGAGGAAGTTTATAACAGGATTTGCTGAGATAGTAAGGCCATTAAATGAGATGTTGAAGAAGAATGCAAAGGTTGAATGGACTCCTCAGACCAAGAAAGCTTTTGATGAGATCAAACAAGCTATAGTGGATGCCCCAGTGCTGGTCAGCCCAGACTATACAAAGCCTTTCTATCTGTATTCATTCGCCTCAGAACATACCTGCGTAGCAGTGTTAACACAGAGAACAGAAGAAAAGGATGAACATCCAATTGCTTTTATGAGTGCACCCTTGAAAGAAGCAGAATTGAGATACCCCAGCATTGAAAAGCAAGCCTATGCTTTGGTGAAGGTCGTCAAGAAATTCAGACATTATATCTTGAGAAGCAAGGTTCACGCAATTGTTCCTAATGCTACAGTGAAAACTTTATTGATGCAAAATGAGTTAGGAGAAAGAAGAGGCAAGTGGGTCGCCACTCTACAAGAATATGATATTGAAATACAGCCTATGAAATTGGTCCGAGGACAAACTTTGGCTCAGATAATTGCAATGGTTGGTCCAGAATTGGTTCAACAAACATATATATTGGAGGAGGTATCTCCAGGGGAGTGGTACAATGACACAGTTTATTACTTGCTGAATCATAGATGCCCTCGCCAGCTAAACCCAGTTGAACGAAGAGCCTTGAGAATGAGAAGTCAGAGGTTTATGCTCCAGGGATCAGTGCTCTACAAAAGAAACTATGAAGGGATTTATTTAAGATGTGTAGGAAAGCAAGAAGCCAAACAGTTAATGGAACACTTTCACGAGAAGTTTGGAACTGGACATGGGGGGAGTTTGGCCACAGCTCACCAGATCTGAGGGCTGGATATTATTGGCCCACTCTCTTCAAAGATACATATGAACATGTGAAAGCTTGTCATACTTGTCAGACTGCTGCAGATAGAGGAAGACACCCAGCCATGCCTTTGCAACCAGTAATTGAGGTTAGACCTTTTGCCAAGTGGGGATTAGACTTTATTGGGATGATCAATCCTCTGTCGTCAGGACAACATAGATACATCCTGACAACGACTGATTACTGCACCAAATGGACGGAAGCTCAAGCATTGAAGCAGTGCACAACGGATGTGGTCATCAAGTTCCTTGAGGAGAACATCGTCACAAGATTTGGATGCCCTCATACCTTAGTCAGCGACAACGGTTCACCCTTCTCCTCACTGAAGTTTTCCAACTGGGCCTTTGAATATGGAATCACACTGAAGTTTTCCTCTAATTATTATCCGTAGGGGAACAGACTAGCAGAGTCCACAAATAAGAATTTACTGAATGCCATAAAGAAGCTGCTGGACAAAAATCCTAAAGATTGGCACACGCAGCTGAGGGTTGCTCTATGGGCAAACAAAATTAGAACAAAGAGTTCCTTGGGGACATCTCCATACCAATTGGTCTACGGACAAAATCCAGTCTTTCCAGTACAGCTGAGAATCCCAACTCTCCAATTTATCTAGGAGTATCTCGAAGGGGAAGATCAAATTCAGACAAGGTTGTCTCAGTTGATGCACTTAGAAGAGAAAAGAGACAAAGCACTTGAAAATTTGGCAAAACACCAGGCAGTGGTGAAAAGATGGTTTGATAAACAAGCTAAGATCAAGTCTTTCCGGATTTTTGACTTGGTTTTATACTGGAACAAGGCCCACGAGAAGAAAGGAGATCACAACAAGTTCGATAAATTGTGGTTGGGCCCATATCAAATTTCTGAAATCCTCGGGGATAATGCATTTAGATTGCGTACACTGACAGGGGAGGATGTCCCGTTGCCCGTCAACGGGAAGTTCCTTAAGCATTATTTCCAGTCCTAGGTTCTCTTCGAGAGCCTGCTTTGTAACATAGTTAGATTAGGTTTGCTTTCCGTTGCTTTCCTGTTTTCTTTCGTTTTGGTTTTGGTTTGTTGCCCTTTGGGTTTTTGGTTTGGCGTTCCTCCCTTGAGTTGTCCGCTCAAGTGGTTTTGGTTTGGAATGGGTAGGGATTTTAGGGTTTCCCCGTTGCGAAGGGGGTGATGATGGTTTTAACTCTCTTTCCACTGGAATTTGTGCAAATTTTTGAAAAGGCTAAGGTTGTTTTCCACTTATCATCATCCAGTTTGGATCAAACTCGTCTCGGGAGGTCAATCTATTATTGTGTCTTAACACACAAGTCTAAAGACCCTAAATACCTTACCTATCTCCATTCTAAGTCATTTTGGTTTCTTGGGAAAGGTTTCAGCAGGTGAAAATCTTACATCTTGCTTTAGCGCCACTACAATTCTCGAACCCATTGGAGGCTTCATTGCCTGCCAGCCAATTAAGGAATTGACGGAAAATCAAAAGGAAAAGAAAATGTGCTTAAAAGAAATACCTGAAAAGCAAGAAATGAGAAAATGAAAAATGAAGGAAATATTATGAAATATTGGTTTTGGGAACATACGAGTAACTCCACCGGGGCTATGGACGCCCGACCGGCAGTGGAGCAATATTCGTGAGAATTGTAGCGACAACCTCGTCGGGGCTATGGACGCCTGACTGGCAGCGAGGCAATGTCCAGGATGCTTTTGAAGTTAAGATATTTATATAATTTGTTGCGGCCGATTCCGGAAATCGAGATGGTTTAGAGATGGAACGAATGCACACACTCACAGGGTCTTGGATGAAGGCGTTCTGATCCAATATCGGATTCTTCTCCCCTTTTGAGTAAGTACCTTTCTATATGATGGCTTGAGGAAGATTAATAAGGTTCAATTCTTAAAGTGTTTTTCAACACTTTCCCGTGGAGTTGCCAGATGTTGTGACCTTTTCACACATCGCCCCATTCAAAATGGGGACCCCTAATTTTGCTCCATTCTAGTCCTTTTTGGCTTTGGTTTTCTCTTTCTCTCTCTCTGTCTGTCTCTTTTCTATCTGCCTTTCCGGGGATGTTCCCATCTTTGAGCTTAAACGTAAGATTTGACCAAGTCTAAAATTAAGGTTTGTACTTTCCTGGTCAATTTGAGGTCAAACAAGGTGAATATATTGAAAATAAGAACTAACACCATTGAGGTCAGTGTGCTTCCAGCAGGCTTCCACTGAAATTTCATCAGATTCTGAGTACTTGCTATTTTTAGTAAGTGTGCAATTACGGGCAATCCTTCAGCATTTTTGTGAATCCGACAGCCACACTGCATTCAGAACACATCAAGCTGCTCGTGTGCAAAATTTGAGCTGAAACGGACAACTTTCTATTTTTAGCAATTCAGCTTCCAGGGCAAATTTCAGGGTTTGGATGCAGAGTTTTTCAATGCATGTCTGGAGATTCCTTTTGGGTTTTCAGAGACCTTCGCCACAGTGTAACATGCAAAGCGAGACGACAACTTTCAGAATTCAGTCTTGAGACTATTTTTAGGGTTTGCATGTCAGGGTTCTCTTGGCATGTCTGCATATTCCTTGTGGGTTTTTCGAGAGCTTCGCAGTGATGTGACATGCAAACGGAGATGGTCACTCATTAAGCAACTTGCTATTTTTAGTAGATACATCCCGACAGCCGCCTCCTAGCACTTCAGAATCACGAGCTGATCACAATGCAACAGAAACGAGAATAAACGGAGACCATTTGATATGCATGCAAAACAAATTAGGGTTTCCAGCTTCGGAGCCTGAAAAGAAGGGTTAAAAGTCAGAATTTTCGAAAACCGGTGTAAACCACCGCGATCAGCATCCTTCAAGCTATCTGCTGATAAAATTTGAAGACAAACGGAGAACTTACTATTTATAGTAAGTCATTTTGGAAACAGGCTAAAAATAGCAAATCAGTTGCATGCGCCGATGTCAGCAGGCAGGTCACATGGTGAGGAGCGCCTCATTCAAATTTCAGAGCAAACAGAGTTGTGGAGGTACCAGAAACGAGAGGTTACTATGAATAGCAAACCACCTCCAGAAATATGCTATTTTTAGCAAGTCAACCCGAAATGGCAGTGTTAGCAGGGTAATGGAGTCATGAGGATCCAGTGTTCAAAATTTCAAATCGATCTGAGCTTCGGAGATGTAGGAATTGAGGGACTTACTATAAATAGTAAGGCATGGATAAGCTGGTGAAGAAGGAAAAATGGCTAAGTTTTGGACTTCATCCTGCAGCTACCTGAAAATGCGCCCAAGTTGATGAGGAAGCATAAAAATTCTAAGTATGAAACTCGTCCACCTCCTAGGCTCAAATGCGCCCATGCTTGGAAAGTCAAGGAAAGTCAAAGAAGTTCATCCTTCAGCCATATGAAAATGCGCCCACCCTCAGAGTTTGAATGTTAAAATTTTTTCTAAGTGTGGAATTTCGTCCTCCACCACCCCCTAAATGCGCCCATCCTGCACATATGCCTAAATGCGCCCAAAATGCAAGGAGTCAAAGGAAAGTCAAAGTTTTCATCCTTCACACATATCCAAATGCGCCCAAAAGAGGGCATGTAAGGACAAAAAAGAGAAGTTGAAGGGTCACTTGTTGGTGGCGTTACAAGTTCCATCCTCCTCTACATGAGAAATGCGCCCATGTTTGAAAAAGGTTAGGTGTGGGAAACTCATCCTCCTCCTAGGCCTAAATGCGCCCAAATGGGGCCATGTAAAGACAAAAATACGGAAGGTGAAGAGCCACATGCTAAGGCGTGGAAATTTGAAATCCTCCTCACCCTCTTATATGCGCTCATCCTCCTCCTAGGCTCAAATGCGCCCAAAAGAGGGCATGTGAAGACAAAACGAGGAAGCTCAAGAGTCACGTTGAAGTTTCATTCTTCTCTCTCTCTCAAATGCGCCCATACAAAGTCAAAAATTCAAGAGTGTTTGAAGTGTGAAATGCGCCCAAGTTGAGGTAAGTTAAAGGGTGAATAAGGAGTGTGGGGGTGGAATTAAAAATTAATGTTGCCTAGGCGTTGGAAGTGAAGTTTTCTAGCAAGCGTAATATGCGCCCAAGGCACAAAGAGGAGGAATTTAAATGTTCTAGAAGTTCAAGGTGCTAGGTGATGAAAATTTTTCAAAGGAAAAGATGAATATCCTTCTTTACACATGATATGCGCCTAAGGTGGTGAGTTAAGAATAAAATATTGCTAAGGCGTTGGAGCTTAAAAATAAAAATGTACTTCAAGTGTGAAATAAAATATGCTAGGCGCCTTCATGAAAAATGAAAAGTGAAGTTGATGAAATTCCCACCACTGGCAAACGAATAAAATTTTCTAAGGTAAATTTTCAAAGTGCAAGGTGATTCAAAATTTCTCTAAGGCAAAATATTTTCTTCCTTAGAAAATACGCCTGGACATCAAGGTGATGAAGTTCTTCTTGAAGCACGAGCAAACTTTCCAGTGATGAAGTCAGAGATATTGGCATCGCAAGACGGATTAAAATTTTTCTCAAGTCAGAGCAATAGGATGTTCACAGAGATGAAGAACGGATTAAAATTGATTGAATAATAATTTTCTAAGGTTCAAAATTTTAAAAATTTAAATGAACCCGTTCGTTGAGTACCCATCGATTCGACAAATTTTGGAGAAATTTTTCTTTTGGGTACTAGACGTTTGTGATGAGGAATGGATTTCTATGTCTCCTGCACTTCGCCAAGGCCTTCAGCATGAAGAATTTAATCAGTGCTCAAACTCTGAATTTTCCTAAGGGAAAATTTTAAAATTTTCTAAGGCAAAGTGAATAAAATGTGTTTTCAAGATGAATTTCTCCAGACAACGAATTTGAAGTGAATTGCCTAGATGATTTCGATCGAATTCTTCACAGATGAATTTTCCAGAGCGTTAGAGATGATTCAAATTTAAAATTTGCAAGACAGAGCTTCGGCTGGGGAATTAAATGGATTAAAAGATGAAATTTAATTAAACATTTTCGAAAGTAAATTGAGACATGCCAGTCAAAGTTGAACTTCTAGAAGGTTGAGATTCTCGGACAAGTGTCAGAAATACCAGAGAGGGAAAATTCGAATTCTTGAAGTGGAGTAGTGGAAATTTAATGCATTAGCTATACTTCACTCCTTCTAGAATTCGATTTTTGCTATAAAATTGAGAGGTTTCTCACTTCTTTTTCACAGTTGAAGAAGTTCAAATTTGCTCTGAAGGTGAAGCTGAGTTTATTGCTGAAGACTGGAGTGCTGAAGGAGTTTGAAATTTTGCTGTGGCTGCAATTGTTGAAGAAATTCACATTTTTGAAGCAAGTGGGTGAAAGGCGTTGTAAGTTGCTGAAGGCTGAAACTTGTGAGTTGCTGAAGCTCCATTTTATTGCTGAAGTTTGAAGTTGCTAATGCAAGTGAGGAATTTTGATTTCAAGAAAGATATTGCTGAAGCTGGAGGTGCGCACTTGCTAATTTGCTGAAAGTGTGAAGGTGCGAATTGAAGTTTAGTTGTTGAGTTTCGAAAATCTGAAGTTGAAGAAGGTGTGAAGTGCAAACTTGCAAGAGTGAAGTTACTGAAATCTGCACTTTGCTAAGTCTCTTGAAGTTGCTGATTGCTAGAATAAAGTGGGCGATTTTATTAAAGCTTGAAGTTGCTGAAGTTAAAGCTTACTTAGAAATCTTTTCTAAGTATTGAAGTTCAAAATCTGTTGAAGAGAAGAAGCTGAGGTTTGCGAATAAGAAATGTTATTGCAGCTTCTCAAGTTCTTGAAGTCAACTGGCAGCCCCTACACTATATTTTATTTATTTTATAAATTAATTTGCTGGTGGATGTTTATTATGTTACAGATGGCTGAGGCAAGGACAATTATGGTGCATCCAAACAAGCAGTTATCAAGCGGCTGAGCAAGACATTTATGCCAGAGTCCAAGTTCACTTCGAAGTTGGGCAAGCTGACTGATACCAATTTGGGCTCTTTCAACCTGGACGCATTCAAGAATAAGATACTGGGAATTGGTCATCATCATCCTTCAGACACCTCACACAACATTGTTCGAAGCGGATTGTATGCAGCTACTAATTTCCCACCAGCTATTTAGTGTATGGAGCTGATGATGGAGTGCGCCAACTGTTACGAGAAGGAACACAGATCAATCATGTCACCAGATGGACAAGTGCTTGCCAACCTCACTCCTTCAGCTATTGGCGAGGCTTTTGGAATCCCAGTGCACAGGAACATGGTTTCACAAGTCCAAAGAACGAGCTGAACGAATGTATGCTACTGCATTCGAGAGGTGTACAGAGGCAATCAATACTCAATGGATGAGCAATCCCAGGCCTTCTCGTACGAAGCTGCCAAGACAAATCATAGCAGACGACTTGAAGCAGGATTATTGTGATCTTATCATGATGATGAGTCGAGTTGGAGGTTGCCCGCAGTCATTTATTTTTGAGCCGTGGATGTTCTATTACATCAACCTCGTGCTGGAAGGAAAAGATTACGTCAATTGGGCTGCAATGATCAGTGACAACTTGCACGAGCAGCTCCTTAGCCTAAGAAGAACGAAGACATTTTATATGAGCTCTTACATCATTTACATGTTGGCTCGTATGACGAAGTACAGAGGAATTTCATACAAGGAACCTGTTGGTTGTGGCTCTCACCAATTCAAAATTCACGAGGCTTGTCCGCAGTTGCATTTGGCTAGTACTACTCATTACAAGCATGCCAATGACGCCTTCACCATGCACATCACGAGAACACTTCAGGAGCGGATGCATCACAGGATCTCGAGGGAAGCCTAGGAATTAATTGAGAGGTATGGGTGCTGGTTTATACAATTTCCGAAGTTCTCTTACATTAGGTTGCAAGGATTTTCCTCATATCCATATAGGCTGCCTAAGTACCCAACCAATAGAATATTGATGTTAGAGATATCTAGGCAATTGGTTGCCTACGATAAAATCCAGAAGAAAAAGAAGAAGGGAGGTATTGACTTCCCAATTGTCATGGGCAATTCCGATGAGGTGTGTCCTTCATTACAGGCAGCTAGAGAAGCCGAGAGCGAGCTTTAGTTTTATCACTTTTCATATCACACTGGCAGACAACACTATGATCCGCATAACAACATCAGATGGATACTGTCAGAAGAGTTTAAACACAAGGCAAACATTGAGGATTATTGGGCTAATGCATCAGACGAAGCAGAGATCAGGAAGAGTATGTTCTCTAGGCTGCCAATAAGCATGATCAGGGAGTGTGAAGTCATTCCAGTACCAGACCAGGTGAATGAGGACATAGACGTTGTCCATCCAGATTATGAAACAGTAAGAAATACTCCACTTACACTCCCGAATTGGCCACATCCTGAGATAGCAGATTTGGACACACTTTCCATTCCGGTCTTGACATTCACTAGGGCATGGGTTGACAGGCGTGTGAATAGGCTAAAGAGTAAGTCGATTGCATTGACTTACAATTTGATGGGAGATCACAGGACACCCACAACCAACAGGAAGAAGCAAATCACATGAGGCCCGGAGTCTAGAAGGAAAGAGCCAGTTCGGCAGGTTCCTGTTCAGCCTGAGCCTCCACGAGTTGCAGTCGAATCACCCACCCCATTGGAGACACGTTCTCCAAGTATACAGGAGGTTTCCTTGTTTTTTGATCAAAGAAATGCATTGAATCAGGTGCGAGCGGTACAGGAAAATAATCAGCCACCACGGAGAGAGTCAGTTGGCCAGAGCATCAACGCACCTAGTAGAGGTGATCAACAGACTGATGAGGGGACTGCTACTGACCCTTTGTTTCAGCAGGAGTTAGAGATGGCTTTGGAAGATGATGATATAGTTTCAGGAGATACTCAGCCACTTGAGGATGATGAGCCTCGCCAGAATGATATAGAGGTTGAACAAGTCGGTGAAGTAGAGGCACAAGAACAATAGCCATTTGATATACAGTATACAGTACCTGATTGGCTCAGGGATAGGATGAGAAGAAGCCCCAGCGAAGAAATTGATCCAGCAGTTGAGATGGAAGAGTTTTTGAACAGGATCAGCGCGCCTCCACAAAAGAAGAGAGCACGAAAGTTTTCAAAGATTTCCACTGAAGAGGATGGCTCTCGCACCCTTCACATGGCAGTGCCACAGGTTGATTGTGACCGAGATGAAGCGGTACCTGAGAATTATGTGGTCACAACTTTGGAGTTAGGACGCCCCAGAGGTGCACAGATTGTAGAGGAGTGTGATAACTCCTACCTCGCCCTCAAGGACATATTATTTAAAAAGGAAGGAAAGTACAAGAAGTTTAAAAGAGAGCATAAGGCTTTGATTGGATATGTACAGCAGTTGTCTCGTCCTCATGGGCAGGAGATTCCAGCGATAGAGCTTCCACCTGAGATACCTAGAGAGTCGATTAGTGGCTTGTTGGAGTTGGGGAAGATGGTACAGGAGGCAGACAAGTGGGTTACAGGAGTTCGTGCTGAGACAGAGAAGTTTATGGAGGACCTTGCTCTTGCTTTTTAGCAGGCCTCTAGTATTTTGGCACGTATGGAGGCAGTTGATCAGGCCTGGGAAGATGCTTCTGTTTATCATAGCAAGGTTATTCAGCGTCGTGAGGCATTGAGGCATGTTCCTTTGTGGTTGCTAATTGATGGAGGAGTCATTCAGGAGAATGATAGGTACAACTTTTCTAGATGGTATTCTTCAGCAATCACGGGACGTGGTTTCTTCGACGCGGCACAGGTGAATTCAGCCATAGTACGGAAGGCTATGGCCAATATCATTGATGGAGTCCAAAATACTTTCGAGGCCATATTTGCTAGGCGGTTGAATCTAGATGAGGTAACTGCTGATAATTTGAGGGGTAGGTTGGTGCCTTACTTTTCAGAGGTGAAGACCTTCGTACAGGATGACTTTGAGAACACTTCCACTTTCTCTAGCTTGATTCAGAGCACGCAGGATTCCTTAGTTGCTTGGAGAAAATCTTGTACAAGGCATGAACATTTAGTCACTGTGTTAGAGTTCCAGCTTGATTGCATTCCACCTATTTCAGTTCAGGAAGTTGAGGCTGTACTTGGCAGGTTCATTGAGTTTGCAGCTAGAGAGAAGGATAATGGGAATGCACTACTGGATGAGGATCTTCTAGAAGACTGATTGTGGGCATTAATTGCCTTTACTATTTTTGGGAGTGAGTGGGAATCTTTGCTTATTTATTACACCACTCCCCATTCTGGCAGTTTTTAGGGTTAGGGCTGAGGTGGCTTAATCTTAGCCACTCTTTTGATTGTAATCTTAGCCGTCCATTGGACTGGGCTATCTATAAAAGGGGGAGTCCCCCTCATTTGTATCTCCTTAGACATTAGATTAGACTAGAGATTGGAGATCAGAGTAGAGGCTAGAGTAGAGAGGCATTTTGTTTGATAGTTTAGCATAGTGTGGAGAAGAAGGAAAGTTTTCCCTTTGAAAATTTTTGTGGAGATTGTTGTGTAAAACTTTCATGATAATAGATCTTTTCATTGATGGTGTAATTCGTCTTTGTCATGGATAGCTAGCAAGGTCTCTTCATCCTTTCGGATCCAAGTAGCATAAAGTAGCATAATTTTCATTTCATGCAAGTAGTTTACTTTGGATGTGTGGTGTTTTATTGAGGTAGCTTCATTTCATTCCATACCACTAGCAACTTGTTGATGACAAGCTCGCCTCGCGTGGTCGACTGGAAATTATCTTGAGTTTAACTTTGATTGTGATTTGTATGCTTATATGTGTCATCTTGATGGTATATGTATGCTAAATTGTAATCTGAATATCTTTTGCTATCCCTTTGAAGATTGCACCAATTTTGTTGAAGCTGTCCGACGTGAGGCTAGGTGAAATTTGGTTGAAGTCTGCTGAAATTGGGCTCCACATATCTTGCATTTGGAATAGAATCTAGAACTTTCTCACCCTTATACTCATTTACTTTCCGTTTATCTTTGGTTAGTTTTAGGAAAACGTACTTATTGCCAAATCATACGCGCAAAAATCCCTTCCAATCATCCATCTACTGTTAACTGCAAAAATCTTGGAACAATTGTGTAAGTCCCCTCATGAAAACAACAATTCACATCAAACCAACTGAGGGTATTGTAAGTATTTCGGAACCTTGGAGTTAAACGTGCGAACTTTCTTGCAATCTTAGTGCACGGAATACTTTGATCAAGAGAGAACGGAGTAGCCTTTGGACTATTTTATTCTGCTGATTGGTGCGGTCATAAAAATCACATCAACAATGTCTTGATACAATATGACAATATTAAGCTTTGATATCAATTTGAAATCCTTGTGCTCAACATGCGATACCACATAGTAGAAATATTGTTTGGATCCTAAAAAATTGATGTGCTGAAAATTGATAACTGTAGCAAGAATGAACCATTTCAATATGAATGTCTATGTACTAAGAATAGGATGACTATGATGCTTCAAGGTAATTTTAAGTAAAACAAATAAGAAATATTCTTTTTTGGGTAATGCAAGATTGATCTTACACCTTGGATGCTCCTACATTAGAGACATCTCGGTTAATTGAGTACTGACTGTCATTTTGAGGTAGGAAAACCAAAATGGTTCACCTCAATTACAAATATCCATTTTGAGTCTTCAATTGACCTTGTCTTCCATTTCATACTTCTTATTCTTGGTACTCTTTCCAACTCTGATAGCTAGTGTTTCTTCAGTTTCTATAGCTTGTTGTTTTAGCATTTACTTTCTCCAATTAATTTCTATAATTTATTCAATTTTACCTTCACACTCATACAAATCTGTAATGTTAAAACACCAGTGATATACTAAAACCTTTAGGCAACTCTACCTCATATGCATGACTAGAATCAAACTTGATGATTTTGCAAGGACCAAACTTCTTCATGCTTAGTTTATTATGTTTTCCTTGTGAAAATCTTTCTTTTCTTAGACGTTCTGTCACTTTGTCTCCAATTTCATATTCCTTATCTCTCCTCTTCGTATCAGCCTTCTTTGTATAATTAAAATTCATCTTCTTTAATGGATTTCTTATGTCATGCAATATCTTATACCTCTGCATTTCTTGTCTTCATTTATGATATCTCTTGGTTCTGATATGTTCCTTGAATTATTCCAATACACTATCACAAATAGTATTCTCCTTGTATTCATGCTCATTGAATTATTATATGCAAATTCTAATTGTGCTGACATTATGTCCCAATTACCAATCCTTTCCCATGACACCTCAACAATTTTTCTAGACTTCTATTTACCATCTCTATTTGTCCACTTGTTTGTGTGTTATATACTAAATTGAACTTCAGATTTCTGCTAAATTGAACTTCAGATTTCTATTCATATTCTTCCACATGTTTTCAAATAATAACCAACCAACTTAGTATCCCGTTTAGAAATATACTTCTTGGAAAATGTGATCTCACAACTTCTTTGAAAAATAGATCAGATACATACCGCATAAGTAGTTTTCTTCTATGCTATCAAATGTGCTAGTTTTGAAAAAAAATCACCTATAACAAATATTGAATCATTACATCTTTGCTCTTGGAAAACCTAATACAAAATACATTGTGAGTGCCTCCCAAGGTTTCTTTGGAATTGGCAATGACCTGTACCATCTAGTATTTTGACTACTATTGTTTACAACTTTACCATTTTTTGCAATTTTGAGCATACCTTTTCACATCTTTATGCTCATACAACCAATAGTAATTCTCACTCACCAATGCTACTATCTTATCAACTCCAAAGTGTCTTGCTAATCCACCACATTTTTTCTCTTTTACCAAATTATTCCTAATTGAACTTTTAGGAATACACAATTAACTTATTCAAACAACATATCATTATAAATCAAATAATACAACCACTTAGTTTTATTAATACTTACTAGTTCCTTAGATGCTTTACATGCCTCATTAGAGTCAACATCTTCTTCATACAAATACTTCATTTTCTCCAATCGAAGTACTTCCAACTTTCATTTCAATTAATAAATTGTCTCCTACTCAATGCATCAACAACTCTATTTGACTTTCCACTCCATGCATCAATACAAAAGAATAACTTTGCATAAATCTACCCATCTTAAATTTCTTTGATTCAACTTATCTTAATAGTTCAAATACTATATGCTTAGTGATCTGTATACAACATGAACTCTTTGAGCAACAAGTAATGGCTCTCTACTTTAATACTTGAATTATAGCTTAAAAATCTTAATTATACTAAATATTTTCTCTTTGCATCATTCAAATTCTCGCTAAAATATGCTATTGGTTTTCCTTCTTGACTTCATACTATTCCAATTATGCTACTACTAGTATTGTAACCCACTTTAAATATCTTATCATTCTGCAATTTGGCAATGCTAATTCCTATGTTGCCAAATTAGAATTAGGTACACGTATGTGTATGCACGAGTACAACACACTTTGGGTATGTTTTGGCTATATACATATAAAAATCATAAGTATATACATATTTTTATTCTAAAAACAAAAATTATGTTCAAAATACCACAAATCATGCATATGCTAAAGAAAACTACCATAAATATTACAAAAACAATATACTAATTCGATATCAATTTCTCAAACTTAGATGTCATAATAGATATTCATTGTTTAATATTAAAATAATATAACCAATAAATTGTTCAATATTAAAATAATATAATAAATAAGTCATATGGGTCTTCATCATGACCAACATTATAACATCTTTGACACTAAATGAAGCAAGCAGATTAGAAGAACCACTAAGTAACTTCAATATCACTCCAAGTAAAAGTATGCTAGTTATTTAACTCAAAAAGTGAAAACTGTGTGGCAACAAAAGCATCCATTAAATGATGTAGGTAGATTAGAAGAACCACAAGTAGCCCCACTACCAATCCCAAGAAAAGTATGTTGGTTATTTGACTCCTCAAAAAGTGAAGATTATGGTAGGAGAAACATCCAAGTTGGATTTCTTTGGGTCTACATCCCACAAGTTCATTACCCCTTCCTTGGACTCATATTTGTGTGTAAGAAGGTGTAAGTTGGAACGTTGTAAAGACAATGGGCCATTTTACATGCATGTATAAAATATTGTTTTTAATTTTTTTTAATGGAATTTACCTAAGAGATTGTCGTGGAATGGAAATCTCTTGTTTGCATAGAGAAAGTAAAATAAAATTAAAAAAATGAATGTAGCAAAACAAAAGTGGTGAAAAACAATTATCTAAATATAAGAAAAGATAATTTTGGCAATCACTAATACATATATTGGGAAATCCAAGCCAATGTTACATCTTTGCCTTTAAGTTAATAGTCATTCTTTTGGTTTATTCCTCTCTAAAGTGGTAAATCATTTTCTCTATGCCACAAATGAATATTATTACCCAATATTATGAAATATGCTTATTCTTCAAAATTCAATGCCCCCAAAGTTCATAATTTTTTCTTGAATTATGGATAAACTGATTGAAGTAGAAGAGAAAGAGGTGAGGGTGGAATTCAAATAGAAGAGAAAATGTAAATGCACAATAAATGTGAGAAACTTGATGCAAACAATTCATTTATATTTAAAGTTTAGACAACTGGTCCTTAATAAATTTATTGTGAATCCTCCCCGTAGATTTATCACCTCATTGGTGGATTTCTCCTTTGACTTCATTGTTAAGCCCAACAGCTATCTTCCAAAGCATTTCCCTCCAAACAAAGAATGTGTTGGGTGAAAATTATGTAATCAGCTTTTCGATAGATTACATAACTAGGACTTCAGCCACAGCTATGTGAGATGTAAATCTCTCCTCTCAGAAAGGGGAGGCGCCCTTCTTACTGCTGACAGAAGTGATAGTAAAACAAACAAAGTAACTACAAAATGTACACAATACTTACGAAGTTGGGGGGGGGTGTGTTACATTCATCCTTCTCTCTTTTTTCAGAGAAGATGTTTACAATGCTTCACTATTGGAAGTTCTTAATTCTTAATAACTCTAAACTAACAACAAGCAGTAATGCCAATACCTCTATTTTGTCAAAGCAAAGCGTAGAGGTACCAGAAATGATTAACAATAAAATAGTAAAATAAAAGGGAAAGCTTACGAAGGCACAAAATTGTTTCGTAGCTTTTTCAATGGTGGATCTGTGAAAAGTGTGTCGTTTGTCACGTTAGAAGCACAAAGTCTTCTTAGACGCAGCAATTCCTCGAACATGAACAATTACAAGCGCAAAGTTTTGTAGATTATCCAACCAAATTATCAAAGAGCATGAACAATTACAAGCACAAAGTCTTGTAGATCATTCAACAATAGTATCCAAAACACAAATGAAAATCTAAATAAAGGATGTAACACAAAGTTTACATAAATTACTTAGAGTCCTTCGGATTCCATAAGCTAATCACCACCAAATAAGATCAATTCATAAAAGTATCGAATCCAACGCAAAGTCTGGTTTGCAATCCTCTTCTTTATTGATCAAATTTCATTCACAAAGTATGAACGCAAAGTTTCACAATTTTGCTTCAAAAAGGGCAGCACTTCGTTGCAAAATACTAAAGGATGAATTTACAATAGAAAACCCTCACATTATATAGAAAGAGGGATGAGCAAAATTAGGAATCTAATTGAGAAAATCAAGGAAAGTTAGGTGAGCGATTTAAGGAGATCTCACCTAACTTTGACCAAAGTCAAAGTGTAATTTGTTTTCAAAAGATTACATCTTTGAGCTTGGTGCAAATACAATTTACAAAAAGACATTTAAGATGTCAGGAAATATTTACAAGATGCATAAAGGGATGCACCGGAAATGTCTAACACTGGAGATCAGGAACCTTCTTCATGTTTCCTTGCTTTGGGCGCAGAAGTCTTCGTATTTCTTCCTGGTCTCCTGCACGAACTTCTCATCCGGACCAACGGTGTAATCCACAATGGTGTGAATTCTCGTGATCGATCTCTGTGGCGGCAGGAAGATACGATTTTCTTCAAGAAGTTGACCTGGTAACTCCTTGATACCTTTTTCAAGAATAACACGATGTCCTTCGACATCTTCCTGCACTTGGTGGAGATCTTCCGTAAGAGATTGAATTACTTGAATTCGATGTTTCAAGGATTCTCTTACCTCAACGAACTTTTCTTTGTCAGGAATTACCCCGACTTCCACCAGTTTACTGAGCTTTACCTGCTTCATCTCCGACCACGACAGCAGGCATTTTTCCATATCTCTGCGCTCCTGGGAAAGTACACTTTTTTTCTTTATCAAGCTCTGTGGTGAGCTTGGCCAACAAGGTAGTTTTCTCGTCCGCAGCAATTATGATCTGAGATCCGTGTTCTATGATCTCTCTTTCGAACAACAACTGGGTCTTCAATACTTACCACTGTCAGCGGTTGTGCATTAGTTGGAGATCCTGCAAGTCTCTTTACAACAGTGGCATAATGCTCTGCCCTCTGCTTGTACATATTGCGAGCTTGCTCCATTTTATCTAGTCTTCCAGCCAAGATATCCAATGTCACTTGCGCATCAGCCTTTGCACTTTCATTGGTAACCTTGCCAAGTTGGACTTTTGTTACTGTGTATTCTTCCATATTGACATCACCTTCTTCTTGCGGCGGTATGCCAATCTCTGCATACTTGTTGCCAGTCTTGTCAACATTCAACCTTGAGTAGACTTTTGCCTTTTTCTTCCCTTTAGCCTTTGGAGGGACTATCTCTTCGAGGTTGAGCTCCTTTGGAGAGATCATTTGCTTCTTCCGCTTCGACACTTGAGATATCATCCAAGGAGGAAGAAAGGAGGTGTGAACTTCTGGATTCACTGTCAACTCAATTGTCATCGTCACTTTTGAATTTATTGTCACATCTGAGGTTACCATGGGTATTGTAACAATTGGAGAAGTGTCTGTCATCATTGCTCCTGTAGATTGCACATTGAGCTGATCACGCATTGACTCATTCATGAAACGATTGAATTCATTTTCAGAAGTGATATCATACATTGGTGAAGACAGGCTAGGAATGGATGATGGAGGACTTGACAGTATATCAACTGTATGAATGCTTGTCACTGAGGGAGTATCAAGCGAGGTTGATGTTGCAAGAATAGTGGATATTTCAACTATAGGAATGCATGTGGTAGGAATGGGTGATGAGGGAATAGGAGGTGGAGGAGTTCTTGAACTTGGAGGGGTATGAGGAACACTGGAAATCACAGGTGATGACGTTCTAGGAATTTCCTCAGAACTTTTGTCATTCATAACTTTTCACCAAAAAACAAAATAATGTGAAAACTTGGATTTAGACTCTAACATCCAACAAAACTGCCTTAGAACCGCAGAGAAAGATTTCTCAAGGTAGACCAATGCGGGTTAAAATACCGAATGTCTTGTACACTGAAGTACATGTTCTAACACTTAGCCAATTTTCCCTTTCATCTTCCTTCACTAGATCAAACCTTCTTTCAAATATGCACTGGATTACCTTGTTCATGCATGCTCAAGCTATACAAAATGGATTGCACAATGATCTTCATATCACAACACAATGTTGACATCAATGACAACACTGTATCTACAACTTATCTCATACCTCATGCTCATGTTGCCAAAACACATCAAAGACAAACTTCATATTCTTCCAACAATGTCCCCCTTTGTCATAGATGGAAACATGCCTCAATTATTCTCCCAAAACTACTCTCCCCCTTAAACATCAAGGGAAAAGGGCGCAAAACAAGTACTTATGTATTGGATTATATACAAGAGAGTAATAAACTTGAAAAACTTGACTGCCTCCCCCTAAAGGTACTATCTAGTCAAACTAGATCAAAACTTGTACTGGAAAAACTTTTTATAACATCTACATATATATAGTGAAATCTAATCAACAAGTTGAAATGCATAAAAAGAAATACAATCACGTGGAAGAAGTATTTAACACTTGAAGCTTTTCGAGGTGTGTTTTCCATTTCTTCTTCCCTTCTTCCCAGCCCTTCTTGGCAAGGCCAAGCATTCGGCTCTGAGTCTTGAACTCCATCAGAAGTTCTTCACCATCATTCGGAGAACAAGGTACTAGATTTAACTTTGTTTCTCTTTATGCACTCATCAGGGCATTGGAGATAGGTAAGAATTTTGCATTCACCAGATCCCTAAGATTTCCAAATTGTCTAATAATCTTCTCCTTTTGAACTTGTAGTTGGAAAAACTACTCGTGCAGATTCTCTATCACAATTATAGTGCTCCCATCCAGATCCTATGTCAGATGATAGGCATTGGATTCTTTGTCAATTTGGGACTCAATTGAGTCCATCTCATATGTTATGCTCTTAGTGGAGCTAGACCATTTCATACAAAATTGAAATAACATCTTGGCTTCTGCCAAGCAATCCTATACACCTTTGAGGTTATCCTGAAATTTTGTGTGTATGGTAGCACACGTTTCTATTATTTCCATTAACCTCTTATCATTCACCATTTTGTCTCTCTTTCTCCAATTTTTCCTTCAATCCATTGGAGTACTCCTTGAATGAGTCAAGCAAAAACTTTAAGTTCTCCATACTGGATAAAGATCTGTCAATGGTGGCACCAAGTATGCACTCTTGTAAAATATTTACCACCTCATCAATGAGTTCTACACTCTTTTGATGTGTCTGCAAAATTTATTTTAGAGCAGAAGCATGAAAAGCATCACCTAATTGAAGCTTGAGCAATGGAGAAATCTTGTACATGTCAATCTACCCCTGTTGCATCGGAAGTTGAAGTAATTGGGCAGACACTATGGGCTGGAATTGGAGCTGCATGGTTAACAAGTTCTTCAACGAATCTCCATCCAAGTACCAAAATATTCTTCGATTGTCTTTCCCTCTGCATCCTTATCCTTCTTCTTGTTAGTACCATATGCAGTCACATCCTTTTGCTCATCATCTACAAATTTATCAGAGCAATCCGGAGGCATATTCATGTTTGGGTTTCCTTGTGCATCATCTTCATTAACCTTTGGTTCCGGAGGAGGGGAGTTATGAACTGTATATGAATCCTCCTTTTGTACCTATGTGCCTTCTACATTTGCAGTGGTATTTTCTCCTACTAGAGGAGCATTATTAGTAACATCTTTAATTGTAGTGTCTTGTCCACCAGTAACTCCTTCCTTTGTAACATTTTCTTCCACATCCAGAAGAGTGTCATCAACATCCTTTTGCACATTTTCTTCTTCAGTCACATGCTCATGTTGAGCATCATCATGTTGTGCTTCTTCTTCAATATTCACTTATGGAGCTGGCATGTCATCATGCATTTTCTATGTGCTATCTGAAGTCTATCCTAGCCTTTGTGCTAAATCAACAACCTTCTCAACTGATTCATTTTGGAGCCTCTCGAGATCATTTTGATCTCTGCTCATAAGGGTGGTTACCCTTTTCTTTGTTCGGAACTCTTTATTATACACCTGAGCCAATGTGGCTTTATTTTCATCTGATAGGGGTGTACTAATCTTTTCCAAGGCAAAAGCTCTCAACTTTTCCTCTTCATCAATTGCCTCTTGTCTTCTTGCATATAATACATTCCTTAATTCTTTAGGCAACTGTTTTTCAATATTCTTCATATTTACTTCAAAAGTAATAATGTACTTTACAATGGCTTCTTCAATGGTAGCCTTATCTACTTCATCTGCAGTAGTATACAAAGCAGTAGTTTCTACTCATTTCATGCTTAACAATCCCATTGAATAAAGCATCAAGTTTCATAGGGCTATGTGTCCTTACCAGTCTTTTTCTTCTTTTTCTTCTCATCTAGTGACTTCTTCTCTTTGTCGGACTTTGTTTTCTTCTCCCTCATCTGTATTTTGTAGCCTTGTTTTTATTTTTCTACCTCAACCTCACTATTAGTGTCTACAATATCAATCTTTTGTTTCTTTTCACTATCTTCACCTTGTGAAGCTTTAGACTTCCTTTTTTGGACCAACTGTGGTCCTTCTTCTTCTTCATCATCATCATCATCATTAACATTCACTCCTAGGTATGCTTCTCTTATTGATTTGGTTTTCACTCTTCTTCTTGCAAGGCCTGTTTGTTTTTTTCCGGAGTGGCATTTTCTTTTATAGGCATCTTTTGCTTCTTTTATGGAGAAGTCTTCTCCTTCATCGAAGTTGTTGTCAAATAAAGTTTTCACCCTTGCTAAGCTATTAACAGTAGCAACCTATTGACACATGGGAACACTTCGAGGTTGTGGGTGACCTAGGAATGAAGTGGACCTCCAGATTGTGGGCTGGTTCCCCTTAAGATATCTTGAGAAAAACTGAAGAATGGTAAGGAAAAGAGTAAGAACGATATACTTGAATTTAAAACCTATCACTAACAGGTGATACACCAAAGATAAAATATGACAATACTGCAGAAAACTCACAGAAAATATCAATAGAACTAAACAATCTCACAATGCAAAGATTTATGTTTATAGAAGCGAGTCTATGTAAGGTTTCGACTGTTCCAATGCTTAATACAAGGAAAACAAAGATATTCTCACAAATAGAAACACAAAAGAAAGAGATCACTAACATAAACCAGCTTTATGACATAATATGTTTTGCATCCAGTACTGAAGGAATATGATAAAATAGAGGATTACACAAGATTTTATCATGTAACTCACAACCAGTCACCAAAACAACAAAGAAAATATGTGAAGGAAATGACTCTCTATTGAGAAAATAAGGAGTGTCTGTGTTACAGATCTATAGTATTCACAAAAAATGAGTTACAAAGTCTAGATAATGCTTTCTTGGGCAATCTCTCCACTAAGAACTGCCTTTTCAAAGAGGCGAAAATGCCATATATATCAAAGAGTGTTGGCCCTTGCCTTAGGGTTTACAAAATGAGTCGGCGCCTGGACACGTCGGCCCTAGAAGCGCTTGGAATGAAGTCAATGAGTCATTAAATGCATATCCCCCCTCCATGTCGGTGAGAGATCACTCCAGGGATGTCTTTAGATCTTTTACAGCCGTCGTCATTAACTCACAGCCTTCGAATCCACCATTAAGACTTCGTCAGAGCCGCTTTGAATGCTCTGCGAAAAGGTCATTAATGTCGCTCCATTTTTTCCAACCGACGCCCCAGCTGTTATTGTGACTCACGGTTTCCTCTTCATCAGCCTTCTTCTCACTCCAGATCTTTCTTCAAGTTGACCATCTTCAAGGAGCAGCATCAGATATACCCTGTTGGATCCAAACATTATTGCTTCACCGAGCCGACCCATGCCGCGCACATTCTGGACGGTCAAAGGTCGTTTCCTCAGAATCGCATGTCGGTGAGACACTAATCGTATCTCCCCGATGCGAGCATATCACATAGTAGCTATCGGCATAGCTTGGGACTGTCGGCGGGACCTCCTAGCAAGGTCTTCATTTCCTGGAGAAGGCACTTTTTTGCTGAGACTTTTCAAAACTGGCGGGGGTAGGGCCAAGATGGAACCAGAACCGAGATCGGGGTCGGAACGGGGGAAAAATCAAACAGCCGGCGGAACCAGAACCGGAACCAATTCCGGACCTGAAACTTTTCCAAAGTTTCAAGTTCGTATTTCATTCCGATCCCGCCCATGGTAAAACAAAGACACGAAGGAAGAAAGAAAAACATAAGGAAGAACAAAGAGGAGGAGACATCGCCCGACCACCGGCAGCGAAAAAACAAAGAAAAGAAGGGCAGAACTGGGATCGGAACCGGAACAGAAACAAGAATTGGAACTTTTGAAAAAGTTCCAAGTTCGGTTTCATATCCGATCCCGAGTCCGGTAAAACGAAGAAAAGTTCCTAAGGAAAAGAAAACCCAAGGCACACAAAAACTAAGACCACAGGACGCCAAAACATAAACTGGATCGGGACGAAAACCGATCCCGGGCGGAACACAGCAAGGGCGGGGTCGGAAACAAATCCGACATTGAAACTTTCATCAAGTTTCAAGTTAGGATTATGTCCCAAACCCGCCTCCGACAAACTGCAACGACGATGAAAACGAGACGGAAAAGGAAGAAAAGAAAGGGGGGGAAACACCCCCCGACCACAGAAAAGAGAACAAAGGTAAGACAAACAAACAAGCCTGGCGGAACCAGAACCAGAACCAAACAGGAACTGGAACTTTTGGAAAAGTTCCAAGTTCGGTTTCGGTCCCGATTCCGCCAAAACACAACAAAAATGGAGAAAAGGCAAGGAGAGAGAAACAAAGGGAAAAAACCACCCCGCAGTCAAACGCAAGGTCAAAGAAGAGAACGAGATGCACACAAGGCGGAACCGGAACTGGAATCGAAACGAAAACAGGAACTGGAACTTTTGAAAAAGTTCCAATGTTTGGTTTAGGTCTGACTCTGCCTCCGATAAAACAAAAAAAGAAAAAGGGCACAAGGAAAACAAAACGGAAAGGGGGAAAACAAGGCAAAAACAAAAAAGGGGGGACCCCCCCAATAAAAATGAACATCTGCACGCTGGGCTCAACCCTTGTGGGAGCCACATTTAATCCACATGTTGAATTTCAAAACATAAACTCCCCTGAAGCTACACAAGAAGCAAACAAGTTAGAAGGTATGTAACCTTGATGCAAACGTTCCTTCAGTTTTCCTTCATGAGCACTCGAAAACTTAGGTTACCCTGCCTAATTGAGCCCGTAGGTGAAAATTTGGTAACATTTCTGGCGACCTTAGTTGGATGTTTTCCTGCTAAACATGCAGACCAGTAGCCTAGGCTAATCCATTGGGCATGGAGTCATTGGGAAAACTCAGAAACAGACTTGGAGCAGCCTTGTTCATGGTTGTAACTCACTTGAGACTCATAGAACATAACAGGCCGCCAAAAACTTAATGAAAACAAGAAAAAACTGAGGTGAAACTATTTACCGTGTTGGGACAGCACTTAGGGAATGAAAACTGCACCTATTCCCTAGAATTTTAACAGCTATGTACAGATTTAGGTCCATACCTCAGAAGCAACGTTTGAGGTGAATCCCATTCACTGGGATTGGTTCCACTACACCATCCAACCTAGATAGCTGAAAGGCATTATGTTGTTTTTCCTCAGTAATGATATATGGCCCAGTCCAAGGTGCATCAAATTCAGAGTGCTTTCTAGGCTTGTTTTTTAATTCATCCCACTTTAGCACTATGTCACCTTCTTGGAACACTTTGGGAGATGCCCTTTTATCGAATGACCTTTTTATTTGAGCCTGATATTGCTCAGTCATTTTCACTGCTTCAGCTCTGAGTTCTTCAAGCTCAATTAATTGAGCTAACCTTGCTGTCATAGGCTCCTCCTCAATCATATCAAGTTGGTTCACCAGATCGAGGGTTGAGAGTTCAACTGAAATGGGCAGTCTTGCCTCTTTTCCATATACTAACATGTATGGAGAAAGTCCTGTAGACCTTTTTGACGTAATCTTATCAGCCCACAAGGCTAATTTCAGCTTGGTGTGTCAGGCTTTTTGATTGTCCTCCATAGTTCTCTTAATGATCCTCAGGAGATTCTTGTTAGTGGACTCAGCCTGTCCATTTCCCTACAGATAATAATTAGAGGATGTACTTAGATATATACCATTTTTGACAACCCAGTTAGAAATTTTGACACTCACAAAAGCAAGGGCATTGTCTAACACAATAGAATCTGGGATACCAAATCTAGTTACTAGCTCTTCGTAGAAATTCAGGACAACAGATTCATTAGCTTCTGTGAGTGCCACAGCTTCAGTCCATTTTGAAAAATAATCAATGGCTATGAGTATCCATTTGTGGCCTGCACTCGATGGTGGGTTTATAACCCCAATGAAATCCAAACCCCATTTCATGAAGGGCTGATCAATTTGAATCAGTTGCAGCAGGAGGGCTGCCAACTTCTCTTTTCCAGCAAAAATAGCACACTCTTTGCACCTTCTTACCCACACATGAGCGTCTTTGAATAAGGTAGGCCAGTAATAGCCCCCTTTCATTATTTTAAGAGATGTGGCTCTCGGAGAAAAGTGTCCGCCAGCTGCCCCTTGATGGAATTCATACAATACTCTATCAATCTGATCAGCTTCAATACATCTTAACAGGACACCATGGAAATCTCTTCTAAACAACAAACCATTTAAAAGAACATAAGGTATGGATTGCAGTCGATAATACCTTCTTCTGGATCTAGTCAGATCAGGAGGGCACTCACCAGTCAATAAAAAATGTGTCATTTCTGTAATCCAACTAGTAGGAGCAGGTATAGCAGTTTGTTGTCCATCTTGGAGTGCTAAAATAGAACTTTCCTCCTCCTTTACACTATTGTTGTTGTCCTCAGTAAGCTGTTCGCAGAGACCTCTCCCTCTTATTAGTTTGATAACCTTTATTTCAAGGTCATACTCCATCACCTTAGTGACCCAACCAGCTCTTCTATCACTCAAATATTTGTTTAATAAAAACTCTTTCACACTTGGGGGAGCAACCATCAGTATAATCTTGTTATTGGAAAGCATGTGCCTAAACTTCTTTAAACTTCTTATGACAGCAAGAACATGTCTCTCCACAAAAGTATACTTGAGCTCGTAATCTTTGAGTCCCTGACTGAAGAACGCCACGGGCTATTCAGATCCCTCATCATTTCGCTGCACCAGCATGGCTGAAAGTGAATCAATATTTCCATAGGCATATAAAATAAAATCTTTAGAAAAAATAGGATTCAGAAGTGTAGGTGCAGCTGCTAATGCCTCTTTTATAAGCTCAAAACTTCTTTTCCCATTTTTAGTACAGCTGAAAGGTACATTCTTTCTCAGCATATGAGTTAGTGGACTCAATAAATCGGCAATGTCAGGGATAAACCTCCTAACAAAGTTAATCCTACCAATAAAGTTCTGCAGACTTTTCTTATGCGCTAGTAAAGGAAGAGCTAAGATAGCACTTATTCTTTCAGGGTCAATAGTAATACCCTGTTTAGATACCACATAACCAAGCAATCTTCCTTCATGAACAACAAACACACATTTTTTGGGATTAAATGATATCTCGAATTCCCTGCATTTCTCAAAAATCTGCCTCAAATGAATCAAATGATCCTTAGCCTCCTTAGAAAAAATAGTGATATCATCAAGATAAACTAAGACTATCTTGTACATTAAACCCTGAAAGGCCATATCCATGGCCTTTTGAAAGGTTTCCCCAACATTAGATAAACCAAAAGGCATTTTCAGATAGGCCATGGTTCCCCATTTTGTGGTGAAGGTTGTTTTGTATTGATCCTCCCTTTTTACCAATATCTGGTTGTAACCAGAATAGCCATCTAATAAAGAAAACCTTTCAGACCTTGAAACTACCTGAAGTATCTGCTCCATAGAAGGCAGAGGATGACGGTTTTTTAAGGAGGCCCTATTCAAGTCACGAAAATCTACACAGAGTCTTATTTCACCATTTTTCTTCCTTACCGGTACTAGGTTTGAAACCCATGAGGTATGTTTGATGGGGAAAATAATGCTGCTTTCAATCAACTTATCTAGCTCCTTTTTCATCAAAGGTTCTAACTTAGGGTTCAAGGGCCTCTGCTTTTGCCTAACAGGTTTAACATTAGGCTCAAGTTCAATGGTATGTTGAGCGAGCTGGGGATTAAATTCTTGACAAAGCTGAATAAAAACATGCTTCTCTTCAGCTGTACATACCTTGCCTAACTTTAGAAGCTTTTCTTTGAAAACTTCAACCTCTTCATAGTGATCTTGCTAAACCTAAATACTCCCCTTAGATTTTCTAGCTTCATCATTCGTATTAAAGACAGATTCTAAAGTGACCAAGCCTTTAGGCAACTTCTTGTTTTTTGGCTAGATAATCTGGTCACTGTATTGGTGTTGTAACTTCTCTTGATTGGCATGTGAGAACTCAACTTCTTCTCTTAAAAAGCTGACGATCTGCTGGTCACTATCAAAGACTTGCTAGTGTATATTATGGGTATGTGCAGGATCATGATGGGCCAAAAAGTGGCAATATGATGGGTATGTGGCTGATGACTTTTTTTCAACCCAAAATTGATGAAATAAAAAGGGTTTTTAAAGGAGATTCTTAGCTTTCCACCAATATAAATTATGCTTTACTTTGAATTTAATAAGTAATTATTATTCGTTTTCTATTCAAATTATTTCTAAAGTCCTGATTGATAGACTAATTGGAAAACATTTATAGCTTTCAAACGGTATCACATTTTTTGAATCCAAAACATGTGTCACATTCTATGCTTCGCATACTATAGGATTAAAAAAAGAAAAATTGAATTTCATGAAGTTTTGACCAAGTTAAGGTGGTCAGACATACGAGTTTTTTATATTTTTAAAAATTTGTAATAAAAATTCATAATTAATTATTTACTTGGAAAAATTACAAAAAATATGCATCACATTGGGACATGAGTCCTCTACTTATATCTAAAATCTTATAAAAAATATTATCATTTTATTGTGTTTAGGGTGGTCGACAACACCTACTTATTTTTTCCGAAATTTAAGTAGCATTGAAATTTCAAATTTTCAGCAAATAGATTTTTTATTTTTTTTTAAAACCTAGTAGTTTAGAAACTACATTCAATTTGCTACAAATTCTATTCTTACATATTTTTGAAATAAAATAGATAACTTATTCAAATTTTTACGTCAAATTGCCTAACTCTGATTTTTCTGATTTTTTTGCCACTTAAGGGCTTGTTTTTTCCATGATGATCCTGCACATAGCCTTATTATCAGGCACAACAGGCCTAACTACAATCTTGATATGCTGATTAGTTTTATCCCTGCAAATCTCCTTTGGAATATCATGTTCGGCTCCTACAGCAGCTAATTTATCAACATGTTTATTCTGAGTTCTAGGAATAAAAATCAGATTAAATGCATCAAATCCCTCCAAGAGGTCCCACACTCTATTCCTATAAGACCTGAGTGCATCATTTTTGGCAACATTAAGCTTTCTCATCTGATTGACAACCAACTCGCTGTCACCATAAACTTTTAAACAGCTGATACCTCTCTGTCTCGCCCACTCCAAACTTTGGACTAGAGCTTCATATTTAGCAGAATTATTAGAACAGCTAAAACAGAATTTGAAAGCTTGATAGTACTTCTGACCTTCTGGTGATACCAGCATACATCCACCACCGGTACGTACTCTACTCCTTGAGCCATCAAAATACAGTTCCCATAGATCATTTTCATGCTGCTCACTATGTTGTTCCTTATTCTTTTCAATATTAGGCATAAAAGAGTTAGTCTCATGCATCATATAAACACCGATGTCAACCTCTTCCAACTGCTTACCTGTGCGCACCTCATGAGCTTGAGGTGCCCACTCTTTAGGAAGAATATCTGATGTTCTTTCTATTTGAATCTTAGCCTCTTGAACAGCAGGCTGCTCCACTTGTTCACTTGTAAACAAGTTGGCGTTGATAGGAGACGAATTGTAAGGTTCAACATGAACCTTGGCTATGGGTTCTGATTTAATAGTGGCTCTAGTGCCATATCTAGTTCTGAACAACATGTGAGACCAATCAGGGGATAGGTAACCACCTATCTTGGCCGTAAAATCCCTAGATAAACAAAGGGCAAAGTACAGGGGCAACTCAATAATGTATATATCCTGTGGTATTGCAAAATTGGGACAGGCATGTAGAGTTAAGCTCAAATTTTAAATGACCCCTACTGTTTTCACAGTTGTACCATCCAGTTGCACTACCCCCTTTTTTAGTGGCTCATATTCAATTCCCAACTTATCAACAATTTGTTTGGGCATAACTGAACTACTAGCCCCTGAGTCAATCATACAATTGTGAACCAGATGATTTCCTATGATCAATGACAAATAAAAAGGAGGTGGCTTGGCCTTAGCAGCTTGCTGTTCTTTATCACCAACAGTAGTATTAGCCAACGCAACCTTCTCCTTTTCTACACTAGGCTCATCTAAGACACTTAAACCTGATAAAGCAGATTGAAGTAGGTCCTTTTGACCCGGAATACTCAGAGAATCCCATATTGAGATGGGTACATTAATTTTCTTCATATGCTCCAATATATTGAAAGATGTAGCAGATTTAACTTGAGCTTTGGGAGGAAAAACATCACCTTTAACTGGAGGCGCTTGGGGTGATGAATCAAACTGTTGCTTGCCTACCAAAGGTTGGCCCCTTGGTAGCATTCGGATCTGGTCAGCTTTGGATAAGCCAGGAGCATTTTGATGCTGGTTCAGCCCTTGTTTTGATTGAGTCTAAACTGTATTAGGTTGATGCCCCTCATCTATTGCCCTCTTCTTGCTACGTGTATTGTCTGCAATTGAAGAATCAGCGAGGATCACTCCACAAAATTCTTCCCCTTGCCAGTTTAGAAATGTAGACTCATGTGTTTGTTGCTCTTCTTGTTGTACTTCAGTTGTTACAGACACATTACTATTCTAAACCATCAAGGCTTGGTTAAGCATCCCATTTACACAGGTACTCTGATTATGGGGTTGATTACACGGAAAGCACCACTCATAATCCTGGACTAAGTTGTTCTAGATAGGGGCAAGTTCTTTGGAAGTGCTTGCAGCATTAGAGTCATAAGCTTGATATGGCCTTGGGTTAGAAACGGATCTTTGGCCCTGATTATAAGGCTGATAAGATGGTCTGTTGGTCTGACTTTGCTGGTAATTAGACTGAAATGAGGACTGATAAGGCCTAAAACCTTGATTTTGCTATTTTCTTAGATTAACCATCTCATTGCCAAAGGTCGTTAGAAGGCCTTTAATCTCTTGCAGTTCGTTAGATTGAACTGGAAATACGTTTAATTGACCATTAGGCTGGGTATCAGGTGCTGGTAATGCTGGTGCACTTGGAATAACAACCAAAGGAGGTAACTGCATAGGGGTCGGAGGCTGAAAAGTGGGAAATATTGGCATAGGTGGTCTTGGGGCAATTTTACCAGCCTGTATGAGGCTGTTTTCAGCTCTAATAGCTATACTATATGCTGCAGGAAGTGTATCACCTCCCATCGATTGAATCATTATAGAAATATCGCTATTTAAAGCTCTTAAATAGTATAAAACTGCATGATTAGCAGTAGGTCTTACCGTTTGTGGGATTCTATCCCACGTCCTCTGGAAACGGTGATTAAAATATGACATAACTTCATGTGGAGCTCTTTTGATTGTTGACAGTTGCTCCACCAATGACAAGTGGTCTGATTTATCTTCAAAAAACTTGCACAACCGGCTGCCTAACTCATCCCATGTTGCTATGGAGTTGATAGGCAGGCCTCTGAACCATTGCAAGGCTTTTTCTTTAAAGGACGCTGCCAACAATCAAAGTGCAACATTTTCTTCAATCACATGGTGAACAACACACAAGTTGGCAACATCTTTTATATGCTCTGTTGGGGTGGTATGATCCTCCCCATAAAAATATGGCAGACCTCTTAATGCAGCGACAGGAATTTTATCATGCTGGGTCAAATTCAGTGGGCTGCCTTGGTTAAAAGCAACAAATGGCTGATTTCTCACTGCCGGAATCATTGTCACTGGGATATTCTTGGTAATAACAATAGGAACAGCAGTATGTCCTCTCACAGCAGGATTCAACTTGGATCTTTTGAAATAAACAACTATCTTCTGAACCCTTTGGATTTCTCTCCCCCTTCTTCTAGGCAGGGACAACTGTAAATACTCAAAAACAGATGAATTACTCCTAGTCTGCACTCTTCTCATGAGCAGTAATGCACTGGAACTGTTAAATCTAAGCTTAGAGTCGCCAAGTATGCTAAAATTTGTCCCTTAAAGACTGCAATTTCTGCTGCATATACCAAACAACAGTATGATAATTTTGATTTGAGAATGAAAACAGTTCTCAGTCCCACCGGGCGTGCCAAAAACTATTGTCAAATAAAGTTTGCACCCGTGCTAAGCTATTAACAGTAGCAACCTATTGACACATGGGAACACTTCGAGGTTGTGGGTGACTTGGGAATGAAGTGGACCTCCATATTGTGGGCTGGTTCCCCTTAAGATATCTTGAGAAAAACTGAAGAATGGTAAGGAAAAGAGTAAGAAGGATATACTTGAATTTAAAACCTATCACTAATAGGTGATACATCAAAGATAAAATATGACAATACTGTAGAAAACTCACAGAAAATATCAATAGAACTAAACAATCTCACAATGCAGAGATTTATGTTTATAGAAGCGAGTCTATGTAAGGTTTCGATTGTTCCAATGCTTAATACAAGGAAAACAAAGATGTTTTCACAAATAGAAACACAAAAGAAAGGGATCACTGACATAAACCAGCTTTATGACATAATATGCTTTGCATCCAATACTGAAGAAATATGATAAAATAGAGGATTACACAGGATTTTATCATGTAACTCACAACCAGTCACCAAAACAACAAAGAAAATATGTGAAGGAAATGACTCTCTATTGAGAAAATAAGGAGTGTCTGTGTTACAGATCTGTAGTATTCACAAAAAATGAGTTACAAAGTCTAGATAATGCTTTCTTGGGCAGTCTCTCCACTAAGAACTACCTTTTCAAAGAGGCGAAAATGCCATATATATCAAAGAGTGTCGGCCCCTGCCTTAGGGTTTACAAAATGAGTCGGCGCCTGGACACGTCGGCCCTAGAAGCGCTTGGAATGAAGTCAATGAGGCATTAAATGCATATCCCCCCTCCATGTCGGTGAGAGATCGCTCCAAGGATGTCTAGATCTTTTACAGCTATCATCATTAACTCGCAGCCTTTGAATCTGCCATTAAGACTTCGTCAAAGCCGCTTTAAATGCTCCGCA
Source organism: Sequoia sempervirens (assembly GCA_007258455.2). Lineage (NCBI taxonomy): Eukaryota > Viridiplantae > Streptophyta > Pinopsida > Cupressales > Cupressaceae > Sequoia > Sequoia sempervirens. Next base: position 180,375,251 of record VDFB02075321.1, read on the forward strand.
GCAAGGTCATTAATGTCGCTCCACTTTTTCCAACCGACGCCCCAACTGTTATTGTGACTCACGGTTTCCTCTTCTTCAGCCTTCTTCTCACTCCAAATCTTTCTTCAAGTTGACCATCTTCAAGGAGCAGAATCAGATATACCCTGTTGGATCCAAACATTATTGCTTCACCAAGCCGACCCATGCCGCGCACATTCTGGACGATCAAAGGTCGCTTCCTCAGAATCGCATGTCGGTGAGACACTAATCGTGTCTCCCCCGATGCGAGCACATCACATAGTAGCTATCGGCATAGCTTGGGTCTGTCGGCGGGACCTCCTAGCGAGGTCTTCATTTCCTGGAGAAGGCACTTTTTTGCTGAGACTTTTCAAAACTGGCGGGGGTGGGGCCAATATGGAACCAGAACCGGGATCGGGGTCGGAACGGGGGCAAAATCAAACAGCCAATGGAAGAACCGGAACCAAATCCGGACCTGAAACTTTTCTGAAGTTTCAAGTTCAGATTCCGCTTCGATCCCGCCCCTGGTAAAACAAAGGCACGAAGGAAGAAAGAAAAACATAAGGAAGAACAAAGAGGAGGAGACATCGCCTGACCATCGGCAGCGAAAAAGCAAAGAAAAGAAGGGCGAAACCGGGATCGGAATCGGTACTGGAACTTTTTTTGAAAAAGTTCCAAGTTCGGTTTCAGATCCGATCCCGAGTCCGATAAAAAGAAGAAAAGTGCCTAAGGAAAAGAAAACCCAAGGCACACAAAAACTAAGACCACATCACGCCAAAACATAAACGGGATCGGGACGAAAACCGATCCCGAGTGGAACACAGCAAGGGCGGGGTCGGAAACAAATCCGACATTGAAACTTTCATCAAGTTTCAAGTTAGGATTCTGTCTCGAACCCGCCTCCAACAAACTGCAACGACGACAAAAACGGGACGGAAAAGGAAGAAAAGAAAGGGGGGGGGGAAACACCCCCCGACCACAGAAAAGAGAACAAAGGTAAGATAAACGAACAAGCCTAGCGGAACTGGAACCAGAACCAAACTGGAACTGGAACTTTTGGAAAAGTTCCAAGTTTGGTTTCGGTCCCGATTCTGCCAAAACACAACAAAAATGGAGAAAAGGCAAGGAGAGAGAAACAAAGGGAAAAAACCACCCCACGGTCAAACGCAAGGTCGAAGAAGAGAACGAGACGCACACAAGGCGGAACCGGAACTGGAATCGAAACGAAAACAGGAACTGGAACTTTTGAAAAAGTTCCAATGTTTGGTTTAGGTCCGACTCCGCCTCCGACAGAACAAAAAAAAGAAAAAGGGCACAAGGAAAACAAAAGGGAAAGGGGGAAAACAAGGAAAAAACAAAAAAGGGGGGACCCCCCCAATAAAAATGAACATCTGCACGTTGGGCTCAACCCTTGTGGGAGCCACATTTAATCCACGTGCCAAATTTCAAAACATAAACTCCCCTAAAGCTGCACAAGAAGCTGCACAAGTTAGAAGGTATGTAACCTTGATGCAAACGTTCCTTCAGTTGGCCTTCATGAGCACTCAAAAACTTAGGTTACCCTGCCTGATTGAGCGCGTAGGTGAAAATTGTGTAACATAAGTACTTGTAGACTCTTTCCTCTTCTCTCCAATAGTAGACTTAGTCCTATAGGACATTGGGGCAACCAGAGGAGTGGTAGTTGTTCTACCAGATCTTCTGACACTTGATGATCCTCCTAGTGAGCTAGACATGGTTTTATCCTTCTCAACTTGTTCTTTTGTAAGGCCCATTTTCTCCGCAATTGTTGCAGTCATCTTCTCCACTTTTTTGCTTATTTGTTTTTGTATTTGGTCCATCTGTACTTGCATGGACTTCTCCTCATAGGTACCATACCTCTCTTTATAGGTGTCTTTTGGTTTGCTTAGCATAAAGTCCACTGATCTGATGATCTCTTCCTCTGTAATCTCATATCCCATCTCTGGGATCCAAATAGTCCTAGGATCAATAGCCTATATAATGCAGGAATCTTTTGTTACCAAGAATGTGATATCATTCAAGTGTATTTCTACACCATGCTTCAGGGAATCCTTTCTCTAGCCTGCATATTCTTCTGAAAAAGTCTTTAAGAATCCCCATAATGCCGCTTCCTGAGTTTCCACATTACCTAACCTCCTTAGGTAGTCTCTTATTTGATGAGCTACTGGTATGTCCTTCAACCAAACTATATTCTTTGTATTGGGAACCTCATTCAAGAAATAGAACAACATATGATTAGTGTGTCGAATTTGAAAGGATATTTTGAATCCTCCGTCTTTTGCAAATTCTCAATTAACTGTTCCCTCAATAACTCGCACAAATCATAATCCGCACCCTTCACAACCATTTCATATGTTGTATTAATGGTGGTTGCTGATATAGAGTTTTCCCTGTTGGTGAAATATATTTTGTAGCCGATCATCATTGAGGCATACTTGACTATTGGATCTCTAATGCTCTTGATTGTTAATGCCCTCTTGTCATATGTTGCTCTTGTTAGCTCCACCACAACCTCATTCTTCACAGACTTTAGTGCCAAAACTAGTTTGGTTTAGCATAAACCCGTAACAGTTCCCTAATCGCCTCTTTGTTGATTAAGTGGGGTATGCCAAGCTAGAAAAATCTATCATGAATTCTGCTTAGGGTGAATCTTACCCATGCATCATCACGACTAAAGTTAGGAAAGTAATGCCACATATCGAGCTTCTTCTCTGCCAACCTCTCAAATTTTGTTTTTAGTTCAAAGTTGTCTCTGGTGAGTTCATTAACCCACACATCACCCATTTTTCCATGATCATACTCTTCCAACTTAGGATTGTTTATTCTAGATCCTTGGGTACTCTTTTGTTTCTTGCATTTTGTTTGTAGTTGTGTTTGTGTTTGATAGCTTGACTGCAATTGTGTCTAACTCCCATTTGGGAGGCTATTGTATTCACATTGAGTTATTCTCTTAGTTTCTTTTATTTGCCTATGAGCTTTCTTTGTAATAGGGTTGGGGCCCTTGTTTCCAATTTTATCTAATAAAAAATTTACCAAGATGAGAAAGCGACTCTTCCCAATGACTGAGAAATGTAAATAATCCCACATAACCTTTAGGTGATAAAAGGGATTTGGCTTATTGCAATCCAAAGGAGGGCACAAATTATTATGACTGAAACTTAATAACCATGTCTCCATAATGATTTATCATCTTTATCCCATGAAACAAGACAAGGGATGATTGTGTTAGAGAAGGGGTAAATGACAATCATAAATATACAAGAAAATCATAAACATAATCATAGATATAAATATTAACAATATTTGTCTCTTATGATTGCTTTCCTCAATATACATGTCAGGTCTCTCAAATAAAAATAAAGGTTTTTCTAACTATTAGCCCCCAAGTTATTTTTTATCAACCTATTATGCACCTAGGAAGGAAGCATGATTGGATTATTTGCAACTTTATTTTCTCCATAGGGGTATAGCAAATGAGGTGCTCTTAAAATTTGATAGGATTTCAAATTCAACCATCATTTGTTTGAAATTTCAATACCTTATGTTCTTTTATGAAAGAAGGGTAGCAACCAAAATTGAGGAATTTGTTTTGAGTGGGAAGTTGGCATGTGACCTTTTTAAATAATTAGTCTTAGCTAGATTGTTATAATACTCACAAGAACCAAAAATAAATGAGATTGACCTCTTGATTGTGATACATTCCTTGATCTTTAGCAACCTCAAGATTGCCCCTTAAAACACCATCAATATTGATTCTCACCAAAGAGCTTTTTGACACCCACCTCAAGCTCTACTTGATTTTCTTAACCCCTTTATTAGGGGAGTGTATATATAATCTGCTAATGTAGGCACTAACACTTGTCCTCTCTACTCAAAGTTTCTCTATATGTATCTCTTGTTATATCTTAGTTTGATTATATTGTATCTATGTTTATGGCTCATGTTAATCACAATTCTAACATATTCTACTTGTTTATGAATTTTCCTTAACACACAAGAATCTAAATTATATTTATATTTCAAAAACTATAAATAGACAAATATAAAATATTTTGTTATTTACAAATTATATAAAGGTGAATATCCTAATTTTGAAGAAGGTTAAGGGGTTGGAAGGTTAGATATTTTAAAGCATATCAATTTTTTTTCCAAATTCAACACATCCTTCCAAAAATAATGTAGTATTTACCTATTTATAACCAAAGTGCAAAATCATTACTGGTGCGGAAATCTAGTTATAAGAAAGGCATATTCCTATTTCTACTACAATTAAATCATAACCTTCTAGATCGAGGGATTTAAAACTAAAAATACTTATATTTTATTCTTAGCTATATATTTCCAATGTGTCCTACAAGGGTGTTCCATGAATTCATATAAACTCATACAAACTAATTTCCATTACATGCGGTTTCCTAAAATTTCGTATTATATGTTATGATAATTGTATCACACATTTTTATATTGTTGTGTCAATGTTGTATGCTACTTTTGTGTTTTTTTCATGCATATTAAATCCATCTATGTGACTTCTATCTCAATTTGTACCTTGTGCAACACCCTTAATTATGTAGATTGGCCAATTTTGTGTGTGTTTGTGTTATAACTTTGCTATAGAATCCTCCATTCTTGGTTGATATATTGTTAGCATTTATTTTAGAATCACACATTTATTCATTTAAGTCCAATTTTTTAAGAGTTTAAGTTTTTCTCACATCTTTTATATTACTATCCACAAATGATGTATCTTAATAAGTATAGAGCTGAAGTTTGTTAGAAGGAAGGAATAATTAGTGTACAATATTTTTATTAATTATGGTAAATGCTTATAAACTATTTTGTTGCATCTTGTTCAAAAATTGTAGGAAAATGCTATCAAAAGTCGAATTCAAAAAGGTTTGAGCAAGGAAGAAGAAGATTTTGTAAATACAAGGACATAAAGTACTAGTCAGAAAATGTTGTATCGAAAAGATTTTATTTTCAATTTGGGTTTATATTTATCTTAGTATTTAATGTATTGCAATCAAATAGAGGATATTACATAGACATGATATTTTGCTATTTTGGGAATTATATCTTTAAAAAGTGCCTAGTTTTGTGATTTATAATGGTACTATTTGATCTATATATAATTATTTTTTTATTGAGACCACATCTAGTGCCATCACTATTTTTTTGAACTATTGAAAAATATGTAAAATGTGTCTTAGAATATTTATAAGTAATTCCTTATTTTATGTTGTGATAACATAGATAACTATAGTCATGCATATTTGATTATAAATCATTCCTTCTTAGCCATGTTGATTAATGTTTGTTGTAACTAAACATAGAAGTAAAGTGGTGACATTAATATTATTATAATCTATATTAACATATAATTGAAGTCTAGGTTAAAATATTCCTTTTACGCCCAAGTTCATATGCATTGTGTAACATATCAAAGTATTTTTCATTGTGTAACTTGTGTTTACATTGGTAATCATGGTTTTAATGCTGCCATTGGAAAATTATAAATCTAGGGCACATAATAAGTAGACCACTAAATAGACATTTTTATTTGAGAATAGATAAGTTACCAATAACTAGCATTTATACATGAAAATGTAATGGGTATGTTGAGATGAAGTTAATTGGAACATGTTAAAAGGGAAAGAGGCTTTGGAGATTTTTTTTTACTCTACTAAGCACCTTTGACACTTTCTAATGTTCTATTGGAAAAGAGGTCACAATTACTTACAAAATAAAAATGCTATTATTGTGGTCTTTTAATCCAATTAAATGCTTTATATCCTATTTAAACCATATTATTCTACTAGATGAATCTTAACTTTTAAAACTTGGAAGAATAAAAAATAAGATTATGCTAAATGAATTGGGTGTTAAAAAATATTTTATTTTGTTTCCAATGGTTTAATTGGACAAAAAAAACATGGAATCTATTTTTTTTGGTTGAATAGGTTGGGTATTAAATCAGAATTTTTTTAAAGGGGAGCATGGATTGCTATTGTGTAGGAATACACTATCATGATTGTGTGGGTATTCAACATTTTGTAGATCAATCCTCTATACAATGAAAAATAAAAATACCAAAATAGTAAGCTTTACAAGGCAATAGAGAGAAAGGGAACAATATGCAAATATGTAGTAAGATGATTATTTTATAATGAATTATTGAAAAGACAAAGGAGGAGATAGAAAATGCAAACCAATAGACACTTGTTGGAGAGTTGTACTCTAATTGATGATCTAGCTAAGATAAGAAAAAATGTTAAATAATATTTAGGAGCTTACGAAAATGGTGTAATGTCCAAACACACAGTCAAGGACACAACACAAAACTCTTTACAACCATAGCTTTTTTTATTAACTCTGAATTTTTCATGTAGTTCACATGTTTCATTAGAACATAATAGTAATTAGTTAAACATATATTGAGTCATTTCTTAAAATCAGTTAGATAAGAAGATTTTTTGATACTTCATAGCTGAATTTACAAGTAGAAACATATACATGTCACAAGAATTACATCACTGGAATAGAATGATAAAATTGAACAAGAGCTTGATATAATCCAATCACATTCCATGCACACTTTACTTTAAAAAGAAGGAATGACATCAAATCTATTTGAAAAAACTAACTAATTTGTTTGGCATACAATATAAATAATAATAGCTTATTACATCATAATATATCATTTCTTTGATCATGCTAAATACTCCAAGACTAAAATCTACAAATAAATTTATTTATCTTTAACTATAGGATACCATTATGAAGTTCTATAATCTTAAAACAAGCAAGATGGATGAATTGATAGCCTTTCTCACCGTTTACCTCTTTGTATTCTCTTGCGTCGTTAGTAGCATTTCACCGGGCTTCAATAACTGATACTTGCACATATCTTTAAACTAAATTTCACCATTTAGTCACTTCCTTAAGAAATAATCATCATGATCTGAAAGCAAATTCTAGGTGGAAAGGACCTAAGGGACCAAACCTAAGCCTCAGAGGCTCATTCAAGATGGCCTTGCCTACGTAACAAGATCAGAAGCTTCATAGTTCATTTTATTGGACTTAAATTAACACATGCTTGGATGAATAATAGTGTACATCAATTAAGTTCAACTGTCACAAATAATTTGACAATAACTCAAACATACAATCACCTAACGACATTTCAACTTGTTGATCATTGTGAAATAGGGCAGTGCTTAACCACTCAACTCTCACGATACTAATCCAAATTTCAAAATTCAAAATATTCAAGAAAGGTGGAAGTATGAAGGACAAAACCGGGAATTTTTTTTTCATAAAACTCAACCAATTAAAAGCAATTTTATTTGTAACTTAACTCACTAGATTTCTATAATTCAACTAATCATTGTGGAAATAGTGTTGGGAAAATATGTCTCAACTTGCAATTACATAAGGTTTACTATTGATAGGTAAGCACGGGGGGGATATGGGGGTACCCCCTATGAGGGATCCAAAGGATCACCCCTCTGATGGGGGGTCCAGGGGCCACGTGCCCCCGAAATCCAAATTTTATGTATATTTTATTATTGTAAATCTAGTTTGTTCATCATTAGGTCTCAGATTTGACAATAGATATTTTGTTAGCTTGACTTGGCCTAGAAGGCAACCCTAGTTATGAAGGTGTTGTATTATGACTATGTATTGTGATGTATTCTGAGAGTCTGATAGCGGTCGTGTTGCCTCTGAATCTCTAGTTGGTGATACTCCTATGAGAAGCTTGCTCTGCAAGTATATTGTAATCTTTTTGATTTATGAATAATATATTGGGTGGCTTTTGGAGTTTTTCTCCTAAAAGGGTTTTTCCCACGTAAATCAATGTGTTGTGGTATGTATGATATATATGTATTTTTGTTTAAGTTTTTGTAACTATTGTAAAGATCTAAAAAAAATTGTATTATCCTCTTCTCAAGATTAGTGTAGGAAGTTGTTTTGCTAGCTTAGCTTCCTTACAAATAAAACAATACTAAAACACGCTTAACTCTCACACCCTTACCAAATTTAAAGGTTTAATATGATTTGAAATAGGTAAAGAGGGAAGAATAAAACCCACAAATTGATTTGCAATAATCTCAAACATGCATGAGTAGTTTTCTCTACAACTTAGTCCACTAGTTTCTTCCCTAATCAACAATTGACAAAAAGACATTTAAGCTTATTATGCATCTAGCAATTAACTACATGATAATTAACATTGAGAACAAATAATAAGAATAATATAAAGGAAATGTTATATAATTAAGTTATATAATTTGTACTTAAGTAGACGAATACATGTATATTTATGATTTTAAAATTGAAGATCTTGTAGCACAACCTTTAGAGCATGCTAAAGTAATTACTAAAGCAAGTTTTCTAATTGAATGGAAACATGCCAATGCATAAATGCAGTGAGAGCATTGTGCATAAGGGTCCAATCAATTAACTACTTTGGCCCTTAAATTGTAAGCTTCCTTGTTAAGTTATCAAAGCTGTACAAATTGATAGTTTAAGGATAAATATTGTGCTTATTTTTTTGGATTTTTATAGGCATTTTCAAATCGTAGTTTTGGTAAAGAAATTACATATTTTCTAACATTATGTATAACCACAATCAAATTACACATATTTGGTATTGTGGAAGACTTACCTAATGAACCCATGGAAAGAAAACAAAGAAATCAAGTTCTCAGTCTGACCAATAAATCAGCAATACATGGTCATGTAAATTCTACAAAGTTTGTGTATAATTGGCATGTCCTGATGCTTTTAAATTCAATTTTTCATTCGAATGAGAATTCCCCCTTAGAAGCTTCCTAATCTTTAGAAATATGATACTAGTATATATGCCTATTGTTTGGAATTCTGGAATGTTGTTCTAGTTCTCAACAACTCTTTTCCTCTTGTCTATACTCTGAAAACATAATCATTTGTTTTTCACTTTATATTTTACATATAATCCATTCATATTTTACATATAATCCATTCATATTTTTTCGTATACTCCAACATATCAAGAAAACTAAAAAAATATTGTTGAATGATAAATTTTTTGATTTTTTTTTCCAAATACCTTGGTTTTTCTTAATGTCAAATTACCTTCCTTAATTAAGTAAATCAATCTTCCATATTTTTGGCTTAATATTCTCCATTGCTAGTATACCAAGCAATACTTGACACATTAAAAAAAATACTCTTTTTTCTTGATGTTCTATAGATCCCTACATTTCTCGCCAATTTGATATTAATTATTGTAGAATATGGAAAAAAATATTGTACTAACTTCATCTTCAATGCCTTGGGGGAGAGGGGTCAGAACATGCGCACCTTAATTTCGACGGTCTATGTGGAGTGCCACATGGACCTGTAATTTTTTTGCAACTTCAGTCAATAAATAAAATAGTTTTAAACATAAATAAATCCTTTTTTAAAATTTTTGATTGCATATGGCACGTGTTCTTACGTGATTTGGCCAAGGTGTCAAAAAAATTGATTTTTGTCATGCAACTGATACATGCATGGTCCCACCTCCACTTGGTGCATGGAATGGTGTCCAAAGTGGATCAGATTTCCATGTTGCCAAAATACAGTCCACCACCCTTTCTCTCCACTAGTTCGCATTAATTGCTCACCGCCCCCACCAATTCTTCTATGCAATCGTGTTTAATGTGCGTCCCCTCCTGTTACTTCCACGACATCCCGTGCAAAATATGAGTCCATTTGCATTCAATGCTCCTAGTGCCTCACACAACTCATCAACTTTCTCCCCTTTCAATCTACCATCTTCTCGATTGTTCTTCACATACGGTCCAAAATGTGTTCGCTTAAGGTCCCTACAACTTCAATCTTGCCACCACTACATGCTACACTCAGAGTCCAATGCCATTGCAACTAGGCACCAATTAGTAGAAGCCTTCGAAAGCTTCATGCCTTTGAGCTCAACCATGCAATCTCCATGTTGTTCAACGACATTGCAGGGTTCTTATGCATTCACTAAAACTTAACCATGCAGGTAAACCCGCACTTTTAGTGTGCATTCTATTTGTTGCTTTGTTGTCTCCATTTGCTTCCACAAGTATGTTTAATGAGTTTGCATGATTTTCTTCTTACAGGAAGGTGGTTGTGGGCTTCATACAACACCTCTAGTCCGTCGGCAACATCCATTTGACCCAGGTGAGCTGAAAGCTCACTAAGGCCTCACCATTTTTTAGTTTTCCATTTTTATAGTTGTTTGTAGAATTTCTTGTGGTTGTTTGCATTTGTTTTTTGTAGGTGGATGGTGCTTTTGTAAGAAGTTTGTGGTGTTTATGAACACTATAAAAATTGTGCTCATAAACATATTAAACTATGGAAATTAATCTTTTGTTCAAGCATCGTTGTCTTTTAACATGAGGTTGTTCTTCATTACACTAACAAATAATATTGTTGGTTTTTTCAATGCCATAGATAAATTTGGGGTTGTTCTCTCTTTCATAGATTCTGCTTCATATTTTTAGTCAAATAAATGTTGTTGCTTTTAACGCTTGTAAAGATAAATTTGGGTTTGTTATCTTTTTCATGGGTTTAGGTTTTAAGGTTTAGGTCTAATAATATTTGTTTGCTTGCTCGGTGCCATAGATAAATTTGAGGGTGTTCTCTTTTTCATAGGTTCTGCATTATCATTCAATCTAGTAAATGTTATAGGTTTTCTTTGATGTCATAATATATTAGGGTGTGTTCTTTGTTTCATATGTTTTGTTTCATAAAACAGTCATAAGTGTCACATTAATATTGTAGGTTTCTGGGCCACAGAGATAAATTTGGAGGTGTTAATATTTTTCATAGGTTTTGCTTCATTCATTCAGTCATGTAAAATATAAACCAAAATATAACTTCACAATAATTTATGCCTGTGAATGAATTGGTCATGCACAAAAGATGTGCGATTTGTTAAACTTTTTTCGTTCATAAGTTTTATATTGTTCTTCATTACAGTCATTACAGTCATAGGTTAGCAATTGTGTTTCCCTATGACAAAATGTAAGTGTGGTTCCCAGCTTTCTATGCATGAGTACGTTTATGTTGTACATGCCTTTCAGATATGAGATTTGTTAAGCTCTGACTTACTATTTTCCATTTGTAAGCTTTATATTGATCTTCATTACAACCATTATAGTCATAGGTTAGCAGTTGTGTTTCCCTATGGTTTATATTGCAATCATTATAGTCATAATTAAACAGTTCTCTTTCCCTGTGATAAATGTAAGTGTGGTTCCCAATTTGTTGTGTGTGAGTATGTTTATGATCTACATGCCTTTAAAATATGAGATTTGTTAAGCTTTGACTTACTGTTTTCCATTTGTAAGCTTTATTGTGTTTTTCATTACAGCCATTACAGTCATAGGTTAGCAATTGTGTTTCCATATAGTTTACATTGTAATCATTACAATCATAGTTAAATAGTTGTGTTTCCCTATGATAAAATGTAAGTGTGGTTCCTAGTTTGTTGTGTGTGAGTATGTTTATGTTGTACATGCCTTTAATATATGAGATTTGTTAAGCTCTGACTTACTATTTTACATTTGTAAGCTTTATATTGTTCTTCATTAAATCCACTACAGTCATAGGTTAGCAGTTGTGTTTCCATTAAAAATCGGATATAGAAAAACATTGACAAAAACATGATAGACCAACAACAAAATAGGGTGTTGCCACAATAATGGGTTACACTTTTTAGGACATCCTATTTTTTGTTGAAATCACATATTTTAAAAAAAATTAATGATTTAAGCCTTGAAATATTCCATTTAAAGGATTTTAATTGAAGAGTGTTTGATCAAACCCCCTTGGATAGAACCTCGCTAGTTTTAAACTATACCTATAATGGAGTCTCCTCTACACCTAACAAAATGCTGATAAAAAACCACTTTTGATTTACCTTTTGGGGGATCAAATGAATTCATTTAAAATTGATGTTTTGTAAGTATGTATTCCTTATTATAAACTTCCCAAAAAGTATAATTTTAAATATATTTAATTTTATTATTATATTTATTTTTTATTTCTTGTGAATGTAGGTGTTTCATCGAAAATCAAGCTCTTTATTCTGCACATGTGGAAAAATAGTAGATTACCAAAAAAAAAATTGAAAAATATCTATGCTCTTGGTATTGATGTCCTTGATCCAAAAAATAAATAAAAAATTGATACATATAAAAAAAGTTGTGTTATATAATAAACGTAGGTCTAAATTTTAATTGGTTTGACTTCAAAAATTAATTAAGAAAAAGAATCAATAAAACAATATAAAACCAAATGAAGGAGTTATATATCATAGTTACGAATCTAAATTTGAAAAAATTAGAATTTTATCCTTCATAGAAAAAAAGTTGTGTTATATGGTGAACATCACTCTTTAAAAATGTTGTTTACTATTAAAAACTAGTTATCAAAGGAGATGGAAAAAGAAATGCAATTTGATTCCAAAATTTTAAATATATATATATATATATATTTATAATCTACAAACAAAATTTCACAAATATATATATGAATAGATTGAAGCAACGGTTTATGGTGTAATTATTAGGGTTTAAGAAAAAAAAATTTACTTAAACCCTAATAATTAAATCTAAGTAAGCCCTTAAACCTTGATATTTTCAAATTTCATTTATATGAATAGATTAAAGGTTGAGGATTTAGGCTTTACACCCATTAGTTGCATTTGCTTAATCTTTTCTAAGGACTTTTCAGAAAAAACCCATTTTGAACATATCATTTAATCATGACATTCCATGATATCACATTTCTTTAAGGCATTTTTGGAAACAGTTCGCTTGCCTTGTCTATGCTTCCACATTTTCATGTATGTCTAGCAGGGCACTTGTAACTACAACATATGACAAAAAAGTCCCTACTGGTATGCTTTGATGGATGTCTCTTTGTTATTACTGGATATCTAATGTAGTGCACATTATTATAGTGCAAACCTATTTTTCAAATTATTTCATTTAGCACCACCAATATTCTCCACAAGAATATTGACCCTGTTTAAAATGATGGAAATGGTTCACATCTCTTAGAACAATTTCTCTTGCAATTTTTTGCATTTACTTAATTATCCTAGATTTATGTAAAAGAGATTGCATTCCTTACAATTATATATATGGCAATACATAAATACACATACATATACATATATAATATATGTATGTGTATAGGTATATTTAAGAATTGCCACACCTAACAGGTAATGCTGGTTTAGTGAATGGCATAGGAAACTACAAGGAACGTAAAATCTCATCTACACATTATAAGCTACAAATAAACTGATCACAATTTGAAATCATTCAAAAGAGAATATGTGCATAAATTCTTCATTAGTGAATTTTGTGCAGAAATTTTTGTGAAGGCTTTGGTGATCCGAAGTGGAACTTGCAACTAAAATATCTGATAAAAATCAACTTCTAAATATGCTTTTGATGGATTTTCATACCCTCATCCAAAGCTCCAATTCACACATAGGAAAGAAGGACGCTTTCAAAGGTTGAGGAGTGGGGAAGTGACACTTGTCACTCACTCATTCACCCTCCCAAGCACATTCACCCATGTGTGCTCTCACATGTGTGAGAGCTTGGAGGACTCCCAAAACAACATAGAGAAGTGGGAGTGGAAAGGGACTAGTCCCCATCCCACTCCATGGTTTCCCTTGGACATGTTCCTAGCCTACTCCCCCGCATATGAGAACCACACTTGTTGGTTCATAGTGCAAACCTACTCCTTGATGTCTATAACCCATGGGTAAAGGATGGAATTACTTGGGCCATATTGATCACAGATTTTGGATACTTCAGCAATGCAAGGCATTAATACTATTGTGGGATCACAAATCGCTAGTTTGCATCATCTTCAAATTCCTCATGGTTTAGCAACTATAGGTGTCTGAAAGTGAAGATTTAGTTAAAAAAGTTCAGTTCAATGTCAAGTTTGGCCAAAAAGTGTAACCCACTATTGTGGGATCACCCAATATTTAGCAACTAAAAAGTTTAAAAAAAGGTTTTGAAAGGGTCTAGAACCTTAAACAAGGACAAAGAAATTAAAACCAACAAATTTATTCTACAACACATTTGTAGCCAAGCTATCATTGGAAAATAAAAATTCCACCTTACACTATGTCTAACCCTTCCTTGCAATCAACACACCCTTAACCCAAGTGTTGATGGCCCAAATGAAAAAATTCAATATAGGTAGAGTGAATTCACACCACCTCTCTTGAACAGATAACTAACTAAAATATTGGTTAACTCCTAGGTCTTAGGAGTTGGGTTACAATTGTCTTGGGCTGCTCAATTGGCCTTTGTAGTTTGTTAATCAAGGATGCCTTTGCTAGTTTGAGATCCTATGTAACTAGATGGATATTTTATGAGGTTTTAGTGTTTTGTGACTTTTTTTTTTTTCTTTTTTTTTTATATATATTTTTCTAATTTTATTTATGATCTAAACCAATATATCAATAAAAAAGGTAAAAAGAGATTAAGGTTCACAAGAAATAGAAATCTAAAACTAAATGGTTTTAGTCCACCAACTTTAAACTTTATGCTTAAAATTTTGAGAAATCAATTTAAACCTACAATATCATGATCAACTATCATTCAATCAGTAATAAAATAGATGCAAGCTCATAATATTTTATTGATTTAACTCTTCCATTTTCTTCTATATACTTTCATTAATAATGACCTCTGAACTTATTTTTGGATCAGGTCTACATGTAAAAGTTTAGGACTAATTACATTAACCAAAAAAATTCAAAGTTGCACTTCATCTCATATAATTCCCTCTACTTCTCTCTTATCTTGGAATACAATGGTTTATTAGATCTTGTCTAAAATTAATAACTCATACACTTTTGTACAAAGTTGGACTCATCCTTAGGTAATATCCCCTTAGCTACTAACTATTCTAGGCTCATTGTATTGATTATTCTTAGTAGTTGGATGCTCTTTTTATATAGTGTTTCTTTTTTTTCCATTAACTATAAAAAATGTATCTATGACTATGTCTAGGTGATGAGATTGATCATATAATTTAAATCCAAAAATTATTTTGTTAATATAAATCAACCCATTTTTCCAATGCCGAATCCTTTACCTTCATTTCTTACAAAGAATCAACCTCTACTTTAGAATTCAAAAATAGTGGAGTACTGGAGTTATTATGTTGCTAGCCTAAGGGAGAGATTAGCTCTTTGATAAGAAATTTTATCTGCTCAAGTTGTTATTTCAACTCTTTTTAGCTTTATTATCTTTCTCTACCCTTATCTTCATTATTTTACTAGCAAGATCAAGAGATACAACCTCTTCTTCTCTTTTTTTCTTACCTAGATTAAATTTAGTAATTTGGTATTTATCAATCTTTCTCCACTAACAAAATAGCAATCTTGGCAATCCTTTCCCTTTACTTTTTTTCCTGATAGAAAAAAGATATTATATTTCTTCTTGGTCTTTCCTTCTCTATCTCAGTTGTAACTCTTGAAATATCTAAAGGTTTTACTATTTCATTCTTACTTTTACCTTGATTCATCTTTAATCATGTAGATACCATAGCCACATTTTTATATCATTGCTTATGTTTCTTTAGACCTCTTATTGTTGTTATTTCTTTTCTAGTGATTTTTTAATTTATTTTTGTAATTATTCTCCTTATTATACCTTGATATACCTTGATTGCATCATCATGAGTTTTATCCTTCTCAAATTCTACATCTCTTTCTATATATGTAGCTTCATCCTTCTTTTTATAGTGTTCTTGTACAACAAGAAAATAAGATTAAATAGCATGTAATATAAACCAACAACCACTAACTGATAAGATTGAAGAAAATGCACACCTAATCTAACAATAAAACACAATCAACATAAGAAACCAAATAACAAATCAAAGCATATACCTTCCTTATGTCAAGATTTCATCTCCATTATTCTTCTAATTTTTTCTTTGCTCTCAAATTTATATGTGCACTATATTGCTTCAAGCTCAAATGAATACTGAATATGATAAAGAATGCAAAATATTGAATATTTGTGGTTAGCCTTCAAATGGGAATGAAGGTCTATTTTATGGAAAATTCTGATTTGGATGGACGATCAAGGTTGAAAGAAAGACTGAAGATATCAAGGGTGGAGAATCCTTGAGAGGAATTGACTAATAAATTAACTGACTGTAATTGGTTGCATGATTTCAGTTAATTGTTTGCATGAATTAGTTAAGGGAATTGATTGCTTCGTTAACTCACACTGAGTGGGAGTGAACTGATTTGATTAATCAGTAGACTGAAATTAATTAGTCAGTCAACTTAGAGAAAGTGTTCATTAAGAATGAAGTGGAAATGCATGATATTAATAATTAATTTAATTAATTAATTATTAAAGGAATGTGCAAGTGGAATTAAATAATTAATTTTATTTATTATTGGAGAGTGGATAATGTAACTGAGGAAATATAGGATAATTAAATAATTAAAATAATTATTTAATTTGGAAAGGGATAATGAATGATAAATTAAATAATGTTAATTTATTCAATTAATTTATAAGAATAAAGATAATTAGGGACGTAATTAAATAATCATGGAGAATAAATATAAAGTGAATTACAATAAATGACTACTGGATATAGTAAACAATGACTGATGGTGAACTTCTTGAGAAATCATGGCGCCCTTACGGGAAAAAAAACTCACAACGACTATGATAGATTTGCTGACGATTTTTATAGTCATCCTCAGTATGCAAGACTTGATCATTATAGATGATATGTAAGACCTGATCAATGCAGATGATATGAATCTAATAGGCCTCTCATGCATGGTAATCGTGCAGATGGGGCTAGATCGCAACATGCAGTGCAGAAACAACAGAGTAGTAACCAAAAGAGTATTAATAAAAGTTTCCAGTCTCAGAAAAGAGACCTATTAATGACTTCCCAAGTCAAAATAGGTATCAGGAACCACAAGAAAATAAACAAGTGTATTATCGAAGGCCTCAACAAAATACACTGCGTAATAGCCGAGGAGTATGGGTCCCCAAAAGACCCCACGTGCGCCTATTATGGGATAAGTAGGAACCCTTTGATCTATGGGAAGATGATAGAGGAGATTAGACTTACAATAGTAGAGACCCTAATGTGGACAAGCAAGATCAAGATTGTCTGTCAGCGCTTCGAAAACCCACACAAAATGTTCATAAAAGTCTGGTGCTCCCTTCAATCCAATAACTCAAAATCGCTATTCAGTGCTACAGGATATAGATCAAGGAAAGAATGTTGGGATTAATCTTAAAGAAATAGGGGAGTTGTCGGGTACTCGGAAGGGATCAAACCCTCAAGAAAATATTGTAAAAAATTCTAGCAAGTCAGGAAAGTTGGGAAATCAAAAAGAAATTCAACATGCAAGGGTAAAAGATGTCAACAAGGTCACTACTAAAGATCCATTTCTACATGCAAGACCAGATAATATTGCTTCAGTTCAAAAGTCGGCTAAATTCCTTTCTTCTCAAAGGAGGTCACATATTCAACAGATCCAACACTCTAAGATTCAGGAAATCAAGAAAGATAAATATAAAGAATCCATTTCGAAGAAGAAACATCATGCAGAGAAAATTAGGAAGAAAAAGAAGAAAAGGTCATCCCCCAAAGGGAAATTGCTACAAGAAAAGAATGGATACAAAATGCAATGGAGACCTATTTTGAAGAATACTCTAGAAAATGCAATTCGACCAACAGCGGAGAAAGCGATTCCTACCGACACAAAGGTCACTATATCAATCACTCTTTCTAAAAATCAGCTATACCCACAGGTGTCAGATCTGTGACATTGAGCACTAATATGTAAGTTTTGGTGCCTCAATCTTGATATTGATCTTCTTAAAGATTTAATTTACGAGGAATGGAAATGAGCCATTAAAGTCTTCTACCTAGACCAAGAACATGGAATATTTCTAGTGCTTTTTGAGTCTAAAGGGCATAGAGATGCAATTTTTAAGGTGAAGTCATGGGTCTTTGAGGGTTCAGGTTTGTTTATGCAGCCCTGGTATCCTAATTTTAGGGCTCAAGACTTTGCAATTAAATTCACCCCTTTCTGGATTCAACTGCCCTCTTTGCCTCTTGAATACAAAGAGTTGTCTAATTGATTTTTTTACAAATCAAGTTGGAATATTCCTAAAACATGACAAAAATTCCTTTAAATATCCATCAAAACTAGTTATATTTTGTGCTTTATTGGACACTTCAAATAAATTCCCAGAGAAAATTCTTATTAAATCTAAATATGGACTGTGGAATCAAGATATTCTCCTTGAGAACCCAAATGTTGTATGTTATAAATGTCATATAAAGGGTCATTCAGGGAAGTTCTGTTTATAAAAAGATGCCTCATTGGAGGAGCTTCAGATTAACCAGGACCAATTCACTCAAGGTATCAGTCAGCATAAGAAAAATCAATTTACTCGGGGTCATTCTCCTTCAAGTATATTGGTAACCAAGGAAAAAATTCCTATAATTCCACATCGGTTAGCATCTAGTTCACAAAAGAAAATGAAGAGATGTTTCTATGCAATTAGAAAATCTAAGTTTAGGCAGTGAAACAAGCATCACTTTATTCTTTCCAAAGTTTTTAAAGCATTTCCAATCAATTTATTGTTTCTCCCCTGCATTCTCTTGTGCTACTGAACAACAAATGGATGCTATAGTTAAATCCCTCATGTTTGATAAAAACTTGCTGCCTTCTAAGCAAACGAGTTAGTTTTACAAATTTCATTGCCAATCTCAAGATGTACCATTCACAGGACCAAAGATCTATGATATTGTTGAGGAAGAAGAACCAACCTTGGACTCATTTGACAACTTATTTTATAAAGGCCGCTTGGAGGAGCTGACTGATAAGATTATGGTTTCTGAGGGCACTAAAATGATTGAATGACTTGCTGATGAAATCCTTAAAGAAACTCATGGTACTAACAATGCATCCCCCCTTAAAGATTTGGATAGATTTATTGACTTGGATGAAGTTGAAGAAGGATACATGAGGTTCTCATTGGAATCCTTCAATATGATTTCTCCTCAAAAAGCTATTAGTAAGCAGTTGTCTCAAAGTCCCTAGACTAAAGTAATTGAGGAGCATCAATCTATACAACAAATTTTGGTGAATGATGAACAATTGGAGCCTCAAGAGAGGAAAGAAGGAAGCTTTGACTACTGTCAAACTTTGGGAATCTCTCAAAATACTAGTGCCCAACTACCTTCTTCTAAGACTCCACGTAAAAGGAGAATAAAATCTCACATGACAAAATTAAAAGAAGAAATAGCAGTAGGTGTTCAGTCAACTCTAGATAGCACAGTGACATGTTCTACAAATAAATGTCTGAGGAGGGCATTTTTCTCTCCTCGATACCAATGAGGATATTTTCATGGAATGTCAAGGGCATTAATGCCCCTAACAGGAGAGCTCTGATCAAGCAACAACTAGAAGCTTGTGGAGCAGAAATAATCATGTTACAAGTGACTAAAACTTCATATCAAATTTATCAGTTGTTAGTGCAAAAATGGAGAAAATGGAAGTCCTTTCATACGTCTACTCAAGGAGCTTCAAGGGGCATGATTGTATTATGGAAGACTAAAAATATTCAAATTGAGATTATAAATAGTGACAAGCATTGTCAGCTGTTTAAAGTTTCACAATTTGACTTTCACTTCTGGTTGTTAAATGTTTATGCTCCAACGACCACGACTAACAAAAAAAATCTTTGGGGACAACTAACAACAATTTTGGATGGAATAAGAATGGATAAAGTAATTGTTACAGGTGATTTCAATGCTATTGTTAGTATGCAGGAGAAAAAAGGTGGCATTATTCCTCCTCAAAAGGTTATAGATGATTTTGTGACTTTCATTTATGATAATGCTCTCACTAAAATTGTACCTATAAAGGGTCAGTTTACGTGGATGAATAGGAGAAAGGGTTTTCTTCAAATAGCTGAGAGATTAGATCGTTTTCTTGCTTCATCCAATTGGTATGGAACTAGGAAAACATTGCTGTCAGAAATTATGCCAGTATCCCATTTTGATCATTTTTCCATTTCTCTGTCCATAGAAACATGGACTCAAATTAAGAGTCAGAAGTCTTATTTTAAGTTTGAAAGAATGTGGCTTCGACACCCCCTGTTCATGCCTTTACTGAATCAATGGTAGATTTATGCTCCTTTTGTGGCAGGATCAAGGTGTTTTCAATTAGCTCATAAGCTGAAGTATGTTAAAAAGCGGATTAAAATCTGGAATGTAAATGTTTTCAAAAATGTTTTCGAACAAAAGGAAAGGGTGTTTAAGGAATTGTCAGATATAAATGATAAAATCATCAATCAAGGTTTAGATGTTGATTTGTATGATAAAAAAAAGTCTTTACAAGAAGAATGGGCAGAGTTAGTTGCCAGGGAGGAAGTGTATTAGAAGTAGAAGTCTCAAGAGCTATGGTTGAAAGAGGGTGATATAAATACTAAGTTTTTTCATGCTTCTGTGCAGATAAAAAAGTCACACAATTCAATCTTCAGAATTCAAGATGTCGTATTAGGTCAAGAGGTAGTGAAAGAGGAAGAAATTGAACAAGAAGCTATAAGGTTCTTTTCATCCCTTTTGTCAACTCCAAAAAATAACTCTTCATCATCCCCCACTGATACAAGTGACTTATTGGATGCTATTCCATCTTTGGTCACAAGGGAGGATAATGAGAATCTTTTGAAACCTTTCACCTTGGATGAAGTTCGAGGTGTAGTTTTTTCTATGCAGCATGATAAAGCTCCTGGCCCGGATGGGTTTATAGCTTTGTTCTTTCAAAAAAATTGGGATTTTTTTGGTGTTGACGTACTCTTTTCTTTAGAAGAATCAAGAAGGACTGGGACAATACTAAAATAGTTTAATACAACTCACATTGTCTTAATTCTAAAAGTAAAGAATCCAAAGTCTTTTGTTGATTTTGGGCCAATTTCCCTATGTAACATAGTGTATAAAATTTTCACTAAAGCTATTTATCTATGGCTCCAACCTCTCATATCCAAGCTTGTATCACCAGAACAAGGTGGTTTTGTTCTGGGAAGGGAAACAATAGAAGGTGCATTGTGGCCCATGAAGTTTTACATTCTATCAAAACCTCTACCATTCCATCGTTTATCATAAAGTTGGACATGATGAAGGCATACGATAGGGTGTGCTGGGAATTCCTAATCCAAGTGCTCAAAAAAATTGGGCTCAATAATAAATGGTGCAAGTGGGTCCTATCCTGTCTTTCTTGAGAAAAATTCTCAGTGCTTATCAATGGATCACCAATGAGTTTTTTCAGATCTTCCCAAGGAGTCAAACAAGGGGATCCATTGTCCCCTGTGCTTTTCATCCTTATGGAAGAAGCTCTCAGTAGATCAATCCACAAAGCTCACCTTCAAGGTTTATGGCAAGGGGTTGCAATTCCTAACACAAATATTGCAACTACCCATTCACTATTTGCAAATGACACATTGTTGATTGGGAAGGCATCTTTGGAATAATCAAAGCAAGTTAAATCGCTGCTAGAAAAGTACTCCATGGCATCAGGGCAGAAAATTAATGCAGCCAAATCAAAGGTATATGTTTTCAATACCAAAGTAGCAATAGCAAATAAGTTGACTTCAATTTTAGGTTTTCAAAGAGCGGAGCTTCCCTGTTCATATCTGGGCATACCATTCTTTATGGGTTCCAATAAGTCTTTGTTTTGGAATAAGATTATAGATAGAATAAGAGCGAGAACACTTGCTTGGAAAGAAAGATGGCTTACATTATCTGGTGGAATTTTTCTTATTAAATTTGTTTTAGCTTCTATTCCAAACTATTTTTTAACAGTTTTGCAAGCTCCAAAAAGTATAATTCATCAAATTGAAAAACTTATAAGAGAGTTCTTGTGGAAAGGAAATCTTGATGATCAAAAGAAGCTTCCCTTAGTCTCTTTGGAAAGCATGTGTTCTGATAATTCCAGTGGTGGAGTAGGCCTACATAACTTGTCTGTACGAAATATGGCTTTAGGAGCTAAATTGGTTTGGAAAATGTATGTTAGGCCGGATCTTAATAGTGTAAGTTGATGCAGAGTAAATATTTGGACAATGAAAACCCATCTAGGATATTTACAATTTCTAATCCTACAGGAGGATCTATCATGTGGAACTTCATTCTAGCTTGTTGAGATGTTATTAGACCTTTTCTTTTATGGGAAGTCCATAGTGGGGATCAAGTTTTATTTTGGAAAGACTCTTGGAATGGTCTACCGCCACTTAATTTGAATCAAGATGTGCAGTTAGCTAAAAATGTTATTTCTCCAACTTGGGGAGAGTTTTTAAAGGACTATGTTGCTTCTTTTGACCCGTTGATAGGCCTGGTTAAATGGAAGGATTTAACAAACACCTCTTTACCAGGTTCTTAGAAGCAAGTGTTATTAGATATTTTGAAGAACAAAAATGTTTACCTTTCTCATTCCCTAGAAAAATTGTTGTGGGAACCATCTAAGAATGGTTTATATATGGTTAAGCAAGGGTACAAGTCAATTATTGCTTAGGAATGTCAATTTCAATCTCATAGAGCTTTTTCCTTTGTTGGAATTCAACACAGTTACCAAAGGCGAGTAGTTTTGCTTGGCTAGCTTTAAAGAAAAGGATTTTTACAAGTGACCGATTGGAGAAATTTGGAATAACAAGAACCTTCAAATGTGTTTTATGTAAAGAGGAAGATGAAATAGTTGATCATTTATTTGTCCTTTTCCCAGTGGCTTATGAGGTATGGGCCTTCATCATGGGAAATTTGAATGTGTCTTTTATGTTGCCTAGGTCTGTTTGGGATATTTTTACTAGCTGGCCAATTCTTCATAAGTCCGCATTGTTTGCATGCATCTGGCTAGTTACTCATGCTTTGGTAATCTGGTCAATTTGGCTGGAAAGAAATAGATGCATTTTCAAAAGTCAGGCTATTTTAGTTTAGAGAATCAAAGAGAAATTAGAAAATTCCATTTATGAAGTTTGCAATTCTTATGTTAGAAACTATAAATCATTTTCTTCTCTATATTCCAATTGGGATAATTTCATTCTAAATCACTAGAAGTATATTATCTTGCTACTTCATGGGGTTCTACATCCAAAATTTGGTAAGGTGGATAGAAGTAAAGTGAAATGGATTCCATCAAGCCCCATCTTCTGTAAGCTTAATTTTGATGGAGCTTCACGTGGAAATCCTGGTATATCTGGTGTAGGATGTTGTATACGAGATTATAGGGGCTCTCTATTAGCTGCCAAAGCAATACATTTAAACTCGTGTACGAACAACATGGTAGAAGTTCAAGCACTGTTAGCAGGTGTTTCTTTGGAAAAGGATCCCAAAATCAACAAGCTGCATGTGGAGGGTGATTCTCTTCTCATAATCAATGCATGTAAAACAAAGAGTATTTGTAATTGGAAAATAAGATATATTCTTTAGAAAATATGGGATATTTTAGCAACCTTTGAAGATATCCACCTCTCCCACACATATCGTGAAGGTAACAGGTTAGTAGATGGTTTGGAAAACCTGGCCTATGATCATCAAGAGCCAATAATCATCAAAAATTGTGAAGTTTTGTCAAATCTTCTTCATATTCAAAGCATAGTGTTGGAAGATTGTTCCCTTTTGGCTTAACTTAATAATTTGGAATGGTAAAGAATATTTTCCTTCAGTTCACAATTCCTTCATCTAAGCATATTTCAACTCCATTCAAATTCAAAAGGTGGGTGGAGCTTGCTAAGTAAGCATGTCAATTGCAAGAGGTGTTACTTATCTATGAGTCATCTTCCACATTGTTAGACAATATCTGACATGGAAACTTTCATCCACGTGTGTAATTCATTGAAGGAAAGGAATGTGTAATGGTACTAATTGAATTAATCATGATATATTGTGATGGGCTCTGTAGAATGAGATACTTGAGACATCTTATCACATTTGTCATATCTCCACAACATCCAACTAGGCTTCTATGTGCAATGTCTAATGATGTTTAACATTTAATACTCCCAAGTTGGGCTTTAATTAATCATATGGAGGATGGAGTTCGAGTTAGCCATGAATTGCCACAAATTGCATCAGCATGGACACCTATTCATCATTCCATGGTTTTCTTAACATGTTGTATTATGCAGGTACCTTATATTCTTTCTGGTGTATGGTCTATTAATTAACTTTGTGTTGGAGGTCATTTCGCAAGAGCCAACATACTTCAATGGTATTTATCAGTTTTTTGCACTTTGCTTGCCATGATTATGACATGCCTATTCATTCTGGCTTTAAAAGGCGGTGAACAATGTTTTATTTCATTCATAAAGTCTGAAGGCCTTTGGAGAGCGACGATTTGCAAGCTTTGTGTTTCAAATTCTAGCAAAATGATGTCTCAGCCATGGAATTTCAGAGTTAGCTACCCAGTGAAGCCATGGGAATGTCCTTTTGAGGATAATCTCACACATGAAAATTTGGCGATGATATTTCAAATTGAATGTCTAAGGGTTGAAGAATCGGTGCACTCAATTCTTGGTTTTGAGCTAACTAGCACCAGAGCCCATCGCCTAATTTTCCCTTCCTATGTTCTTTTTGTGTTCTTATCCAATATTCAGGATCTTTTTCAATCATTAGTTGAGCTGGAAGTTATTGTTGCTAGGTTCTTCAAGCCTCAGATACTTGATGTTGATGCATTATTACAAGTTGTTCAAGGTTATAATGTTTTTGCTAGTGATGCATATTTGGGTGGCTTATTTCCTAGAGAATATGTTCAAACTAGGTGGGTATTTGAGGATATCTTTGAAGCCATAAGGCTAGCTCTGCAGTTTAGAAATGAAAACATTCTTCTGGAAGCTCTAAGGAGAAATTCTAAGAGAATGTGTGTCACAATGAGTTTTGATGTCAAGGAGAAATACTATGCTATATCTTTTCTCCATGACCATAATCATCATCTGCCTTGAGTTTTAGGCTATGTTGATTCAGAGGAAGGTGCTCCAATGTATGTTCCAGGGAATGAGGATGTTCAGCCACCACCAATTGGAAATGCTATCTCAGACGACAATGTTGTTGGCTCTTCAGTTCGAGTTCACTTTGCAGAGGGAAATATTGCTGGTTCTTCTGCTGGGTATCAATTGGAAAAGGGAAATGTTGTTGGTTCGTTTGTTGGTTGTGTGGTAAGGGAATGTTTTCTTCAAGCTGAAAGTATTGGAAAAGAACCCCAATTTGATCTAGACTTCTCTTCCTAGGAAAGGAGTCTACAAGATATATCAGAGGGTCAAGATGAGAATTCATTCCATGGGGAAGATTGTATGGAGGATTAGATATATGACCTTTGGAAGCTATCAATTTTTTGTCTATAGTGTTTTTTGTCTATGTTCTAATATAGTAGTTATATGAAGTTGTTAAGAAGTTGTGTCCAGAGTTTTATTATGATGCATTGTATCTCTGTTACTTAGTATGATGTTTGGAAGATGGTTAAATGATAGGTTGAAATCAAGGAACTGATTTGGCAATCTGGCCTTTTTTGATATATATGTACCTATTTTTATAAATATAATATAATATATAGGCCCCGTGCCTTTTATCAAATAATATAAAATCATTTAATTAATAGTGGAATATGAAATTAGATAATAATTAAATAATATAATTATTTAATCATTAGGAATAAGATGATAATTAGTGTAAAAGTGTTACTCACAGGCTAGGATAATTTTGAGTATCTACATTTTTCCCCTCTTTGATACAATGTGATTTTTAGCGTTGTGTTAAAGAAAAATCAAAAAATATGTTCAGGACCTACCCCAGTATGCCCTGGTGATAGCAAGATAGTGTGGTGCCCCCTTGAGAAATTTGGTAAAATTTTGAAAAAAATTGAAAAAATCTAAAAAAATTGGAATTTTTTTTGACAAGCTAATTTGATGCTTTTAAGTGCATAGATGACAAAAAATCACATTTATAGGTCAATTTAGTCAGCCATATTAGCAATTTAGTGACACAACCAGTGCGTCCAGTTATGAAGGGAGGTCCATTAGGGCTTGGGAGGTCTATAAATAGGACTTTGGGGGTTATTCTCCTCATTTATGCATTGAGCTTTTGAAAAATTGAGAGGAGAGGAGTGATCATTAGCAACAGAGTAGTAGAGCTATGTTGGAAATTCCAGAGGCTAGTCATTGTAGGTGGTGATTTTGGACTTACGAGCGGCTAAAGGGCTTGAGTGACACGGTATGTATCCCTTCCTACTTTTGAATTTTTTACATTTTTGGCTAGATTTTAGGGCACAAAAACTAAGCAACATATGTAGTGTAGAATTTTTCATCGCATTCGTAGTCGTGAACATCACATTTGTTTAGTTTAGCATTGTACATGTGTCAAAACAACATTTGTTTTATGGAAACACAATTGTATTTTTGGACCGCAAGTGTTTTTAGCGCCACAATTGTATTGTGGCAACACATTTGCAGGATTTAGCACTACAAATGTCTTCCAACGATGCAATTATAGGACTATCAATGCATTTGTTATGTTGAGTCGCAATTTTATTATGTGTCACATTTGTGCAAAGTGATGCATTTGTAGGATTGTGCGACATAATTGTATTTCAGTGATGCAAGTGTTGTTTGAATGTAGGTGAGACTGCTACCACCATATACTCGCGAGAGTCATCTATCATCCATGGTGCTTCACAATCATTTGGATGTTGGAGAGAGAGCTACTCTACATGCTCTTGGACTCTAGTATGTTACCTTCATGCCTCAGATTAGGGCTAACAAGGGATTGATTACTACACTAGTGGAGAGATGGTACTCTACGATGAGCTCATTTCATTTGCCTACTGGAGAGGTGGCAGTGACACTCGAGGATGTATGGAACATCTTACGCATCCCTATCCACAGGGAGAGAGTAGGATACAACCCAGACTCTGGATTGGCTACCATGCAGCGATGTTTCGAGACAAACAACCTAGGAGTCAAGGAGTATGAGATCAGATAGGAGACCCTAGTGGATCGCTATGAGCATTTGATTATCGTGGTTTGCAATGTTATAGCTAGTGTTTTGGTGCCAAATTGGCGAGGGAACAATTTTCCAGAAGGATGGGGTCACATGCTAGCAAGGATGATGGACAAGGGCACAGTTTATGCATGGGGCCCATGTGTTTTAGCCATGTTAGACTTTCAGCCTCATGATGTTTCCTATAAAGGATCTTTTTCTATTGGTTGCAAGGTCACTCTGCTCCATGTATGGGTGTGGGAGCATGTTGTTGTGTTTATACTAGTGGCTACAAGAGACCTACATGCAGGTCTTCCCTATGTTTTCATGTATGGTGGCACAATCACTCAGAGACATGTCAAAGACGTGGGATACTAGAGGTAGGAGATTGATCTACTTTTTGGTTTCACCTAGAGACCCTATAGGAAATGTGCAGCATGGGATGATGATGGAGAGCATCTATCGTATTGTAGGAAGACCAAGTATTTGATTTGACGCACAATACAATCACAACATATTATAGAGGCAGCTATCTAAGAGGGTGCTTCAGTAATTCAGGGAGCAGCAAGGTGTTCCCATTGATATTGCTATGTTTTCTCATTTAGCTTGGGAGGGAAATTGGGGTCCTACTATCTTTCCACATGTAGCCTTCAAGGAGTTCGATGAGCTATAGCCTGTACAATAGGGTGTTGGGACAGAGGTCGCATTTCTGGGTACTACACCAGAGTATGATGTCTGGTGGTTACAGAATAGGTCCACTCTATTCACAAATCTTAGGGTTCCAGTTCCTCTAGAGAAACTAGAATGATGACCCAAAGGTAGGTTGAGGGGGAGGGGGAGAGGGAAGGGTGATGATGATGAAGGGAGAGGTGGCAAAGATGGAGGAAAGTATGGAAGTAGGAGCGGTAGGAGAGGCGAGGGAAGGGTTCCACCCATTATTCTCGGATAGTTGCCACACACTGTAGAGGAGGAGGTGTAGGAGGAGGATGTTTCTCAACAAGAGTAGGAGATGTCAGATGTGGGGGTTCAAGAGGAGGAGGATGTTCGAGATATGGTCGTCAATGAGGGGTTGGAGGATGTCCTCGTGAGAGAGCCATCCACGATATGATGGATGAGGAGGTCAAGGGTAAGGGTGATGATGGTGCGCATGCACAAATTTTAGCTTTGCAGGCCCAAGTTTAGACATTACAGGTGTAGGTAGCATAGTTGACTATCGACCAAGATACCATGGTTATTAGAGTGCAAAGGGCCAAGCAACAGTCATTGAGTTTCATCAAGACTATGAGTGTGCCTAGTTTCAATTTTTAACATATGTTTTATTAGGTGAGTCAAGAGGCTCAATACTACAAAGAATTGTATGAGGATGTAGTGCCACCTTCATAGAGGACACCTAGTTACACACAGAGAAGGTATCAAAGAAAGTTTCACTCTTGGAAATCAGTGAGTAGTGGTGGACTTTCAAGACCTAGGAGATCACCTTATCCACCACTACAGCCATGTACAAATCAGGATCAGCCAAGTCCATCAGGGTCGAGACAGGATATGTCGTCTCTGGGGTTGTCACCCATAGAGGATAGGGGAAACTCAAGGTAGCTTGATCGATTTTGTATTTGGACATATGCATATTTTGATTGAGTTTGTGAGCTCCATTTTTGTTAGACATTCTATTTTTGTACTATGACACAATATATATATGAGATGAATCATTTTTGGAAGCAATTACATGATGTCTATTTGTTTTATATGCATGTTTCTATGTGATGCAGTCTAATGTTATGCATTCTATTTTTATATGATGGTGCCTATATGATGTCATGCATATGGATTTATGATGTATATTATGCTTATGTATGGATGGATGCATATGATGTTGATTTATGCTTATATGATGATGTTATGTATGGATATCTAATGTTTATGATTTATGATGGGATTAATATGTTTATATGATCTATATGTAGGATGAGACTATATGCTTATGATATGTTATGCAATGTTTAATATGATGCTATGTTGATGATAATTCTATAAAATGTAATGCAATGCTATCTATTTTTTTTTCTTTTTATGCAATATGAATGACTTGACATGTATATGATGATGTATATAATGTATATGATGTTCTAACATGAGTATGGATGCAAGATGATGCAGCCGATGCATTTATTTTTGTGTGTCATAGCATGTCACTGAAATGGCTGCAAGGATTGAATAAAGAAATGTTAGTGAGGAGAAAAATTTAATAAGAGGTGAAGAATAATTAGATGGACTGTCCATCCAATCAAGATTGATGTATTATTGATAGACTTGATCTTTAATTAGTGCATGATTATCATCATAGAGTGTTTTGTTATGTGACAAGCGAATGTATGCACACAAAAGCATGAATTGTGATGGTGGCATTTGTTTCCATTTTCCTAAGGATTTTGATATTTGGACAAGTGGATATATGTACACCAAGTTGAGAAAAAACTTGGTGACATCAATATATGTTGTCAAGACTAATACACAACAGACAAGGAGTTCCCTGACTCATACTAGAAACAATAGAACCTTGTTGGAATATGTGAGGAAGTAGCCACAAAGCATGTTGATCCTAATGTAGGAAATAGTTAGTTGACTTTTAGCTTGCATAGGATGTTATGATTATGCCAAATGGAACCCCAATCACACACAAGGATCTTAGTTTCCCCAGTCATGTTATCAAGATAAGCCACAAATAGAAATCAATAGAAAAAACATCATGATCCATCATTGCTCCTCTAATCACTTGTGGATATCCTCGTGTAGCATAGTAACATGACATAAGATAAATCAAATAAAAAGATAAGACTTAACTAGACCAAATGAGTCAATGGACATTTAGATCTTCTTACCAACGATAATTTTATTGTAGATATGATGCCAAGGATTACGTCATATTTTAAGGATGAAACATCTCATATAAGACAACTAGTCTATATTTGAGGATACAACAACCTATATAAGACATTTGATAGTCGATAAAGATAGGTAGATTTCATTGATAGATAAGAAGGTAATTGATCAACCAAGTTGTAGGCTAGTTTGATAGTTTTTTCTATTGTTCAATGATTTGTAAAGCTCATTTTTCCATAGGATATTTTGTTTGTGTCAGATCAAAGTGTCGTCCTTGAAAACAAATAATTTTATTATGGAATATTGATTATGATGGGTGCAAAGTTTATTATGACTTATGGATAGTTTATTATGAAAGGTGGATTGCAATAGGTGATTATGATAATATCTTTTGATACCATGTCAAAGATCTCGTCTAGAAATCTAGGTCGAGGATTGCCCCTAGTCAAGTATAGGACC
Organism: Sequoia sempervirens; assembly: GCA_007258455.2. Taxonomy (NCBI): domain Eukaryota; kingdom Viridiplantae; phylum Streptophyta; class Pinopsida; order Cupressales; family Cupressaceae; genus Sequoia; species Sequoia sempervirens. The sequence continues at coordinate 180,405,674 of VDFB02075321.1, forward strand.
AGTTATTATAGAAGGGATGGGTATGAAAAGTAGGTGATGTAAAATATTAACCATTATCAAGCCATTAGACGGGTGAGAAAGTTTTATTATAAAGGAGTGTAGGCTCAATTTATTATGGATGGAATCTGATAGAATAATGATAGATGGTAGAGCCAATGAATTACTACACATAGTGCCTATTTGCCAAGTTTCACCAAGGTACTTATCCAAAGAGCCACCAAAATGGCTCTCACTATTAGATGGATTATTTCTCTTTACTTTTTATATTTTAATTTTTAGGATCTCTAAAAGTCATGTATAACACTTGTGAAGGTGCATGATCTTGATAGGATTAGGTAGCAGTTCACCTTCAAGAGTAGCTAGTTGATGTGTTTTGGATCCATATGTTGCAATAATAATATAGGGACCCAACTAGTTAGGCTCAAATTTTCCTAGTTTTTCTCATTCCAATTGATTCTTCAGGTTCTCTTTTAGGACCAATTCACCAATGTCAAAATGTTGAACTCATAATCTTTTGTTGCAGCTATGGTAGAGATGATTTTGGTAGGCCTACAGATGGAATAATGCAGTTTTCCATCTCTCATCCAATAACTCTAGCTCATGTAGTATATAAATCTAGTAATCTTCATCATCAATGAACTGTTGCATAGATACTCTCAATGATGGTAACTCGACCTTGATCGAAAGGATGGATTCAGAACCAAAGACAAGGGAATAAGGTGCAACACCAATAGGAGTATAGATGCTAGTATGGTAATCCCATAAGGTTGGATTCAACTGAATATGCCAATATTGGCTAGCCTCATTGACAATCTTCTTTAGGATTTTTACGATGGTTTTATTTGATGCCTCTACTTGACCATTACCCTAGGGATAATACAGAGTGGAAAAGTGATGTTGAATATGATTTTCCTCACATAGTTCCCAAACATCCTGGTTCTTTAAAGGATTCTCGTTATCCATGACAATAGACAAGGGAAAAACATACCAACATATGATGTAGTTTAGGATAAATTTCACAATTTACTTACCATGATGTATGCCATAGGAATGTCTTCAATCCATTTCGTAAAGTATTTGATTGCAGTAATGATGAATTTATGGCCATTTACAGAATTAGGGAAAATATTTCTAACAATGTTGAGTCCCCATTGAGAGAAAGGCCACGGTAATGTAATTGAGTGTAGTCCATGTGCTAGTGCATGTATGAGATCTCTATGTATTTGACACAAGCAATATTTCTTAACAAAATGATATGCATCACATTCTATGGTCGACAGGTATTCACCTGTTCTCATGAGCTTCTTCACTAAGGTAGGACAGAATGAGCTCCACATATACCATCATGTACCTCAAGTAAATCTATTTGTGCTTCTTTCGCGTCGATACATCTAAGTAGAGTACTATCTAAACTACGATGGTATAGGGTATCAATGATGACAACATATTTAGAGGCTTGTCAGGTAAAGGTTTTTTATTGATTATTCAACAAGTCAGGAGGAAGGATTTGGTTGTGTAGATAATTATATATGTCTTTGTACCAAGGTGAATCACGACCAACAATTTTTCACACAAGCTCAAATTCAGGGACATCGAATGTGGGGATAAAAAAATTTTCCACCAAGAACTCATACTGATGCACATTGTTAGGTATGTCAAGGAAAGATCTAATGGTATCCATTATGTCTTTTGCTTTATTTTGTACCTGTGAGATCTACTCACATATGAATTCATCAAAGTATTCTTTAAAACTATCCACCATCTTCTTGTAAGGTACAATTTTGTCATATTTTGTTTCATATTCATCATTGACCTGTCAGACAACCAACCATGATCACCATAGACATGTAGGTGCTTTATTTTCCATTTTATAGCTTCTCTAAGTCCTGACAACAAAGCTTCATATTCAGAAATGTTATTAGTGCATGGGAATGTTATCCTGTAATACTTAGAGATTGTATCCCCCTATGGTGTTATGAATATGATTCCTACTCCCAAACCATGGTGGGTGTCGGATCTGTCAAAATATAGCTTCTATGTTGTAGATGTTTCTAAAGTGAAAATTGCTTCACTAAGGAATTTTGATACAAGAGGTTGAAATGCAGGAGTAAGTGTGTTGGCTATCTGATCTACTATTATCTATCCCTTTATCACTTTCCTTTCTACATACTCGATATCAAACTCACTCAGGAGAATTACCCATTTCGCCAATCTACCTTTGAGAGTTGCTTTACTGAGCAAGTACTTTAGAGGATCTATCTTTGCTATCATCTTGGTTTGAATATTCAACATATAATGTCAAAGCTTTTGTGTTGCAAAGATGATAGCAAGGAATGCACACTCAATAGGAGAGAAATTTAGTTCGTACCCAACAAGTGTATGAATGATATAGTATATTGCTCTTTCTTTACCATTTTCATCATTTTGTGCTAACAGAGCTCCTAGTTTAGATGACGTAGTTGATACGTATAGGATAAGTGGATTTTTATCAATAGGAGGCATCAATACTAGTGGCGATAATAGGTAATTATTGATTTGTTGAAAGGATTGCTGATAGTTGTTGGTCCATTTAAATGGAATGTCCTTCTGAAGAAGATACTAGAAAGGATGACACTTGTCTTCTAGATGTGAAATGAATATGTGGATTGACTGTAATTTTCCTTGTAGACTTCTCAGGTACATCAGGTTGGATGGTGGAGGCATGTCAATGATAGCTTTCACCTTTGCAAGATCAACCTCGATATCTCTATGAGAAACAATGTATCCCAGTAGTTTTCCATAAGTTACTCCAAAGACACTTTTTTGGATTTAATCTTACTTTATACTACTCCAACCTGGTGAAAATATTATCAAGCACATTCAAATGATTGTCTCTTGTAATGGATTTTACTAAAAATACATCAACATAGTCTTCCATGAGTGTATGCATCATGTCATGAAATATCGTAGTCATAGTCCTCTGATAAGTAGCTCTAGCATTCTTAAGGCCGAAGGACATGACGTTCCAACAATAGGTACCCCATGGACAAGTAAAAGTTGTCTTGTGTTGATCCTCAGTACAATTTTAATCTGATTATAACCAGAGAAGCCATCCATCAGTGATAACATCTCATATCCAGTTGTAAGATCTATTATCATGTTGATGTTAGGTAGGGGGAATAGTCTTTAGGACATGCTTTGTTCAGGTCCCTGAATTCTATGCATATGCGGATGCCCCTAGTTGGTTTGGTGACCAGAAAAAGATTAGAGATCCATTTTGCATTAGTCTATTGGTCTGATAAAACCAACATCCAACAACTTCTTTAGTTCAGTCTTGACTAGTTTAGAGTTTTTGCATGATAGTTGTTCTCTTGAGACAAAGATGTTTGCATTATTGCATGTGATCTCCTAGGAGGAGATGGTTAGATCATGATGTCATGATAAGTTCATGATTCTACAGTTGGAGCTTTGACATTGATCTTGTTGGTTTTCTTGGTATTGAGTACATTGATCATTTGCTTGGGAGCTTCATGAAGATGTTGTGTTGCATTTGGAGCTTAACAAGGATTGATCGGTTGGAGGTGCTCATGTATACTTGGAGAGGTAGATGAGGCTAGAGTTCTCTTGTGATTAGATACATTTTAATGATATGATTACTCTTTGGAGGTTTCAATAGGAAGTCCAAGGAGCTTTCACCTGGATATGGATGTGAGTTCATGATGGACCTATAGAGGAGATTGTTCTTAGAGTGAGTCATGATGGCTTGGTTATCCTAGAGGAGCATTCTCATTCCCCACTCTTGGTATACTTAGTGGTTTATCATCTAATAGGTATTTTCATAACTCAATTTTATTACATATTTATTTAAATGTGGAAAATTGAATTATTGATGAAATTCAACTAAATATTTAATGGAGATTCTGGAATTTTCGAATGTTGAATATAATGAGTTGACTAATGTTGACTTTGTGGATTTCTAAAAAATATTTTTATATGTCATCAACAATTTGAATGTTACTAATCAATTTGCAAGTTCAAGTGTGTGCAGTTGTAGGATGACAAGTTGAAGGACAAGAACATGGTTGAAGTAGGATTGTTTAGCTAGATCGAATGTGTAGACACGTGAAATTAACATCGTGCACGCAATTCACGTTCATCCGCTCATTAAATAAATCAAACGCAGCAAATCCATTCACTAGGTAAATCAGGTCTTCATTCCTAAGGTTAGTCATTTAAATTAAATAAATCAAAGTCTTACATCAACCTTTTAATTAAATAAACCAAACTTTATTTAATTAAAATCCAAATGCATATTCCATCCCTCTTTGATTTAAATAAATCAAAATATTTGACTCAAATTGGTCAAAATCATCCTAATCATCATTAAGCTAATCTAATCCTAATTAGCCTAGCCTAACTACCCATCACATTCTCTAGATTTTGCCACTTGCACAAATAAATCAATTTATTGATTTATTAAATCCAACATTTTCCATCAACATGGCATCTTTGGGGAATATTCCCTCAAGTTTGAATTCAAAATCAAGTGGGCATGTACATCCAACAAAGCAATTAATAAGCTCTTACATGTCTTGTCTCACAAATTCAAATTTGAATTTCCCCCTCTTGGGCACATTTCCCAAATCTTGCACACTCCTCAACCACTCACAACTTGAAAAGTGGCCTCCTTTCATTGGCTTGATTTTGATCCCACATTGCTCTCTCATAAGCACTCTTAGCATTTGAAAATCTATAAATCAAAGGCTTCTTCCTTCAACAAATCCTACACAATTTGCTCCACAATCTCCACAACTCCACAATTTCATCCAGAATCTTCATGCAAAGTCATTCTCTTCATTTGAGAACTGATTTTGTCCATTTATCATCTTAGCATTCCATATCATTCTTCATAGCATTTTCATTATGGAGCTTAAGCAAGGATTGGGAAAGGGCTATTTTCTATAATAGCACCAATCCAATATGGGATAGATTGATTTCATGTTTTCTTTGTATGCTTTTATTTATCTTGTTATTTGATAGCATTTTAAAACATGTTAGATATCTCATATGGATGTTGAAGGTTTGTTTTGCTTAAATATACTACACTTGAAATTAACATCATGCACCCAATTCATGTTCATCTGCTCATTAAATAAATCAAACACAACAAATCCATTCACTAGGTAAATCAGGTCTTCATTCCTAAGGTTAGTCATTTAAATTAAATAAATCAAAGTCTCACATCAACCTTTTAATTAAATAAACCAAACTTTATTTAATTAAAATCCAAATGCATATTCCATCCCTCTTTGATTTAAATAAATCAAAATATTTGAGTCAAATTGGTCAAAATCATCCTAATCATCATTAAGCTAATCTAATCCTAATTAGCCTAACCTAACTACTCATCACATTCTCTAGATTTTGCCACTTGCACAAATAAATCAATTTATTGATTTATTAAATCCAACATTTTCCATCAACATGGCATCTTTGGGGAATATTCCCTCAAGTTTGAATTCAAAATCAAGTGGGCATGTACATCCAACAAAGCAATTAATAAGCTCTTACATTTCTTGTCTCACAAATTCAAATTTGAATTTCCCCCTCTTGGGCACATTTCCCAAATCTTGCACACTCCTCAACCACTCACAACTTGAAAAGTGGCCTCCTTTCATTGGATTGATTTTGATCCCACATTGCTCTCTCATAAGCACTCTTAGCATTTGAAAATCTATAAATCAAAGGCTTCTTCCTTCAACAAATCCTACACAATTTGCTCCACAATCTCCACAACTCCACAATTTCATCCAGAATCTTCATGCAAAGTCATTCTCTTCATTTGAGAACTAATTTTGTCCATTTAACATCTTAGCATTCCATATCATTCTTCATAGCATTTTCATCACGAAGCTTAAGCAAGGATTGGGAAAGGGCTATTTTCTATAATAGCACCAATCCAATATGGGATAGATTGATTTCATGTTTTCTTTGTATGCTTTTATTTATCTTGTTATTTGATAGCATTTTAAAACATGTTAGATATCTCATATGGATGTTGAAGGTTTGTTTTGCTTAAATATACTAATCATACTTGTGTATGTTAGTTATTTAAGCATTTGCAGATTTTGACATCTACATTATGGCGCTAGAAGGAGGGCTAAACATTTTGCAGATTTGAAGTATTTGATACCTCATTTTGCAGATTTGAACTATTTAATACCTTGTCATGGTTATTCTAACTTCTTTAGTTTTCTGAATCATAATTCTTTGCTATAAAGATATTTACTTTCATTAAATTTCTAGTTAAATTTTGTTGTCTGCTTTTTACTGCAAAAATACGCAAGTGATTTTTCCATGCTTCCATGTTTTGTAGCCATGCCATAGAGAAAATAAATGTCTCAGGCATATTTACTTCAGCGGGTCAGGTTCATGTCTTCTTTTTCTAATTGTGCGTAGTGGATTGGAAAAAAGAGAATAGATTTAGTGGGTTTATATCTTCACCTTTATGTTTAAGAGATTGCATCATATCCTCCATTTGTCTATTCCCCTGAGGATTTACAAGAAAATCATTAATGTCTCCCTGGCAAGATGGACACTTCTTGACTATCTTTTATGCTCTCAAGGAATAGCTACTAACAGTCGTACGCTTTTGGCACATCTTGCTGCCCAACAAACAAACTTTCTATACAGGATTTACAAAAAAAATTATGTCCACATAGTGTTGATGGTGGAAGAGTCAAAACATTCTTGCAAAGACTGCAGCTAAACTCTTTTAGCAACATTTGTTGTATTGCCTGGGTCTATCTGTACTCCTGCCTCCATCAGAAGCCAATCTTTTATTTGCAGAAGTTTTCTACTCGTAGGAGGTTCTCTTATTCATCCCCATCGTTTGTCCTTCCAATTCCAAGTTGTCTATTCATTGTTCACGAGAACGTGCTCTGCCATTAGAACATTCATGAGAAAAGTGGCCAATCTATCCACAACTGTAGCACTCAGACTGTCCATTGTCCATAGTTTTCAGATTGTCCTCTTCCTTGACCAAATCCTCCATCTCTACCACTAGGACTACCAAAGCATTGTGTCTATGGTATCTGCTGAAAATCCATCCTGTGCATATCGTTGCAATCATTGCAAGTTGTAAGACCATGTCTTTGAGGCATTTTGTCACCTAGTCCGTGTGCCCTATCTTTGCTGCAGCCTTTGCATTCGGGTTAACAGGAAATTTTGTTTTTCTTAAACAAAAACAAAAAAAAAGAAAGAAAAAGAAAAGGTTAACTAAAGATAGGGAAAATACAAAAGTATTTCTCCACAATGGTAATACCATTACATTAAAATCCTGATCTCAATATGCGAAATTACCTCGTCTCTGTGTGGCTATAGGATTTGTCTTTTTCCTATATTGCTAAACTAGTACGATCATTCAAATGCTACGTGGTTTTGTAGGCTGGATGTCGATCCCTGTTGAGCCTAGATTTCCCTAGATGGTGATACATATGCATTAAGTTTAGGTTGAGACTGAACTTCCTGCGACGCTAGGCTCTCAGTCTATCACTTGGGCGCATGGGTCGCAACTTTACACCTGCGAATTACATTAAGAATGATATCATAAGCTTCTAAGTTTCTAACACATTGTGTTTTCCTGAAAGTGTCAATGCTGGTCAGAAGTTGAGGAGTTAAAACACACGCCTGCCATTTGCATGAAGTTCAAATTTCTTTTTTAGGCTCGAGTTTGGAAAAGTTACATGCATAAATTTGAAGGTTGTGTCATAAATGTGTTTGACTGGAGTCCCCTTTAACATTTATGGTTGCCAGCCTTTACACCTGACAGTTGCGTTTGCTTAAAAGTTTATAAAGCCTATTCAACAAATCCATTTTATGCATATCTGTGATAGTTCACGCACCCTACTTCAGTCATCACGTCCCTGTCCCATTATTGTTTGTCATTTAATGTGGATGTGGGATTCCTTACGCCTATTCAATGAATCCAATCTTTTGAGTAAGACAGTGAGTAACTTGAGCTAGGACGATGCCGGTCAAAGGTTGATTGAATGTAGCTTTACACCTACCAAATGCGCTAGATCGAAAGTTTTGTTTTAAAAGAATTATGGCCACTAGTTGTACACCATTATGTCATGCAGTCAACACACCTTGTCTATGTGTCGCTGTCAACAATTCACGTGCCTTGTCTATGCTTCAAAATTCTTTAGAATGAATGGTGGGATTCTTCATAATGAATGCATTTTTTAGTTAATTCATGATGATCCGATTTTGTTATCTGACTTGCAGGTGGAAAAGGAGTAAATTACGCTGAATTTTTTTTATCATTGTCCGGCCTAAATAAAGGTTGTTTGCTTTTAGCAGGGCTTTCAAATATTTATAAACTTTCTCTGCAGCAATCCGTGCAAATCTTCACAGTTTGATTGATTTAATTCAAGTTTATCATTGCGATTATATTGAAGTCGTTTACAATCATGGTGGATGAGAATAGTTGCAGGTTATTGGTGATAGACTGATGCATTCTGTTGGTAATGTTATCAAATCCATCCGTAGATGACTTTTCTTTTGTGCTTGTGACCTTTCTTTTACTCATCCCAGCTTATTGAGTTGAATGAAAACTAAATTCCAAGTAAGATTCTATTCAAGCAGAAGGCGCGGGCTCATTCCAGCAGGGGTGACATTTGAAATCCATCAGAGACCATGCATTGAAAATGTTTAATGCTACCCTACACTATCAAGTTTCTGTCTCTTTAGTATCAATTAAATGTAGGATATAGGGACAGTAAAGTCTTCGTTTCTGCCTTTATCCATTAATGTGAAGTTATTGCTGTATATTTTAAATCACGATCCTTTTTTTGCAAAAATTATTGACCTCGTTGGGTTTGTCGGGCTTTCTTTGAAACGGTTTTTTTGAAAGCATTTGTGTGCAAGGATATCTTCATTGCTTGGAATTCTTCATTTATGGGTTTGTGCAGACATCTTTAGTATTTGGGGTCACTCATTCATATTTTTGCAGGCATATTCATTAATTGGTGTTGCTGAATTATGACTTTCTATAGGGAATTTTGTTTACACTAGGAGTTTGCAAATTGAAGCATAGAAAACACTTTTCGAAGAATTAATGTTTTGAGTTGGAGAATCAAGCATTGAACTTAAATTGACCAAGGCAGAAGATTATAAATTAGATATCATTATTAAATTGACCACTCTTTTCAAATCAATTTTCTTTCAATATTAATTTCTGGAATTGTTTCTCAACAATTAATTCTCGTATGTTTTTACCTTGCAGATTCTGTTTGCACAAGGAACTAGCAAAATTAAAGCATAGGAAATAATCTTTGGAGAATTCTTGAGTTGAAAGTGGGCATTTAAAACTTGAGAGAGCATTTTTTAATGCTTATTATAATGGTATAGAGCATCCATTTGCTGCCTTTGTTTTTTGTTTTAGACCAACTAGATCATTTTTTTTTGGGGGGGTTTAAAGTCAATCACTAACTTGATCTTTTTCAAAGTTGAATTAAAAATGAACATTAGAAACTCACTAAGCTTCTCGATTTGGTCTAAAATTTTACAAACAAATATTCACATTTAGCTTGGTGCTTTAAAATGAATTGAATCATTGCTCTGAAGTTAAAATGAACATGTGTCTTTTGTGTTTTGTAATCTTTTATGCAAAATAATCTCACCTAAAAAGGCGTATGCACTTCTCTCGCGCTTCATAGCGACCTTGAGAATCAAAAGTCTTTTTGATGACATTAAGTTGCATAAAATATTGCCTCCACACTTCAGTTTGGGTTTTAAAATTGAACAAAATCTTGTGCGAGTGTGAGTGGAGCATCATCGCGTATATTCTCTTTCTTTGTGTCATCAAAGATTGATCGAGTTACAGATTTTGTCTTTGCTTGCTTTTGTTTATCCTAGAGGGCCTGCCTTGGGGAAAAAGTACTCACCCAAGGGAATGACTCAACCGGTAACACTCTAAAGCCAAGAGTATTTCCAATCGGGATATAAATGTGGGTATTGGAGTAAACGCCAGTATCACGCGGTTGGCTCTGACGAGATGGATCCGAAAGGGGACTCTCGCCATATGGGTCAATCTCCATGAACGGAAAGTACAAAATAGAACCCTTGTTTTGTAGTGACCAATTGATCCATTGAGCGAGTTTATCAAAGTGGTGCATTGGAACTTAGATTCCAAGAAGTTACTTGCCATGTCCGATCTTGGTTAAAGTATAGAGGTTAAGACTTCATTCTTAACATACCTTTATACTCTTTCCTTGGTTGCATGTAAAATCATCTCTTCTATGAAGGGCATGAGGCAATCCCACCAAGAAAAACGTACCAATTGAACTAGGACGTCATATTGCTTGTGGTTTGAAAACACAGTGCTTTGATCGAAAACATCGAAACCAACATTCAACGAAAATCAAAATCTTAAACCCTTTAGGAGAAGAAAATATCCTTGAAAAAATTCACATGTTATTGCTTTCCCTTGGGATTCGTATCCTTAGAGGCTTCTAAACATTTGGATTTCATCTCAATTTGCTCCTACTAAGGTCAACGATAGGTAACTATTGCCTCAAATTTCCTTGGTTTCCGCATAACACACTTTGCGGGATAAGGGGAAAGTTGAGACATTAGACATCTAGATTCAAAATCTAATCAAGAGCATGTTTGTGGTAAAAAGGATCCATTAAGCAAAGATTAAATCAATTGGACCCCACACATATGTGCTTGGCATCTTTTGGTCATGGTTTTCATGCAAACATTGGTCTTTTGATTTTGAATTACTCTTAGAGAAAGGCATGTTCTTCACTATCTTGGCCTAGTAAACAAGTCCTTCCTAGGTTCATTTAGAAACAACTTTAGAGCTTTGGAAACATCATTCTAGACTTGGGTAAATCATCAAAATCAAAATCACCTTGTTTAGTTAGGTGTATGGGAATGCATCCTTTCTCATACATTTAATTGAATTAGCAATCCTTTGAACAAATTCATCCTAAGATCACATCTAACATCTTAGGGTTTACAAGTTCATTATCCAAATCCAAATCAAACCAATCAAAATCAAACCCTAAGTCTAGCATTGATCCAAAGTCCCTAAACGTTCAACACTCATATCATTTACACCTTTCATCCTTCATCTCGTCATTAGTCCTAAGAACCTTAGAGGTCACTTTTGCAACAAGGTCAAAACACAAGAGGAACATGGAATACAAACTTGATCCATACATCATGAGTAATCCAAATAAATTGAACTTTTAAAGCCTTACAACGCCGATTGATTATCAATACTCACATCTATACAAACCGTACATGAGATCATTACCTTCGACAAACATCAATGGTACAACAAGTGTGAGTATGCCCAAATCAAAGATTGGAACACATTTCCCGATGGTAGATCCAAGTCCAAACCTACAAGTTTGTCAACCGAACAATCAAAGAATGAGCCTTCAAATGAACAACGTCATCCCACCAAATCCCTACATGCCAAATGAGAATGTACCAAGTACAAGTTTTCCAAAAATGAATCCAGAAAACTTTGGGATGGATACATTTGCAAATCATACGAATATTCCAAACATCAACAATGGTCAATTTCACCCTATCATGCCAAATCTGAGTGTCATCCAAAATCAGAACATTGTCCAAAATCAAACACCACAAGTGTGCATCCCAAATCTGCTTGAGCAAAAACCAAATCAACTATATCAAGGGAATCAAGATCGAAATAAAGATCAAATTTGGTGAGATCAAATTTGGCGAGATAAAATTGCTACACTTACCAAAATAGTTGAGTCATTGCACCAAGAGGCATCTAGATCACCATTACCCATATCAACATCATTCCTTGGTTTAAGGCTTCCCCCTTTACCTAGCACCAATCACTCCATCCAAATCAACCCACCTAACACCAATCAATTCATCACATCAAATCTGTTGAATATACCATCAACATCGCACCAACAAATGGCATCTTATCAAATGACAACATCAATCCCGACAAATCAAAATGCAATCTCCCAAGGGTCTATCACCTCAGTCATTTCAACCATTCCTATCACCTCGATCAAACCCATCATATCACAAACGACTATGATCACTTCAAAAGTATCTCAACCGCCCATCACAACATCCAACATGATCCCAATCCCACCACCACCATCACCAAAACCAAATGCATCAAGACAATATAACATTGCGCTAAAAGCTCACCAGGCCTACCAAAAGGCCATCCAACAATATCTAGCCACACAAAAATCAGCACAAGCCCAGGATCAAGTGCAAGCGCAAGCTAAAGCCCAATACGAATCCCAACAAGCAAATGTTATTCAAAATCTCAACACAACGTTGATGACTCCATGTATCGATCCAAATCAACGATCACATAATCAAGATCTATCCATCACTGAGCACCTTGAAGCTATGTCTACTTCATCCCATGATCAAATCAACATATGTCAAGAGTCACTTCTCAATCATGATCAAAATCCACCAACAATACTCGACAATGATCCAATTCAAGAAATGTCAACATCACTTGATCCTATGGTTGAAGACATTCACGATCTATCCACCATAATTGTTGAAAACAATGTTCAAAATCTCTCAATTAAGGAGCACATTGAGGATGTTTCTACCCCATCCAATGATCAACTCACCATACATCAAGAGCCACTTTTTAGTGATCTCTTTCAAGGAGTGTTAGGATTATTCGATCCTATTGACATAATGCATGATCCATCGACCAATGATCATGTCCCTACATCACCTAATGAGATAAAGGACATATCTCAAGAATTTATTCCAAAGCAAGATCAAAATCTTCCACTAAGGTTTAGCAATGGTCCTTTCCAAGACATGTTGACCCCGTTCGACCTCATGGTTACAGATACTAAAGGAATCTTCAACTTGACATTTGATCCAAGCCCATTCAAAGATCAAGAGGATATTGAGCCATTTCCCATCTAGGAACCCTTTATAAGCAATCCATCCTTTGAAACTGGTCCATGTCAAGAACTTGATCCAAAGCATGTCGAAAGCAACTCCGAAAACATTCAAGATCAAGAATTTGTATCTTCGAGATACTACAATGATCTAATGGACAGTCTCCTATCTATATAAAATGTTGAAAATAATGATCATATCCACATAGTACATACTCCATCTACCCATGAGATGCTTTCTTTGGATGGACACGTAGATGATCTTCATCTAAAACAAGATTTTGTTACACAAAAGGAGCAGATTATTAATTCCTATAGTCAAACTCAGTTGTCAACATCAGGATCAGATATATCCCAAATTCATATTGAGGACATCATAAATAAAGATATCCAACATCATCCGCTCAAGGAAACAAGTCAGATAGAACATGATATTCTGAAGTCAATAGAGCAGAAAATTCCAATAACATCATAAGAGAATGGTGTTATTTATCAGAGAATGCATTCTAAACAAGAACTCTTGGAACAGGAAGAATCAAAGCATGAAGGTACTACTTCCACAATACTGGGGGCAACTTCATCTCAAGAAAACGTCAACATAGGGAGCACGAAGAATCTTTATGGTGAAACCATTTCCAATACTACAACCAGCCATGTCATGAATCTTCATCCACCCATCACCCCATCCATGAATTGGGACCAACGTCAAAAGAAATATTTGAATCAAAGTACGAAGAACGTTATCAAAGCAAAAGAAGCTAAGAAGCATAATGGACAAATAAAATATGCATGGATACCAAAACATACAAAGAAAGATTATCCCTATCAAACTCCATTAGTCAAAGAAACTATGGGGAAGAATAAAAAAGGCAAAAGTATCCATCAAAGATTTCCACAAAAGAAAAAGTAGGCTTTTCAAGCGGCGTACAAAGTGTATCAAGCAGTTGGTCCTAATTCCATGCACACTTTCGTATCCACCCATCGTTGCTCATCTTCCCAAGTTTGGAGAGTCAAAGATTCCAAACTATCAACCAATCCATCTTTTATCCCTAAACACACTCCATCCACACCCCCATGCATGATATCCAATTCTCATATTGACCATGTATTGGCAATGACCCTTCATCATAAGGATTTTGAAGGCACTCTATCACTATGTACGCATAGAGACAGAGTTAACTCCGGTATCGACGAAGCAGATCAGGAATCTCAAAAGTTATATTCAATTGCACGTATCTTAGTAGAGCAACTTCTTCAAGAAGGATATCGATGGCACATTATGACAGGGGCATCTACATCAACACCACTAGGTGGGTCAGCATGAATCTTTTAGAAAAACCAAAAAAATAAAAAAATATGAAAATCCAAAAAAATCATAAAAAGGATTGAAAACAGTAAAGGGAAAAATCGTCCTCTAGTGAAAACCACTACGGTGGCGCTTTGGGCAAGACCATGATGAAAACTTGGAAAACAGGCATCATGTGTGGAATCGAGCATCTACGTGCGCCAGTTTAGGTGAAAGCATATCATCCAATCCGTAATAAATCAAGCATTCCATCCATCTTATCCATAATAAATCCATCCATCCATAAACCATTGATCCAATCCATTCACATATATCTGCATCCATCATCTCAGTTATCTTGATCTTGATGAAGTTTGGGGCACACTTTACAGTTTCTTATGGTAAACATCTTGACATGGGTCATTTTCATTGATCCTATCCTATGCAGCATTATCTGAGCCATGAAGCATTATCCAAATGAGCATTCCTTATCTGAACATGGTATCTTCTAGCAAGATAATCCTTGACATCCTTTGCATGCTTTCCATATCCATCCATCCATACACCTATCCAAGCATCCATCCATCGCATTTCGTACATTGCTAGACACTGGGGGCAAATATTTAGATCTCGCTTCAGGAATAAATCTTGATCTATATCCTCCAACTTATGTGGTGATCTGAGCATTGGAAAATGTGAAATCAAATTGGTCAAAACCACTTGTGAGCAAAATTCCAAATCACTAGCCCATGGCATATTTTGAAGAGAAGACATTCCTTATCAGTCTTCATCTTTCATTGAACATCAATCCAAACAATCAATATCAGTCACATCTAATGCACCCTTCAAGCGTCACATCAAATCATTTGAACAACTTTTGTTCCAAATCAAGCTTCATCAATCTTGATCGATCAAATCCAATCAATCCATCATCTTGGGATATCCATCCTAATCCTTGTGTTGCTTAACACTATCCTTGCATTGTTGTGCATCCTCAACAATGTTATCCTAATCAATCCTAATCAATCCAACCCTTGCATTGTTGTGTATCCTCAACAATGTTATCATCATCATCAATCCATCGATTCAATCAGTCAACCTTAGCTTGGTCTTCAACAAAATCCCAAACAGAGCACTGATATCATACCCATATCCAAATTTTTAGAATTATGCGAAAAATCCAAAAACATCCAAAAAATCAAAAACATCCAAAAACATCCAAAACATATCAAAATCCAAAAACACTCAAAAAATTAGAAAAACATCAAAAACAATTGGAATCTGAACTACGTCGTCTCTGAGCTTAAACGTAGGCAAGGCTAATCTTTGATCAAACCCCGAGACATCAAAATCCAAAAACATTCAAAAAAACATCAAAATCAAAAATCAAAACATTCATAAAATATCAGAAAAGCCCAAAACATTTGAAAAATCAAAAATCAAAATATTTGTAAAATCTTGAAAATACCAAAAATAGCCTCAAAAACATTTCAAAACATCAAAAACATCCAAATATTTGAAAAAATCCATCTGTCCCATCTCGCTTGCACCTGCAATAATCAATCGTCCATAATAAACTAATCGTCACCTTCATCCTTTGGCAAAACAAACAGAAACAATCACAACAATCAGCAAAAGAAAACTTCAAATGTAAAATCAAAATCGAAACAACAAACCTTTAAAACAAAATCAAAATCTTGATCATTCGCAAACATGTCAATCGGCCTTATATCAATAGCCTATCAATCAACCTATCAAACCATCATCGTCCTATATAATGCATGTCCTAGGATATATCGTTCTGACAATGGGCATCATTTTGGATATCACTTGGATTCTTATCCTATCAAAACACATCCCTCTGGCTGAAGGTATGAAGAACATTGGCTTGTTTCTGTACTTGATCTTTTCTTTTGATTTATCTTATTGCGCTCATTCCAAAGACCTCTCGATGATATCCAAACGAAGGATTTAGAGAGATAGGAATGGGGAAACGATCATTATCTTTTGTTTACTGTGCTTGTTGGACGTTCTTGTAAAATAACTTGGCGAATACTTGCTTTGTTAGGTACGTCCTAGAAAGGTTTTCGTATGTCAAGTGTGAACAAGAATACTCCTATCTGTTTGTCGAGTCAAAGTCCATCACACTAAGTGCAACACCATCCTGGTTCTTTATACCTTGATGCATCGCGCTTATGCGTGTTATCAAACATAAGGTAAGTAGCTCTTTTAAAATCCCAATCCTTGATAAGAAAATCATCCAATTTTCATCATCCATGTATTATCATCATCTATCATCATCATCATCTCTAATAAAGTCTCGTCAGATCATGGACTTGTTGGATCCTCTTGTCATCATATCATTTCTTACTTCCGCACTAACATCACGTCAGGAGTAGTTTATCATCATCACCAATGCATCCATCATGCATCCATCATGGATCCATCCTGCATCCACAAACCATCATCATTTTTCACATCATTGCACATGCATAATCATCATCATAATATAGATCTGTTAGTCTAAGCATCTACATAAATCATACATTTGCATAATCATAGCATATCACATCATCAATCTCATCCATCTCACATCGTATCATCATTTAAGTTGTTTAGGATAATATAGATTTGTTATTCTAAGCATCTTAAAATCATCTCATTTGCATCATCATCCATAACCATCCATTTTGAACCTCTTTATCGCGAGATCGACCCTCAAATTGAATCTTTTCGCTCCAATCTCTCGAGGGGCAATGTACCAATGTACTTCTTTCGCTAGGGCATCCAAAAATAAATAAAATTTGAATTTTTATCGCGGCAAGTTTATTCTTTGAACCAACGCAACAAGTACATTGCTTCAAAGAGGGGAAAATGTAGACACGTGAAATTAACATTGTGCACCCAATTCACGTTCATCCGCTCATTAAATAAATCAAATGCAACAAATCCATTCACTAGGTAAATCAGGTCTTCATTCCTAAGGTTAGTCATTTAAATTAAATAAATCAAAGTCTCACATCAACCTTTTAATTAAATAAACCAAACTTTATTTAATTAAAATCCAAATGCATATTCCATCCCTATTTGATTTATATAAATCAAAATATTTGACTCAAATTGGTCAAAATCATCCTAATCATCATTAAGCTAATCTAATCCTAATTAGCCTAACCTAACTACCCATCACATTCTCTAGATTTTACCACTTGTACAAATAAATCAATTTATTGATTTATTAAATCCAACATTTTCCATCAACATGGCATCTCTGGGGAATATTCCCTCAAGTTTGAATTCAAAATCAAGTGGGCATGTACATCCAACAAAGCAATTAATAAGCTCTTACATTTCTTGTCTCACAAATTCAAATTTGAATTTCCCCCTCTTGGGCACATTTCCCAAATCTTGCACACTCCTCAACCACTCACAACTTGAAAAGTGGCCTCCTTTCATTGGCTTGATTTTGATCCCACATTGCTCTCTCATAAGCACTCTTAGCATTTGAAAATCTATAAATCAAAGGCTTCTTCCTTCAACAAATCCTACACAATTTTCTCCACAATCTCCACAACTCCACAATTTCATCCAGAATCTTCATGCAAAGTCATTCTCTTCATTTGAGAACTGATTTTGTCCATTTATCATCTTAGCATTCCATATCATTCTTCATAGCATTTTCATTATGGAGCTTAAGCAAGGATTGGGAAAGGGTTATTTTCTATAATAGCACCAATCCAATATGGGATAGATTGATTTCATGTTTTCTTTGTATGCTTTTATTTATCTTGTTATTTGATAGTATTTTAAAACATGTTAGATATCTCATATGGATGTTGAAGGTTTGTTTTGCTTAAATATACTAATCATGCTTGTGTATGTTAGTTATTTAACCATTTGCATATTTTGACATCTACAGAATGGTAAGCCAGTTGGAATCTAGGTGCACACACCACAATGGCATGATGACTGGAATTTGATTGATCTACATATATAAGAAAGTGAAATTTTTCTGATTTGAATTGTTTTCAGTGCTTGCAAATGAATGACTAGTAGATTTAATTGTATATTCAATCCTTGTGATTTGAAGGAACTAAAATGAGCATTGTAAAGAAAATTCTCTTCTTTAGTGTAGAAATATATATATGTAAAGAATCTTGAAATGAAAAAAAATTAAAGTTGCTTACTTAAAATGATAGTGTATGGAACCTTTGAGTCATTCCAAACAAGCAACAAGTATATAAATGTTTTATTTAAAACATATGCATATATACATATATATGTGTATGTAAATCGAACACACACACACACACACACACACACATATATATATATACATACATTATTCAAATGCATGTTAAGATGTAAATGAAATCATTTAAATGGATAGAGATACAAATATGTAAGTATATATATATACATACATACATATACATACGTATTCGTGTTTGAATTTGAATGGAAATTAAGTTGATAACCAATACTTTAAGAGTCAAACCATGGTAAAATCAATCAAGATTGCAAGGCAGACCCACGATGGTCATGGCCTGCCCAATAATAAAGGCATTATTCAAAATTGGAGGGCGTCTATGGTAGGAAACTGCCATAATAATAGCACCTAGCCACATGCAAAAGTGTGGGTTTTTACCATTCTTATGAATAAAGGTGGTGGAAAAAGTAGGAGATCAATAAGGAAGGAAATCGACAAGCACCCAAAAGTAGAAAAGAGATCGAAGTTGTAGGAAAAATATAAGGAAATATTCAATTCAGAAGGCTCATCCATTGAGGTAATTTGATTCATGAATTAGTGTTGATATCGCTATCATATCTCTTCATTGTTTATGTTTATCATTGCATATGAGGGTAGAATCAATAGTATAGAGGCATGCTATGTATTCGCCTATGTCTTTCGGCTTGAGCTGAATGAATAGTTTTGGCGATCACCCTCAGGGGATTCGGATGGCCTATGGCCTGCTCATGTTAGTTATTTTTTTTAATGAAGCCATTCAGCTAGCTGTGCTAGTCCGAGGCATCGAAATCCTAGAAGCAATTGTTAAGAATGTTCGCTCAATAGAGAAAGCCATATCATGGCTATTAGATATCTTAATTTGATTTAATGTGTACCATTTGGTGTTGACTATGTAAGGGTTCACCTACCAAACTTGTGTAAAGAGGAAATAAACCTCTGTGCTACCTTTGGTATGTGTCGACAGAGTTATCTTTTAAAGCAAACACTTCCCATTATTGGCCTAGATGATAATGGCGAAAGGGTAAATTTTTCTTTTATGCAGGTCAGTGGTAATTGCATGTGTATAAAAGAAGCCTCGATTTGAAAAATTGATGGATGTTAATGAAGGGTTTCTTTGTAAACTTGTAAAGATCAATCCTCATGATCAATAGAGTAATTTATTGTTTTAGAAGAATATATGAGTCTACATGAAGTATAGAGCAACATGCATTAAGGTATAAACCAGAATACCCGAAAGGGTAACTTCGAATGAAACTTGAGGTTAAGATAGGAAATACCTGACCATAGAAATGGGTCGAAATCTAGAAAAAGCCTGGTCTTTTTTATGCAGCCTGTATAGGAAAAAGTACCGTAGATCCTGAAACCTCTTTGTTTTCTTAACTAGAAAATTTTCTTAAGAAACTCACTTCGACAAGCATGTTGAAGGTAGTTTCCTTATAATATTAAAGATGCTCATAGTGATTCCAATGATGAAAGAGTTCAAGATCTAGATTAAGGACATTTTGTTCTTAAGGTTGAAACTATGCTTTCTGATTTGTTTAATTTATGTTCATGATGGAGAAATTTGTTCAGTATTAGACGATGAACAATTACTTGTGAACAACTTAAGATCAGAAAAATGAGTAAATGGCATTAATTGTCATAAAATATATTCTATTAGTTTAAATAGAAATGTAATGATGTAAAAAGAAGTTATTCTTTAGAAAATGACTTTGTTTTATTGAAAATTATCTTTATAGCTGGAAACAACTTATTTTATGACTATTAGTATGTAAATAACTTACTTTATGACTATTTAGTAGGAAACAGTACCTGTTTTGTTAAAACAATGAATATTCATGTGTAAATAGCTTATTTTATGACTATTTAGTATGTAAACAACTTACTTTATGAATGTTTAGTAGGAAAAAATACTTGTTATGTTAAAACAATGAATGTTCATGTGTAAACAACTTATTTTATGACTGTTTAGTATGTAAATAGCTTACTTTATGACTATTTAGTAGGAAATAGTACTCATTCTATTTAAACAATGAATGTTCTTATGGAAACAATAAATGTTAGAATATAACAGTATGTGAGACACTATTAGTATAAGACTTTCTTAGAACATTTATTTTGACAATGAAACATCAATTAGAATACTATTGAAAGATTGCAATTTGAATAATGATTATTTCATAATATATGCACAAATTTTAACATTATTAGGCACATATATGTGTATGCACATAGACTTTGACTATGTACATACACATACTTGTGACATACCTTCTTTTGTTTTTAGTACATTTTAAAGAAAAATGCTTAAGTTGTTAAGTAGAAACTAGTCATAATGTTGAATGTTGAAATACTTTGTGAAGCATAGAATCTACTTTTTGTTTAGAGCATAAATTTGTATTTTGTTTCTTCCTTGAAGACAATGCAGTAGTATATTTTGAATACTTGAATAGAACAGTGATACCTTAATTGACTAGAGCACCTATGGGTAGTTGCTGCTAGAAGTTAGATAGTTGTTGTACTAGAAAGTTACCTTTCGTGATGGGTGCCAAAATGGGTTCAGAGAGTATAGGTTTTCTTTACCATAACCTATCATTTTTTGTTGTTGCAACACACTTATTATGCTTGGCCAAACAATATGGTTTGTTATGTATGTATGAATGAACTATGTGATTTCACTCTTCCATTCCTAGCATAGATCTTGCACTTTCTTTTCTAAATTGTAGATAGACATTGCATGTTGATGTATGGGCACGCACCAAATTCCACCTTGCAGGTTGTTCTCTTGCTAAACTTTTTGTGCAGGGTTGAGCATTCTTCAAGTCAGAAGAATACCGAGGAAGCGTAAGCTTCGTGGTTGGGTGGTTAAGCACTTCAACCATGTTCCCATCCACTAGTGGAGGTGGGCATTGAAGAAGAACCTTAGTTGTTCCCAGACTATCAAATTCTATGATGTATCTTGATGTTATTCATTCATGTACTTGATGAGAAATGTACTATGTAATGACATTGTGGCCTTAGGTGCCAAGTAAATCTTGATATTGTAACCTGAATTTTGAAGTGAATATAAGAATCTTTGACTCATTTTAAATGGACATGTAGCTATGATTGACTTTAGCCACTAGTTATGTCTTTTTAATTTGGAGTATATTCATGTGTCATTTAAAATAATAATAATTTAGTAATAATTAGGAATGGGTTATTATAGGTATTTCCCATCCTATTTTTGATATGATTATGTTTTGTGCTTTTATTTCTCATGGGAATGAGTTTAGTCATGGATTGATTTTGGGAGACTCATTTGAGGATTGTTTAGTATGAGTTTATATTGATTTATCTTTCATAGATATATATCTTGAGTTATTGATAATTAGTTCTAGAGGATTCATTTGAGAGATGTTTGGAATGGTTATCTCCTTTTGCATTTGAGTCTATGTTATCATTCATTGATGTTCAGTTTAGGAGATCTATTGGGTTGATTTCCTAAAATGGGAATGGATATTTAGTTTGATCTTCTTTGGCTTGAGAGGCTTACATCCATGTTGAATACATGATATATGTTGTGTTTGATCTATGATATTGAATGGGTTGGGTGTTGTTATTGATTTTCTCTTGGGGTTTTATGGAGGAGATCATACTTGACACAATTTGCATTTAGAGGTTTTTGTAGAAGGACATGCTACATGCTTATGATTTGTAGATTCTATTTTTTTAGTCTTTGTTATCTTCTTGCATGTTTGGTTTCACATGACATTGGTTTTGAGGTTATTTGGAGATATGGTGATCACTAGGCTTGTGGTTATGTGTTGTCACTTGGTTTTTGGGTGATGACATGGAGGTTCCTTTATCTCTTTCCTTTGTTGGATGTAGAGAACATGGGAGAGTGATGGAGAGTTGTGGTGAGAGTTGTACTTATAGGTTATTGGTTAATAGGTTTTTCATATCATTGTGGATGTTCCTTGGTACTACATGTTGTTTACACCTTATATGTGATGCTTTTGGTAGATGTTGGATGCCTTGATCTTTTTTCGAATTTGCATTACCCATGCAATGGGAGTTCGTAGACGTGTATTTTCTTCATTGATAGATTTGCACATGGATCTTGTGATTGTGGTTTATGGGTTGTATATGTTGATGACATGAGTTTAGTACATTTGTATACCTTTGAGGTATGGATATTTAGATGTTTCAACACTTTCTATGGGTGCTATTTCAGCTATGGATTTTGTATCTTGATAGCTACTGGTGCATATCAATACCTTTGGATTAGGTGTTTGTGTTTGGGATATCAATTGAGGTAGGACTTATGTTTCATTGTGACAAATAGTGTGGCATATCTTTAGATGGATTCTTATCTTTGTGTTGTGACATGATGGAGGATGAGAGCATTAATGTTTGGGATGGAGGTCACCTTGTTTCTTGTTATAGGTATCTTGATGGAGCACATAGAGAACTTTGATTCCTTGATGGTATGTGTGGCTATAGGGATTGTTCCCATATTCGTGTTTGAAGTTACTTGTTACCCCTTAAGCAATGTATATGAAAATTGGGAGAATGTTGGGAATTAGGTGTTGTACACCTTGCATAATGTTTATAATATTTAATTTATTATTATGTGTATGGTGCACCTAGGGATACCTAGAAGTATGTGCATCAATAGGAGTTAACATTCTTGGGGCCACTTTATATGTTGTATGTAACATCGGGACATAAGTTGAATGTAAGTTGTAAAAAATGTATTTATTTAATATTGGGGAAACTTAATTAATAAAGTACCCAATATTAAATGTGGGTCATGGTTTTGTAATCTCGTGGTTTTAGTCATATGGTTTTATGTAATACCACTTGGTGGTTTTGTGTGAGCTCATTTCTATAAAAGAAAACACAAGGGTAGTTGTCCAAGGTTGGCTTGTTGGGGTTTTGAGTCTTCTTCTGAAGAGTGCATATGTGAAGCATGGCATGGGATGTGTGGTTATATGCTTGGACACATGGAGGATGCATTGGAGAGGCTTGAGTTTCAAAGGTGTTCATGGAGGCTTTGAAGATGTATTGCAATGTTTATTGTTGAATAATGCATTGAGCATGGATGCTTTTGGAGGCTGGGTTTTTCCCTCTAGGAGGGTTTTCCCAAGGTATATCTCTTGTGTCATCTTTTGATGGGTATGTTGTCTATTCTCTTACATGTGGATTCTAAATACTTATTTTCATAGATTTCTCTTTTGGGATATGTAGAAGTTGTCATTAGATGGTTGATAGTTTCCTTTCATAAACATACATTCATCACATAATCATACATAAAGAAGAATACAAATAAACAACACATCATGATGTCGATCCAAAATTTTGTATATATATAAAATTTCATGTATATGTATCACACCACTGTGACAAAATATGGTATTTGTATATTTGTATATGAATTTGTACATCCAAAAATTTTATACACTGATGATATAATACAACAAAAATGGGTCTCTAGCCCCTAGGTGCATGCCTCTCAGATCCCTTTTGTGTTGGCGATGATAGAGGAGGATGTTGGTTGGATGTATATGAGTGTGATCAGTGAGATCAAAATACGAACATGCTTTGTGATTGTAGTCCCTATATCTCCCCTTGTAACTCTATTGCCTCCTCCCATAGTGACGTGACACACTCTGTCAATGAAGCCTCCCACTCTTGGGCCTGTTGCAACTCATCTCTAAGATATTGCACCTGAGGGTGTTGAAGGTCAATGGATGATGTCCTAGCAGCCTTTAATTTCCTCCTAAGGTTATCAACTTAGCTTTGCAAGGCATCACGTGCCTTCTCAACACTCTTAGCCCATGCCATGACCCGATCTCTCTTGGTGAGTGCAGAGAGGAGGTTCACACCCCTCTAGTTCCTTTGTCTAATCATTGCAATGAGCTCAACAACTCACTGTACTACCTCCACCTATGCCTCCTCATAGGTCATCCTAAGATGCACTATAGGCTCAAATAATGGGCCATGACACCCTGATATGGGAGGAATGTATGTGTCTAGGACTGCCCCTAGAGTTGGATGGTTGGGACCGCCTCTAAGACACACTACCTAAGGAAATCAAGTCACTTTTGTGTGAACATTACAACCACAGAGATAGTGGACGATGTTAAAACCATATCATCAAAGCACATATATATATATGAGAAAGTATGAAATCAAATAAATAAAATGAAACAAGTACAAAGCTTGTACCTGGGTCCTTAGTCTTCCAGTTTGGATCCAAATGTGGAGCACCACTGCTAGAAGCGGTGCTCAACCCTGTAGCCGCCACAAAAGGGGGCATGACCAAAAATATGCCTAGTGGTGCAACAAAGATGGCTAGAGCACATATTGGTGATGCTACATGCCATTTTCACCTCGTCCTCTCCTCTACCCGGTCGTCATCACCTCATCCCCCTTACCACCACTCCTGGGTGCCTCACCCTCAGACCCCTATGCACCAAAATTGCTCATAGAGGCACCTATTGGGAAAATTGAGGTGGGACCTATTGTCAACCTCTAGTTGGAAAATCCAACTGCTACATCAATATCGTCAATCACCAGTTCCTCAAGCTAGTCCTTGTCTGAACCATCATTTTTGCTAAGTGCAACATCGATGATAGTCATATGAGGATGGTCTCCTAATCTTGTTGCACTCCTATGGGATTGTAGGTACATCAGAGCCATCAGAGGGAAAGCTTGCACCTGCTCAAACTATGGAGCAAACTAGTGCTAGTAGTATGGTACAATAATATGATCTAACCACCTAAAAAAGAGTCAATCTCACTGCATCCTCTACAATTTCCTTCTATCAGACGATCAGACCCCCATTTACTTATACGACTACCATCTAATATCCTCGCTTCGTAAAACATAAATCCTCTACTTCCAAAAAAAGTAGATCCCCATATCACCAATAATGTATCATTAGGTACGTGTGTGCTCGAGGGAAACTATGTGTTGGGCCATATAGATACCTAGTTGGTTGTGTGGACCAAATGTTCTCAAATTTCCACACCCTAAGAAGCATGTAGGTGTTGACACTATGGTACTCATAGTTCATGTACTACCCAAGGTCATAGTATAAGAGGGCCAACATGCTCTAATCCCAAGAAAATATAGTCCTCCACTCCTCCATCTCATGGATGCAGTGGATGAGGCTCGCGTGGAGGTTCGAACCTTGACCATATATCATGACCCACAATGTGACCATCAAAATCATCACACGACGTACTGGAGGCATCACCACACAACCCTATTCGAGCCACCATGTATAAATGTGGCCTACCATGTCCTCTATGATCACATGCCCAAGGCAGTAATGTTGCATTACCTACACATCCTGGATCGTCTAGCCCTCCCTATATGCAACTCACTCTCCATGGATGGGAAGGTGAAGGATTATGTAGACATCCTAGATAATGTGACAGTCGTCTCCCCTATTGGGAGATGAAATGTAGAGGTTTATGTGTCCCATCTCTCCATAAGTTCCATTAGCATAGGCACATGGAAACAAATATCATGCATGGTGTAAATCCACCATAGCCCGACTTTCTATAATAGACCCTAGTCATCAACACTAATCTCATGGTTGTGGCTCCACAATATTGACAGAATTGCATCTCTAATCTCAGGCAACTCTTGAAAAACAATAAAAACTCTTTCAAGGAATATTCTTTTCTATTATGCATCTCAAAAACTTTATAACTTTACATCATCTAAGAATTTATAAGTATGTCTATGATACTATATTGCATTGTGCAGTTGTCTGTGTGGCCCACTGGCATCTGAGGATGAACTAGCCAATGACAGTGCATAGGTAGGATGATAGTGTGGTCAACAAACCCTGATGCATCGAAGAGATGCCAACACATCCGATGGATTTCATCATGTTGATTGGATGCATGCATTGCTCAAAAAACTTCTAAGGCTAAAAAATGCACAAAATTGACAAGTTACAGCAAAAAAGTTCTTGTACCTCATCTAGTGAGTCACCCCTTGCCACATCGGTGCACAACCGATTGATCCTTGGTAGCCTTAAATCTCATTTGTGAGGAATTTTACTGAAAAATCTCTAGAAAAGTCAACAAAATCCTCAAAGTGAATAGTGAAAATGACCTTCCATGGGCCCACATTGGGCATATATAGGCCAATTTTTTCCCAATTTTCACACAAAAATGTCCTTTCCAACCTTGCTATTTCACCCACCTAGCTAGGGGGAAAAACAAGAGGGAACATATACTCAATCCTTCATTGAATTTTTCTTTCAATTCATCAAATATTTCTTAAGCATTCTTCTTGTCGTGGTAGCTTCTTTTGAGTTCAAAACTGACCCAATTTTTAGTTTTGTAGAATGAAACTTCATGTCAGGAATTGTAGTTTCTCACTGAGCTCAAACATTGGGGCATTGTCAATATTCACCTACTCAACCTCTATGGCCTCTACAGTATCCTTTTTCACAAAAATCTGTAAATTTTCAAATTTTCAAATTTAGTGTTTATGTCTTCTTAACTACTTTAGTACAGTTGATTTTTCCCAAATATTCAACTTCCTAAAGTGGGGGACATTTTAGTGTTATAAAATTGCACCCCATGACAATTTCACACTTGCACATCTAGCCCACCACATTTATGATAAAAATCTAGAAGTCAAAATTTCATGATTTCAACTTCATAGGTGACAACAATGAAGCACTAACAGGTTGAATATTTCACTTGTACAAATTTTTGATTAGGATGCTTACACGATGCACATACATCCCCATGATGTGTTAGCCTCCCTAAACCTTTTCAGATTTAAATGAGAATATTTTGCATCCTTTTCCTATGGCATGCGCCATTGTGGAAAAAACGTAGATGTAACGACTCCTCCTACCCATGCAGCCTGATAAAACTCCATTTTCCCCTCACATTTTCATTCATTCTCACGTTCTCTCATTCTACCTTGCTCTCTCTCTCTCTCTCTCTCTCATTTTACGTCATTCTTCTCATTCATCTTTTTCTCTCTCACTTCCATAGCAAAGCTCTATCAAATTTCTCTCGAGCAAAAATCAAGGCTCTCTTGCACACAATCTTATCATGTCTATCAAGCCAAGAGGAGAGCCATAGGCTATTGGTAACTTTCTCTTGTCTTCTTTTCTTGTCTATTTAATACTTTCTATTTAATCTTGTCTACTTTATTCGTAATAGGGGTTATCCTCCTTGAGAGATTTGTTTCTATTTCACGCCTTTATAATCATGTTAGGGGTTCTCCTTTTGGAAGTTTTCTTCTATCACACGTCTTTACATTTCATGTCTTTTTGTCTATCTCTATCTAGTTGTCTATGGAGGTAGAAAAACCAAAATGGGGGTTTGATTGAGGCAAGCCCTGAAAAACCCCCAACATTTTTCTCATTCCATTTTGTGTGCAAATATACAAGTTCGATAAGTTGGACGCTTCAGATATCAAGTTGGGAATAGGATGCCATTTAATTGCAATCCTAAACATATTTCATATATCTCCTAATTCCTTGGAAAGTGTTCCCCAACATTAGGATTAGAAAGAGATTAAATTTGAATGAAATGAACATGTAAATTGACATATGTAATAATTCCTAAATGATACGAACATGTGGGAACATCCAAGAAGAGCTCCTACAAAATAGGAGCACATGGGGTACCCACATGGAAGGTGGGACCCACCTTGCTTAAGTTAATTTTTTGGAGGATTGATAACACTTTAGTAATGCATGTTTTGTTCCTACAAATTAGGGATTGATATTTACATGAGTGGAGTTCAGTTCAGTTCAATATCAGTTTAGTTCAGTTCAGTTATGGTTCAGTTATCTTCAGTTGCATGTAGTTATTTTGAGTTGAATGCTAGTTGACTTGAGTTGCATGACTAATGAATTTAGTTGCATGACATATAATAGATGGATACATTCAGTTAAGTGGGGATGATCAATCATGCATAATGTTTGCATGAATTGGTGGAGAGATATGTTTCAGTTAACTAAGATTGACTTGGGACCACCTTGGGTGCCCAAGTTGGCATCTTTCAGTTAACACCTTTTGCATGAGAATATATTTACAAGGATCATTCAAGTGGGCCCATTCTTGGGCGCCAACTTTGAGGTGAAGCTTGCAAGATATTTTCTTGACCAAAGTTCAGTTAAGTGTTCAGTTTGGGGTGCCTAAATTGAGGAAGACTTTGGTTTGACTTCAGATTACATGGTGGAACTCTACTTTCCCAATCTAGGTGTAGGATTTTGTGAGGAGCTTTATGCTCTTGTTTTGTACAACTCTTATGGGTTTACATGCTCATATATTGTCTATTAATTGCAGCAAGTGTATGAGTTCTATGAGATTTTTGTGCAGGTTGTGAAGAAGGATTATTGAAGGAAAGGAAGCATATCAATCAAGGATTGATATAGTATTATTGTAATCTTGTTCTAAGGCTAAATAATACAAGCACTATTGATTCTGGTGGTGGAGTTTTTTCCCGAAAGGGTTTCTCCACGTATATGTTGTGTCACTTCTATCTTCTTCTCTCATTCTTCTACAATCTTCTATCTCTTTCTACAATTGGTAAAATTGATCTAAATAGATAATCATACACAAAGAATTGTGACAAAGAACACTTAATTAAATCTTCAGTCTCATAGGTTTACAAGTTTTAAGCTACAATTTTACCTTCATTTTCAAATTTTGGTATTAGATCCAATGGTTGGGTAGAGTTTGGGATGCCTTTCTCTTAAAAGTTTGAAGGTTTTTTGGTTGTAGTGGGAGATTTTACTATTCTATTATTACAAATTCATAAAATAAGTGTGTTACAATGAGTTATACTTCTCGTCTAGATATTGAAAGATTCAACAGATCTAGTTATGAGATGTGGAAACTAAAAATGGAGTTGTATGTAAAATTTAATACATGTATTTGGGCTTATGGTTGTAAGACCTGGTATGGCTTGCTCAATCCCTGAAAGGAAAGTCCTAGTAAGAGAGGATTTCTCCCAGGTGGTAAGGGGGGATTATTGGGTTAAACTAGCTCTTGGGTTAGAGTTAGTGGATTAACCTTTAGTGGTCTTTAGCACATGGTTTTGTGCTAGTTGTATTGGTCCATGGTTTTGGAGCTCATTGTTTTGAGACCATGGTTTTGCATGTATGGAAGTCTATACAATGGCTTGGTGACTCCATTGTAAGTGCAGTTGGTACTTTGATGTATGCAATAGTCTGTACAAGACCAGATATAGCCCAAGCAGTGGGAGTTCTAAGTAGGTTTATGTCTAACCCTGGTAAAGAACATTGGACTTATGTTAAGAGGGTGTTTAGATATTTACGAGGTACTTTTGATTACTATTTGGTTTATCATGGTGCTAATGATATTTATATTATGCAAAGATCATTGGACATACAGGGTTTTGTTGATTCAGATTGGGCAAGAGACCTAGATAGTCGGAGGTTGACAAGTAGCTATGTGTTTACTTTGTTTGGAGTTGCGGTTAGTTGGATGAGTAAGAGGAATCCCATGGTTGCTTTTTCCACCACAAAATTAGAGTACATGGCTGCTACACGTGCCTCTAAAGAGGTAGTTTGGTTACAGAGACTTGGGAAAGGTATTGGTTTTAATTGCAAGCAAATTAGACTTGAATGTGATAGTCAGAGTGCTACTTGTGTAGCCAAAAATCCTATGTATCATGCTCATACTAAGCATGTTGATGTTCAGTATCACTTTGTGCGAGAAATGATTGAGAGTGGGAAGGTATTGATTGAGAAAGTTGACACATTGATCAATGCTACAAATTATCTTACAAAACCAGTTCCTACAAATAAGTTCTCTTGGTGCAGGAAGGCCATTGGCCTTGAGTCCTGTACTTGATTTATAATAATGATTCCTTGTTTAGAATAATTGTAATGTATAATGTCAAGTGGGAGAATGTTGGGAATAGGATGTCATTTAATTGCAATCCTAAACATATTTCATGTATCTCCTAAGTCCTTGGAAAGTGTTCCCCAACACTAGGATTAGAAAGAGGTTAAATTTGAATGAAATGAACATGTAAATTGACATTTGTAATTATTCCTAAATAATATGAACATGTGGGGACATCCAAAATGAGCTCCTACAAAATAGGAGCACATGGGGCACCCACATGGAAGGTGGAACCCATCTTGCTTAAGTTAATTGTTTGGAGGATTGATAACACTTCAATAATGCATGTTTTGTTCCTAAAATTTAGGGATTGATATTTACATGAATGGAGTTTAGTTTAGTTCAATTCAGTTTAGTATCAGTTCAATTTAGTTATGGTTCAGTTGTCTTCAGTTGCATGTAGTTATTTTGAGTTGAATTCTAGTTGACTTCAATTGACTTGAGTTGCATGACAGATAACAGGTGGATACATTCAGTTAAGTGGGGATGATCAATCATGCATAATGTTTGCATGAATTGGTGGAGAGATATGTTTTAGTTAACTAATATTGACTTGGGACTACCTTGGGTGCCCAAGTTGGCATCTTTCAGTTAACACCTTTTGCATGAGAAGATATTTGCAAGGCTCAACCAAGTGGGCCCATTCTTGGGCACCAAATTTGAGGTGAAGCTTGCAAGATATTTTCTTGACCAAAGTTCAATTAAGTGTTCATTTTGGGGCACCTAAATTGGGGAAGACTTTGTTTGGACTTCATATTACATGGTGGAACTCTACTTGCCCAATCTAGGCATAGATTTTTTTTAGAAACTTTATGCTCTTGTTTTGTCCAACTCTTATGGGTTTACATGCTCATATATTGTCTATTAATTGTAGAAAGTGTATGAGAGTTCTATGAGAGTTTTGTGCAGGTTGTGAAGAAGGACTGTTGAAGGAAAGGAAGCATATCAATCAAGGATTGATACAGTATTATTGTAATCTTGTTCTAAGGATAAATAATACAAGCACTATTGATTCTGGTGGTGGATTTTTTTCCCGAAAGGGTTTCTCCACGTATATGTTGTGTCACTTCTATCTTCTTCTCTCATTCTTCTACAATCTTCTATCTCTTTCTACAATTGGTAAAATTGATCTAAATAGATAATCATACACAAAGAATTGTGACAAAGAACACTTAATTAAATCTTCAGTCTCATAGGTTTACAAGTTTTAAGCTACAATTTTACCTTCATTTTCAAATTTTGGTATTAGATCCAATGGTTGGGTAGAGTTTGGGATGCCTTTCTCTTAAAAGTTTGAAGGTTTTTTGGTTGTAGTGGGAGATTTTACTATTCTATTATTACAAATTCATAAAATAAGTGTGTTACAATGAGTTATACTTCTCGTCTAGATATTGAAAGATTCAACAGATCTAGTTATGAGATGTGGAAACTAAAAATGGAGTTGTATGTAAAATTTAATACATGTATTTGGGCTTATGGTTGTAAGACCTGGTATGGCTTGCTCAATCCCTGAAAGGAAAGTCCTAGTAAGAGAGGATTTCTCCCAGGTGGTAAGGGGGGATTATTGGGTTAAACTAGCTCTTGGGTTAGAGTTAGTGGATTAACCTTTAGTGGTCTTTAGCACATGGTTTTGTGCTAGTTGTATTGGTCCATGGTTTTGGAGCTCATTGTTTTGAGACCATGGTTTTGCATGTATGGAAGTCTATACAATGGCTTGGTGACTCCATTGTAAGTGCAGTTGGTACTTTGATGTATGCAATAGTCTGTACAAGACCAGATATAGCCCAAGCAGTGGGAGTTCTAAGTAGGTTTATGTCTAACCCTGGTAAAGAACATTGGACTTATGTTAAGAGGGTGTTTAGATATTTACGAGGTACTTTTGATTACTGTTTGGTTTATCATGGTGCTAATGATATTTATATTATGCAAAGATCATTGGACATACAGGGTTTTGTTGATTCAGATTGGGCAAGAGACCTAGATAGTCGGAGGTTGACAAGTAGCTATGTGTTTACTTTGTTTGGAGTTGCGGTTAGTTGGATGAGTAAGAGGAATCCCATGGTTGCTTTTTCCACCACAAAATTAGAGTACATGGCTGCTACACGTGCCTCTAAAGAGGTAGTTTGGTTACAGAGACTTGGGAAAGGTATTGGTTTTAATTGCAAGCAAATTAGACTTGAATGTGATAGTCAGAGTGCTACTTGTGTAGCCAAAAATCCTATGTATCATGCTCATACTAAGCATGTTGATGTTCAGTATCACTTTGTGCGAGAAATGATTGAGAGTGGGAAGGTATTGATTGAGAAAGTTGACACATTGATCAATGCTACAAATTATCTTACAAAACCAGTTCCTACAAATAAGTTCTCTTGGTGCAGGAAGGCCATTGGCCTTGAGTCCTGTACTTGATTTATAATAATGATTCCTTGTTTAGAATAATTGTAATGTATAATGTCAAGTGGGAGAATGTTGGGAATAGGATGTCATTTAATTGCAATCCTAAACATATTTCATGTATCTCCTAAGTCCTTGGAAAGTGTTCCCCAACACTAGGATTAGAAAGAGGTTAAATTTGAATGAAATGAACATGTAAATTGACATTTGTAATTATTCCTAAATAATATGAACATGTGGGGACATCCAAAATGAGCTCCTACAAAATAGGAGCACATGGGGCACCCACATGGAAGGTGGAACCCATCTTGCTTAAGTTAATTGTTTGGAGGATTGATAACACTTCAATAATGCATGTTTTGTTCCTAAAATTTAGGGATTGATATTTACATGAATGGAGTTTAGTTTAGTTCAATTCAGTTTAGTATCAGTTCAATTTAGTTATGGTTCAGTTGTCTTCAGTTGCATGTAGTTATTTTGAGTTGAATTCTAGTTGACTTCAATTGACTTGAGTTGCATGACAGATAACAGGTGGATACATTCAGTTAAGTGGGGATGATCAATCATGCATAATGTTTGCATGAATTGGTGGAGAGATATGTTTTAGTTAACTAATATTGACTTGGGACTACCTTGGGTGCCCAATTTGGCATCTTTCAGTTAACACCTTTTGCATGAGAAGATATTTGCAAGGCTCAACCAAGTGGGCCCATTCTTGGGCACCAAATTTGAGGTGAAGCTTGCAAGATATTTTCTTGACCAAAGTTCAATTAAGTGTTCATTTTGGGGCACCTAAATTGGGGAAGACTTTGTTTGGACTTCATATTACATGGTGGAACTCTACTTGCCCAATCTAGGCATAGATTTTTTTTAGAAACTTTATGCTCTTGTTTTGTCCAACTCTTATGGGTTTACATGCTCATATATTGTCTATTAATTGTAGAAAGTGTATGAGAGTTCTATGAGAGTTTTGTGCAGGTTGTGAAGAAGGACTGTTGAAGGAAAGGAAGCATATCAATCAAGGATTGATACAGTATTATTGTAATCTTGTTCTAAGGATAAATAATACAAGCACTATTGATTCTGGTGGTGGATTTTTTTCCCGAAAGGGTTTCTCCACGTATATGTTCTACAAATTGGTAAAATTGATCTAAATAGATAATCATACACAAAAAATTGTGACAAAGAACACTTAATTAAATCTACAGTCTCAAAGGTTTACAAGTTCTAAGCTACAATTTCACTTTCATTTTCAATAGATATAAGGGTTTTATTTTATTTTTTATTAGAGACGACAATGTGGAATGTAGACATCCCCATGGCGCGATGTCATCTATGGTCAAGGCTTAATCCTTCTGAGGGTAAAATCTATTGTTTTTTTACTTTCCATTTTTGTATACTAGAGATTTTGATTATGTCATTAACTTTTGTAATTAAGTAATTTCCTTATTCAGACTATTAGTAGTTTAGCTTCTATTTAATTAAGTTGTGCAAATACTCTTCATTCTCTATCTTGTCACTTGATTTTTGATCCCTGAGGTAATCAAGGGCTATTTACTCCTTGAATACTCCTTTGTCTCAAGATTAGTGAATCCCCTCCTTTACAATATGTAAAATATTAAACTTCTTATACTCTCCCTCAAATTTTAGGCAACTAGCCAAGTACAAGACTAATCCACCTGAGGGATTCTTCAAAGTATTAGAGACTATTTTCTTAGCTTGTTTAGTTTATCTTTTTTTTTTATAAATTTTATTTCTTATTTACAAATAAATTTATACAATCACCTGATATCCTTAGTACTTGATTGGAGACATCCTTCATCTTCCAAACTGCCTTATACCCTATATGATCCACAAGATCAAGGTACTAAATGATTAGTTATGTGTGATGAATATGTATTTCTATTTTTTAATCTATGATTAATAGAACTATGTGAGTGGGTATGCAACCCTTTCTAGGGTCTAATTTCCCCAGACAAATCTTTATTGTTTGTCACCCACTCAAGTTGAACAAGGATAAAAACATTCTTAAATATCTATTTAACAAACACACTCCAATAGTGTGTTTGTTGTAGAGTTGATTGTGAATGTTTTCATGTTTAAGTTTAAAACCTAATTTTTGTTTTCTTTGTTCAAGTGGTTATTGGTTTTGTGTATTGGTTCCTAAAGCCCAATACCTAGGGTTTTCATCAAAGTAAAGCATTACCATTTCTGATAATATAAGTTTTTATCTCAAAACCAAGAAGATAGATAATGATAAACATTCATAAATGATCAACAAAACAATTTCTCAAAGTTATTCTTATAATCAACAACATCATATGACTAACCTTTGATTGATGTCAGCCTGTAAGAATTCCATCACATTAGTAATACACAGCATTCTTAAACCAAAGCCAAGTCTCCACTTTTTTATACATTATATAACCCATGTTGAATTATATAAGATGACATTATTAGGCTCACAACATAAATAAAAAATATATATATAAAAATTCCATCCTTGGCTATATACATTCTAAGTAGAATAATTAAAGAACCTGAATTTTCTAGTTATATCTTATTTTGTTTGCCTACCCCCATATTCAATGATTTTAAGGGTGCTACCATTTGTAATATTAGAAAATAAATAAAACCCTATAGAGGTATAAGAATTATTGTCCTATGAAATATTTTGAATGAAAAGTGATGGGGTCCTAATCATAACACAATAAAGAACTTAGAAGAACAAGACTAATAGGTTCAACTATTAATTAAGGTGGTTGGTTCCTCCGTTATTGATTCTTATCTTACAAACCCAACCTCCAAATAAAGTAAACCAATTCATCTAAAATCATTAGGTTTAATAAGTATTCAAAATAATATGAATGACTATTAATCATTAATTATTAAAATGAAAACCACATAATTAATGTATATTGACTTAATAAATTATTCAATTCTAATGAGTATCCTATTAGATTTATCATTAAAAAAAAATAGAAAATTAATACATCTCAAATCTCAACTTACTTAACACCATTCTTAATATTAAATTTAAATCCTAAAATCTTAATTCCTAGTCTTAGAAGTGTTGATAATTAAGGGTAAACTAATCATTTACTATTTTCAATGTATATTTTCATAAAGCCAAAGTTCTATAAATTTCATGATTATCAACATATCTTCACTAAATCTATTTACCAATTTATTTGGATATATAATTTTTAATAAAGCGAATGCTAGGTCTTTGAAGAAATATTCTAATGCTCAATACATGAGTATAGACCAAAAGTGGTTTTTTTCTATTAATTTTTCATTTCATTTAGAAAATAGAATATCCTAGCTTAAAAATGAAGATATAGATAAGATTATCATTTAACACCTACAATCAACTTTTACTATCATAATAGATAAGATATATTATTTGTATTAACATCCATTTGTGTCAAGACATATTCAAAAGTTAGATAGGAATAATAGCCAATGTCACAAGAGAATAGTTATGAGAATATTAATTAAGAATTATAATAAAGCATGGATATATGCAAATATCAAATCATTCTCATGAATAAAAAATAATGATCAATCAAAATCTCAACTATGAATTTATAATCCAGTGTAATATAATACTTAATAAATATTTTCTACTAACTATTCAATATCATCAAATTTAAATCTATAATCAAATATTTACTTTGCCAATAAATCCCAATTCGACATCTTAGCAAATTAGTAAATTAAGACAAACTAATGATGCAATTCTAGATTTTGTAATCTTTAAAAAAGTCTAACTGCTAACTTGTCTCATAATTTCCAATAAATAACATTGAGGGTATTTTCAACAGTGAAAGAACATTCCTCAAGTAGAGGAATTATGCAGATGTTGTAGTCACAACTTCCCTATTAAACATGCATGCCAAAGTGTGGGTGCATAGACAATACTTCCATATTTTCATTGCCTTGAGGAATATAGATTTTCATCTTTATCAAGATATTATTAATAATTTACATTTGTTCAATTAACAATGGTTAAAACAACAATAAACAATATCTAAATAAAAGTATCATAATAATGATAATTATATAATTAATCTTATTAATTAATTAGTAATTGAGGAATAATAACAATTAATAATCATAATTGATAGTATAAATTGAGTAATAGTTATAGAATAATAGATGGATAGTATCAATTAACAAGTGTCATGTAATGGCGAGTAGTTGTCTATCTAGTATTGTAGTAATTGTATTTTTTGGTTAGTCGATAAATTATTTGTGAAATATCAATTTAGGGACAAGTTAGATAATTGTTTGAAATAATAGATTCTTGCAAGTCATATGTATTGTAGTCACATAGTGGCAAGTACTTATTTTTGTACGATTATAATAAAGTATTTGTTGTGTAGTTGATGGATGAGTCATTCCAATAATTTAAAGGTTGGATACATAATAGTTTGAGATCAAAAAATCATTGTTAAATGTATCATGATTTTACTAGGTTTAAGAATATTATAATTGTTAGAGTTGACTTTGACCCAAGATTGATTCACACTAAACGAAACTATAATTGACATAATAGAAGTTGAGATTGTTTATGAGAATAAATATTCGTAAAATATTGATGAGTAAATGACTTTTTTTGGAAAACCTTTGTAATTTGATTGATTGACTATAAAAAAATAAAACATAAACATTTGATATGTTAGCTCATAATGATCACAAAATATAAATATAAAGTTTAAATTTTAAAAATTCAAGAATAAATAATAAATATAATATGTTTGTTTCATTTTTTAACTTGTGTATTAATATTATTATTATAAATATAAATTATATTAATTTTATATTTAAATTTTAGATATATAAAATAATATTATCTAAATATATTATAAAACATTTAATAAAAGATTTTTTTAATACTTATTAATTATCATTAAAATAATTTTAATATAAAAATTTTCAATTTTCAATTAAGAATATAAATTTAGAATGTAGTTTAAATAAATAAATAACATTTTTGTTTGAATTTTTAATTTTTGTATTAATAATATTACTAAAATATAAATAGTTCCTAAAAATATATTCTTATAAAGTAAAAAATAATGTTAATAATATATTAAAAAGTCAAAATATAAATTAAAAATTAAACATATTAGAAACTTTATATAATCATATATGACACATTAATATTAATTATTAAAATTATATAGATATTAATATATTGATTTTATAATTGTACATTTTAGATTTTATAAAATAATATTATATAAATATATTATTAGACATTTCATTAAGAATATTTCTTTAAAATAATTTTATTTTAATATAAAAACTAGCTTAGATATCTTAAATGCATCTATCTAAGATACGCCAAGAGATATCAGTATCAAGGTGCCTTTAATTTAATTGTTTTTGAGAATAGATAGGCACCTCGAGACTGATATCTCTCAGCGTATTTTAGATAGATGTATTTAATATATCTAAGCTAGTAGCATATGCAGTGCCATATGTAAAATATTACTTTAGCATGTTTTTGT
This sequence comes from Sequoia sempervirens, assembly GCA_007258455.2. Classification (NCBI taxonomy): domain Eukaryota; kingdom Viridiplantae; phylum Streptophyta; class Pinopsida; order Cupressales; family Cupressaceae; genus Sequoia; species Sequoia sempervirens. The sequence continues at coordinate 180,443,959 of VDFB02075321.1, forward strand.
TGTGTTTCAAAAAATTATTTTTATTCTTTGCAAATATTGAATGAGAAATTTCACATTAAATCAGAAAAATAATCTTTATGCTATATCAATAGAGTTTAATAGAAGAATGATATCCAATAATGTATACATTACATAAACTTATTGTGCTTCCAAAGATTTGAGTCTTTCTTCCTCAGCTCTCCTTTTGGTGAGTTGCTTCCCTGTTTTCATTTTTTCATAGTGATCGTATGAAAATGGGTGGGAGATTCTGAGTCCATCCAAGGATTTAACACGTGAAATAGCAACAAATGTTAATCTTGTTCTTTCTTTCAGTCCTATATCAATTGTTTCCTTTGCAAGAGTCAATCCTTGTGATTTGTGGATTGTTAATGCCCAAGTTAATCATAATGGAAATTGACGTGTGTGCCCCCTTTGCATTGGCACAATTGGAACTATATTTGGAGATGCATCTTCAAATGGCATTCCTGAGTAATTATCAAATTGAACCATAACATATGTTGGTTGATCTCGTGAGGAAATTCCAAGTTTGTATATGATATTTTAAATGTATCCCAAGGCTCCATTTTGATTGTTACTTGAGAAGGTCTTTACATATTGTATGGCATTCAACAAAATTGAGTAACTCTTCATAGTCACGTTCCAAGTCTATATGGCTCAATTGTTGTGTATTTTGAAGTCATGGATGTTGTGTAAAGTTTTGTAGGACCTATCATTGATGATAACACATATTTTATTAGTTAGCATACAATACTTTTAAGTATAATATATTTTGAAAAATATATATAATTGAGATTTAAAATCATACCTGTATGTTTCATTGATGTGGATCTCCTCGTGGATTCCATGCATGAATAAGAGAATCAAAATATTTTTGTGCATTTTTTATTTCATGATCATTTCCCCAATTCATGATCAAGTAATCCTTCAGTGACATACTCATTTATTGGAGATGCTCCAATTCCTGGCCAATCAATTAGTGATTCAGGATCTAGGTTGGGGTTATTTACCCATGCTTGGATTAGTTTCATCTCTCTTTGAACATTTGTTGGTTTTGATGCCATTGATGTAGTGTGATCAATAATGTTTCCTTCATCCATCTCTATCACAGGACCCACAAATACATATGCATTTGCATATGAACCAAACTCCATATGAACATAGTTCAATTTGTCAAAAAAAAATCATTTTAATGGCATATAAGTTCACTAAGAGAATTTTCATCAATTTACACATCTCTATAGAACTTATCATGTTCTATCTTATATTTCAATGCTTTGTACACCCTCTCTCTATTGACTATAAATTGTAATTTGTTCCACGTTGGTCCTTCCTTCGAACAATAATAATTGGTAAATCTTGAATTCTATGTGGTAAAATTTTAGCTATTTCTCTTACTTCTTGTGGAAAACTTATGGTATGTCCTTTATATTTATACTGACCTCCAGTTGCATGTGTGAATTGAAGTATTGGATTTACATTCACTATCAACATTTCCTCAATTTGTGTTAAGTTTGCAAGTTCTAGTGGTTGTGGACCAGGATTCATATTATTTAATGTTGAAAATCAATGTCCATGTTTCTCTTATCGACATCTATTGCAAATTAGGCCTTCAAGAAGTCATACAACCTTCATTGCAGGGTAACTTTCTTGAAAAATGTAACACATGCTTGGCACGGAAAGTTTATCTAAACCATGTTGAAATATAATTTGTAAATATTTCAAATCAATTTGCACATTTCTACTATAATTGCATGTACCTAGATCTCTTTCAATTTGTCTTCTTTGCAGTCATCTTCGTCTTCTCAATTGAGAGGTCAACTCATGTTGTGAACTCTTTTTTTTTTCACGATTTTAAGAGCTTCAATATTTATTGCATCTTGAACTCTATTATCTGGTGTTTGTAACACATAATCTATTGTAATTGAATTCATTCCTTTAGATTCACCCTTTGTATTATCATGAGATTGATAATTTCTTTCAACTAATTCACAATTGTGTACTTGTATTTATTGTCTTTCTATCTCATTAAATTAGTCTGAATGCTCATTTGTTTGTAATCTTCTTCTTAATATACATTGCTCCTCTTGAGATGTTTGTACACAATGTATTCTCATCTCATCTGCATGTTGTCTCATTTCTGCTTCAATCTCTTCAACTATCATATCTACCCTACGTTTAACACATCTTTCTCTATCATTTTGGTTTTGATGATTTTTTGCTTCTCTTTGTGCATTATTCATTTGTTCACGTTTTTGTCTCATGTAATTTAGAGCATATTCCCTTTGATGTTATTTTTATTGTTCTTCATTTTCAAAATTTAATCTTCGATGAGGCATCCTAAACAATTATATAATAAATTTAATCAAACAAAATTATACATGAAAAATTAATACAAATTATCTTAACAATTATGTCACAAAATTAATACAAATTAAATGATGAATCTTATTGAGCAGTCTGGAGTGAAGGTTGGTTCGGTTGTAGGCTTGAGCAATTTGAATCTGGATTCTGGCACAGGGTTTTTGGATGCATGGCAGTTCGGGCAGAATACGGATCAGGGCTTTTCAGACTCATCTAAGGAGAAGGAAGGATCGTGCGGAAAGGATTTTGTCCCGGATGTCACTTCTGGGAAGATCCGTTCTTTGAGTGAGATTTCGGTCAAAGGTGTAGTTTTGAAGGAAAAGTGTGTGAAAGAGTTAGTCAAGGTGTCGTGTGGTGGTGATTCCTCGAAGGATTCAGTGATTCCATGTCATGTGGGTATCGTTGTGCCTAGCTCTGATGGGCGGGTCCCATTTGGGAATCTGGGTGCGCCTCAGATTGGGGTGGCCCAGGTGGATATCAATCGAACGGATGAGAAGTCTTTTGTGTCGGGTCAACAGTGGTCTAATCTTTTCACTTCTAAGCTTAAGGGTAAGATCATTGCTGACGAGTTAGTGTCTTCTTCGAATGAGGAAGGAGTTTTCTCGTTCTCTGTCCTGAACTCTATTGTGGAAAAGAATATTGCCAAGATGGATTTCTCTCTGGTCAGAAAAGTTCTTGGTCCTAGACTGACTATTGAGGAGGTTCATTCTTGGGTTCGCAAGAAATGGGCATTGAAAGGGCAGGTGGAGGTCGTTGCGATGGCTAAAGGTTTATTTTTCTTTACCTTCACATGTGACGAGGACCTGAGGATGGTTTTTTCGAAAGGTCCCTAGTCATTTGGGAGGCTTTCTTTATTTTTTCGTCCATGGGAACCAGGAATGGATTTGTCAAAATGCTTAGCTAATTCTACATCGATGTGGGTTAAGCTTCTGAATCTGTCGCTTGAATGTTGGGATGAATTTTTTAAGGCAGTTGCAAACTCCTTCAGTCGGATTGTTTCCATTGACGAAGCCACTTGTTTGAGGAGGAGGCTTGTTGCAGCCAAATTTTGTGTTATGATTGACCAGGATGCGACTCTTCCTAAGTATTTTTTCCTTAAATCCAAGGTGGGTTCTTGGAAATAGCACATTGTGTTTAAGAACCTCCTGTTTTCTTGTTTCAAGTGTAAAAAAATGGGTCATTGGACTAAAGATTGCCCTGCCTCTGGGGTCCCTTCTAAAGCTGTCAAGCAGACTAAGGTCTGGAAGATTAAGGAACCTAAAGGGGTCCAAGGGGATTCGAAGGTTGGAAAAGGGATAGAGGGTGAGGCTGTAACACCCCGCCGCGCAAATCCCAAAGGAACAAATAAAAAATGCAACAAATTTTTTTTTAAAGAACATAATAAACGTACTCAAGTAATCCAACATAACCAATGTTCTAGGTTGCACAACTAACTCCCTTGGGGTACACGAGGTGACATTACTAAACTAACCCATAACAAAGATAATAGATTAAACATTAAATAACCAATAGCGTAAACCCATTCATACTCATACCACCATGTAAAACATTCATTAACGATAACCACATTACTAAGAGTGAACCATATTAAACCATAAATGCAAAACACAAATGAATAATCATGAAGATATTAAATATATATATATATTTCCACATATACAACATAACATAATCAGTAATTACAAATGATAGTACATGAATGAATCACATGGTGTGATAGTACAATACATCCGTCTGAAAATACATCTCAATAATCACATATACAAATTACATCATAAATCTTCCCAACATACGTGGGAGTCGATACATCAATAAATAAATTACATTTGAAGTATAAACATACATCTGGTACATAAGAATACTGAATCAACAACATCTGCCAAAACTCTACAATGAAAGACACAACTGCATCCAAAGGGAACCCAACGGGGTGCGAAGCACGTTCCACCCAACCACGCCTGTGCTGGGAGTAAACAAGGAAGGATCCCCGACCAAGCACATCTAACAGTAACACGAGACTAACTCCAGACAAGATAACATAATATCAAAAGACCACATAGAAAACTAAACAACAATCATTCACCAACATACATAACAATAGACCACTTCCAACATATTACAACAATAAGGCACAAATCATCTCATTAAATTTCAAGACATAATATCAAATAGACCACCTCCACAGGACTTCAATAAAAATATCTAAAAAGGAATGCTAGAGGAGAGTGTCATCGAATGGCTTCACATGGATTATCTAGACAACCTATCACAAGGTGCCGCCTCCATCTATGGTTCTCCTGATAGCCTATCTCAAGGCGCCGCTCCATAGGGTTACTCATGCGGAATCGTTAACCTCTTGTGAAGACAAGGCAACGATCATGCCAACCACGACCTTCTCGGTCCCCTTTAGTCTGTGATAGCACTAACAGGCGGACGAGGCATCATAATTATCTTATTAATATTTAACCACCCACCCATAATTAATTACTTAGGTTATCACTAATTATACTAACTCTACGTGGGTTACCCTGACAGCCCCTTTGTGCGTCGACCCCCACTTAGAGCCACTCTCTCTAAACACTCAACACAAAATATCCAACACAAAAGGATTGTACCAACCAGATCACAAAACCAACAAATGGAACATTTGCGAGGCATAACCATCTCGCCAAACTCATCTGAATTACATTCTCAAAACGGTACAATCCCAGTGCAAACTAAAATCACAACCACAGTCAAAGCATAGGCCAAGTATCAAATTGCAAAATCAATAATGACATCAGTATCCCCAACTTTGTAAGTTCTAAACAACAAGTTAATTTCCTATAACAGGATAAACTAACTCTAGGGTTTTCCCGTAAGACATAAACCCGAATAAAAGAAAACCACAATTAAATTAAACGAATAATCTCGAGAGAAAACAATTACATAATCAATGCCATAAAACTCATTTTAATAAACAACAAATTTCGCCAATTAAATAAATCAATTACTCGAGAAGATTCAATTCAAAGCACATAATTTATTTCTAATTCGCACAATTACACTATAACATTGCATCTTTTAAATTTAACTAATCAATTTAATTATAATCACATAGCTTATTCCCAATTTTCTCAGTTAAACTTTAATATTATAACTTGTAAAAATTATCATATTAAATTCTTATTCGTAGCATCTCAAAATTGTTATATATATATATATACACATATATACACTTTTATGCGTATATACATGTATATATATATATTTAAAAATAAAGCATTTTTATAAAAATCATTTTATAAAAACATATTATAAAATCAATAAAATATCATTCTAAAAAATATTATATATATATATAATAAAATAGAAGTCATATAAAAGAAATGCATTAAAAATAACAAATTTAATTTAATTTTTTATAAAACAAACCAAGTACCATTGGTGGTAAAATCCGCAAACATAAAACTTGTCTCTTTAAAATTCGAATACACACACACACACACACACACACACACACACATATATATGCCAAAAAAAATATGTAAATACAATGAATAATCAGTTTAGTTTTTCCAACACAAGGTAAATAGGGCATATAATTTTAATTTCCACAAAAATTGATTTTCTTTTCAACCAAAAATTTCACAACTAAATTTAATGAAGATTTTCAAAAGATTTTTCAGTAGTTTTCAACAAAAGATTCAAAGCTTTACACACCCAAATTTTTAATAATAGAACCCTCTTTCAAAACATAGAGAATTAATTTTCAAACATGGCAACAAGATTTTGTTCACATAATCAAAAAGAAGAAAACAATAAGTTTTAGGGAACCAGGAGTCCTTCGTTCGGTGTAGAATCCAAACCCAATAGCTTTCTTCATCTTTCCAAGTAGAATCCCTTATGTCGTTTCTTCTCAGTTTTCCTTCTTCCAGCTCTCTTTTGAATCAATCTTTTTAAATATTTTCTTACAGAACAACTTTCACCGAGAAGCACAAAACAAAAACCTATCTTTTCTTTTCTTTTTCAAACAAAAACCAGAAAAAACCCTTTTGTCTGTAAAAACTCCCTCACAATCAAAATAAAATAAAAATAAATAAAGCTCATCATCTTTTTCCTCAAAAATCCTCTCCATTCATTGGTTCTTTTCCTGTTTTTAAAAGCCCACACTTATCTCACAGTTTTAATAAAAAAAAAATTATTTTCTCAAGATATTATCCACACAAGATTTTCTAATTTAATATTAGGAAGAAGATAATATATAATTATCACCATCAATATTTATTTAAATTAATTTCTTACACTTTTAATTAATTAAATAACTTTTAAATTTACAATATATTTTAAATTCAACATTTTACTAACTTACAATTAATCAAGTAACAAAACAACATTAATTAATCTTATAAATAAGATTAATTAAATAACCACTAACCATAAATAAAATAAATAATCAACAATCAAGCATTACAAAGACAAGGACAAAATCTCAATCATGACATAGAAAAACTCACAACGGGATGACGGACTTGGGACGGGGACACTTCCTTATCAACTCCCTTTTTCAACATTGTACCCGTTGGGTTAATTTAATGCTCACCCTGTCCTGTCGAAACAGGTGGGATCGAGACTTTATTCCTGCAATTCCTGTATACCAATAAACGTCAAGTAACATGTATATATATAATCAAATACATCACATTGTGAGAAGGAGTCGCAATGTAGCAGGGCACTCGCAAACGAGTGGTACTACACTGTCCCCTCACCAAAGCTACAATAACAACTACAACATTAAGTATAAAGTAACATTGCTAAAACTAAACTGATCACATCGTATCATCATAAAATAATTACTAATCTATTGCATTACAATATACTACTGCATCAAATTAAACATTACCAAATCAAGTGTAACCATCATGTCATACCATAATATCCATGTCATCAACTGAAGTAGCATAATCATCAATCAATCTAAACTATCCAATCCACCAATCCAACCAACAAACAGTAACTACCAAAGTCTCAAAGTATCAAGCAAAACCACTGAAGTATCAAATCCAAACAACAACATGAGGGGTATTACAGAGGCAAATACTGAGAAATGTGATTTCCCTCCTTTTGAGGCTGGTAAGGATGTGGATGATCCAAAGGATATTGCTTTTGACCAATCCTTTAACCAGGATGTGGACCATATTTTTGAGACAATTCTTCATCCAATAAGACTTGTGGAGGAGGTGAAGAGTCAAGAGGAAGTTGAAAATTAGGAAGTGGACTATGTTTCTGAGATAGTTTTCTCTCCAAAAAGACTTATGGAGGAGGTGAAGAGTTAGGAAGTTGTTGAAAATCAAGAAGTGGACTATGTTTCTAAGACGGTTTTCTCTCTAAAAAATCCTTTGGAGGAGATGAATAATCTGAAGTCACCCTCTGTGGGTTTGGATCCATCGAATGGTATTAATATTCTGGAAGTGGCGAACTCTGTGGGTTTGGATGAGGAGGGCTATACCCAGGTGCGTGGTCGGAAGAATAAATATTCATCCCCAATCCCTCAGCCAATTCGAGGCGTTACTACAAGAAGACAGAAAGAAAATTGCGGGTAAAATTCTAAGGGCCCAGGTAGACCTTCCTCGCAGAAGAGCAGGGAGAGGGAGTGCAAGCAGGATATTGAAGAAGAGGTCTAGAAAACCCTCTTTGATTTGTGCTCTAAGAGCACTTCCCTCTCTGTAAAATGAAAGTCATCTCTTGGAATATCAGGGGGATGAACAACCTACATAAGTAGGACCTCCTAAAAAATCTTGTCTGGGATCATAAGCTAGACATTTTGTTGATCTAGGAAACTAAGATGTAGGTTGACAAGTTGGAAGCCTTAAGGAGTTTATTTTTTAAAGACTGTGGATTCCATGGAGTGAGCTCTGAAGGAGCCTCGGGTGGAGTGGCCACTTTTTGGAATGTTAAGCTGTTGAGAGGCACCCAAGTTGTTGTTGGGTTCAACCACATCGAGACTAAGTTTACTGGGCTCAAGGATTCTTACTCTTGGGTCATATCTAATGTTTACGCCCCCAATTTAAAAATAAATAGGAAGAGGCTTTGGGATAAGCTTGGTAGTCTTAGGATGAATTTTTTGGATTTTCCCTAGTTGGTGATGGGTGACTTCAATACTCCGTTATATGATGATGAGAAAATGGGAGGCTCTCAGGCTGACCTTCAGAGCATATTTGACCTTAGAACTTTCATGGATGATAATTCCCTACTTGATGTTAATCTTTCTAGCGTCAATTTCACTTGGTCAAATCAACGCATAAGAGTGGATAATATTCAAGTTAGGCTCGACAGGGCTCTGATTTCTGCACCCTGGCTTGTGGAATTTGCATGTTCATTGTCCTCTATTACGCGGTGTGGGTAGGATCAGTTCCCTCTTTCTTTTGTTGCTGATAAGTTTGGAAGGAAGAAATCTTTTCCTTTCAAATTTGAAGCCATGTGGCTCAGGGATCCTCACTTTTGGAAATGCGTTGAAAGATGGTGGCAAGTTAGAGTGAATGGTAGTGCGATGTTCAGAGTTGCTAAGAAGCTGAAATTTGTAAAAAAGAACCTTAGGAAATGGAACAGGGAGTTGTTTGGTCATATTTTTGAGTCTAAAAGCTCTATTCTTAAAAAAATGGATGATGTTTAGCTTTTTATTCAATCGAAGGGATTATCGAAGGATATTGAGATTTAGGAAGATGGTCTTTTGGCCCAGTTGCATGATGTTATTGCCAAGGAGGAAGATTTCTGGAGACAAACGTCCACAACTATTTGGCTTAAATAAAGGGACCAAAATTCAAAGTTTTTTCACCTCACTACCCTGAGGCATAAGGCTTCTAACATAATTTCTTTGATCCATTAGGAAGGGTCATTGTTGGAAGCTGAGGAAGATATTCAAGGTGCGGCAGCTAGGTTTTTTGAAGACCTCCTGAAGGACGACCTGATTTGGGACAAAGGAAGTGTGGACACCGCCCTGGAAGCTATTCTCAATCTAATGTCAGAGAAATTGAATAAGGATTTGACTGCTATCCCCTCTGCCTCGAAAGTCAAGGAAGCAGTGTTTTCTTTTGAAGGTAACAAGGCTCCTGGCCTTGATGGGTTTCCTTCTTGTTTTTTCAATCATGCTGGGAGATTGTCTCTGAGGATGTTATATATGCTTCCAAGGAGTTTTTTGTTTCTCGAAGTTTGCTTAAGGAATTGAATGCTACTTTCATCATCCTGATTCCTAAAAAATCTGATGCTTTGTCCTTCAATGACTTTCGTCCCATTAGCCTTTGTAACTCTATCTATAATTTTTTTTCCAAAATTCTTGCGACTAGGTTGCAAAAATGTTTACCGCTTCTTATTTCTCATCAGCAAAGTGGCTTTGTTAAGGGGCAATAGATCGTTGACTCTGTTATCATGGTTCATGAACTTTCCCATACCATTTATGTTTCCAAAAATTCGGGGTTCTTTTTGAGACTGGATTTACTTAAAGCCTATGATAGAGTCAGTTGGAAACTCCTTCTGAGTGTGCTAGTTAGATTTGGATTTTGTCAAAAATTTATCCAGTTGGTTGAGTAGCTCATCTCTTCTCCCTCATTTTCCATCCTGGTGAACGATTTCCCTTATCCTTTCTTTCGGAGCTCATGTGGGCTACGACAGGGTGACCCTATATCACCACTATTGTTTATCCTGATGGCAGAGGCTTTGGGCCATAATATCATGAAGGCGCTTTAGGATAGTTTGGTGAAGGGTCTTTTTCCTTCTTCAAGACGTTCTTCAATTACTCACCAAAAATTCATCAATGACACCATGTTGATGGGTGAGTCCTCTGTCAAGGAAGTAAGGGTGGTTAAGAAGTTGTTGGCTGACTATGAAAAGGCTTCGGTCAAAAGATCAACCTTCCTAAATGTCATATTTTTTTCTTTCACATGTTAGAAGGTTTGCAAATCAAGGTGGCCAGCATTTTGTCTTGCAACTGGGGTGATTTTCCCTCGTATTTGGGTCTTCCTTTGTGTGTTTCCAAGGTTCTAGACTCATTTTGGTTGGATTTTTTCGAAAAATTGAGCAAGAAGTTAGCTGGTTGGAAAGGTGCGCTTCTCAGTCAGGCAGGTAAAATTCAGCTCATTTTAGCAACTCTTCAAAACCTGCCTTTGTATGCTATGAGTCTTTTCAAAGTTCCTATTAAGTTCGAAGGAAAAATGGATCAGATTATGAGAAGATTTCTTTGGTCTGGGGTGGAATCTAAATCCAGGATTCCTCTTGTTTCCTGGGATTTGGTGTGCAAACCTAAGAACTGGGGTGGTCTGGGAATTAGAAATCTTAACTCATTTAACAAGGCCCTTCTGGCTTCGAATATCTGGAGGCTTCTGAATGGGGAGGCAGGATGGGCCCATCTGGCAGGTAATAAGTACTTGTTTGGGATGGATAGGTCTTGGGATATGCTCTCTGCTAATATGGTTCCTTTTGGATCGTGTTTCTGGAGAAATATTTTGCTCTGCAAAGATGTTGCTAAAGGTTTTAAATGGTTGTTGGGTGATGGGAAGTGTATTCTTTTTTGGGGAGATGTTTGGTGTGGTAATTTTCCTTTGATCTCCATTCCGTGGGCTCCCCGTATTGCTCCTCTCTGCAAACATCTTTTTGGTGTCAAGGTGGAAGATTATATTGTGGATGGGGCTTGGAAAAACTTTGATGTCTGGGACCCATCTTTGAAGGTGCTTAAAGATTTCCTTGGAAGTGTTTGATTCCCTACATTTCCTAGATAGGATAGAGTTGTTTGGGCCCCTTCTCCAAGTGGAAAATTTTTGGTGGCCTCTGCTTTTTTGAGTTCTATGGTGCCTCCTGATTCTTTTCCTTTTAGGGGGAGACTTTGGAATAAATATTTGGTCCCTAAGGTTAATGTTTTCTTCTGGCTAATAATGCAAGGTAAAGTTCTTACGATTGACAATCTTTGTAGGAGAGGGTTTGCCATTCCCAATAGATGTGCTCTATGTGAAGCTAATGGGGAGAATTATTTTCATATCCTCATTGAATGCGAGTACTTTTTTTCTTTGTGGAGTAGACTCCTTATTCTTTGGGATGTGGGATGGATATTTCTGAATTCTTTAGTTAAGTTTTTTGAATAGTGGTCTTGCCCTTCTTCCTCTCCTGTGTTGCGGGCTCTTTGGGATCTTATGGCCCCGCATATTGCTTGGGGACTTTGGAAAGAAATAAATAATAGGATTTTTTGGGGTTCTAAGCTTAAGGTTGATAGCCATTTTATCAAGATTCGTCAGGCTATTTTGGAGAACTTTTCTCTCATTAGAGCTGACTCTCTGAAGTGTGATCTGAATATGTGTCTTGTTGGATATGACTTAAAGGTCATTTCTAATCAAGAGAATCTCTTTGATTCCTGTCATGCACACCAGGGATAGCACTATTGCAAGGAGAGATACTAGATGGCAACCTCCACCGGAAGGGTGGATTAAAATTAACTTTGATGGGGCAACAAAGGGAAATCTCGGGCCTGTTGGAAGTGGGGGGTGTTAAGAGATAGTTTTGGCAGATTCCTTGGCGCAATGGCACTCCCATTGGGTAAGTAGACAAATCATCATGTAGAGGTGGAGGTTGTGTTCATAAGTGTTAAGTATGCCATTGACAAAGGGTATTCAAAAATTTGGGTGGAAGGCGACTCAATGAATGCCATTAATTATTTGAATGGAGTGCATCCCCCAAGTTGGAACGTGGATCAGCTAATCAAAGATACGGTAATTATGCTTCAAACATGTGTTGGGACCCATATATCCCATGTGTATCAGGAAGGAAACTCTCTTGTTGATTGCTTTGCAAATGTGGCTGCCAGTCTTAGCGAATTTCGCTCGTGGGAGGAGGGATCTATCATTCCCAAGAATGCTAGGAACATCTTAAGAATTGATGGCATTGGATAATTTGATACGGATTTTATGGTCTTGTAATATGCCCCATTTTGCACGCTTTGTGGGTGTTGTTTGGCTCTTTGGTTTGTATCTGGTTTTTTTCTACCGGAGTTGGGTGTTTGCTGCTAGAGGACCCATGGGTGGTGACAAGAATCGTGTTGAGCTAGACTCGTGTGGTGATATTCATAGGAGGAAGAAGTTGTGGAACATCCTCAGTCATGGAAATTTTACTCCTTTTATGGAGAGATTACACCAGCATGACCTGAATGCGTCGTCCAAGTTTGTTTTCGTCTAGTATAATCGAAAACTTGTGTTGAAGGGTTTAGAGGTGGAAGTGAATGAGGACTTTATTGCTTCTGTTATGGGTTTTCCAACTGTGGGTAGGAAATTTTTTAAGGACAAGAAGAGTAATGAGAAGGCCATGACCCAATTTTTTAAGGAGGGTGAAACAAAAAATTTAGTTAAGCTGGAGAATTGAGGTTATGATAGAGAATCCTTGAAGAAGATCTGGGCTAGGGTTGTGAAGGTGATGATGTGGTACGTGACGTTGGAGGGGAGATTTAAGGCACTTCTTGGTCACCATTTCACTTTGCTTAATTATTTCAGGCATGACTTGTTCATATCCTTTCCCTTTTTTCTTTTATCTTCGTTGGAATCCTCTGTGTATGCCTATTTGAAGAACAGGAGGGCCCCCATCCTTCATGAAGGGATTATATTGCTTATTATGGAGCATGTTCAGTCTTTGAATCTGGCCCCCACCATCACTGGTAAGGGGGAATATTTTGTTTCCCTTTTTGGGTCGTCAGAGTCAGAGTCCTCATCGAACGAGGAGGAATAGTGGAATGAGGATGAGGTTGGCTTGGCTTCGGGGTCGAAGAAGAGGAAGGTGGCGGGATCCAAAATTAATAGGGCCCCCAAGAGATTGGCCATTTTTTGGAGTGAAGAAACAGAGGTAGGGTCATATGGGTCTTCTCCAATAGAGGAGGATGTGGTCGGTGATAAAGGTGTTGTTGGTGGGGTTAATGAGGTTGGGGCCTAGAAGAAGGTTGGTGTGGCTGATAAACCAAGAAGGTTGTCGAAGAGACTGGATAATTTGAAGAAAAAGGAGTCTGAAGTGGAGGCCATGGATCCTACAAAGGCTGAGGTTAGCAATAACCCGAACGTGAATGTTGTGACTGTGGAGGATTCCCCTATTCATGATTTACACAAGGCTTCTCTAGATAAGGAGGTTGGTGAGCGGAATGTGGAGGGTGAGGGCAAAGGAAATGTTGTTTCGCCCCTGAAAATTGATCCTCTATTGGAGGATTTCTCGTACTTAGATGAGGAGGATGCCTCAATGTTTGGCTTGTTAGATATGGCTAGGGCGGGTGCGACCAGTACCTTCAATTTGGCCAAATGGTCATTGCAGGAATTCAATAAAATCAACATTAAAATTAGGGACCTTAAGGCCAACTTGCAGAATATCCCAAAGACCTTTGTTCCAGATATCCTCATTGACAGATTGGTGGAGCTAGAACACTCTCATAATGAGTTCAAGGAGAAATGTGAGGATAGACTAAAAACCCTCGAGGCTAATGCTACAAGTCTAAATAATGATATTAGAAAATTACTACAGGTGAGTCATGTCTCAGTCAAGAATAGTGTTGAAGCCTTGGAGACTCTTTTCAAGAAAATTAGTCAGCTTAGGGAAGAGCAGGTCTACTTCTCCGAACTCATGGAGACAGATCATGTGGCTAAGGGTAAGGGAAAAAAATCCCTCAAGGCTGATGACAAGGTGTTGGTTGGGAAAGGGTCGGTTGGGTGGAAAAAAGCATTTGATGCTAAAAAATAGGAACTGTTGGTTATGGTTGAAAAACATAAGTCCCAGTAGGTTAAAATGGCCAAGACTCTGGGTGGCCTTCATTAGTTTCTAGTCTTTTTCTATTGCTTTCTTTTTTGGTTTCTGGTTGGTTTGTTTGTTGTTGATTTGTTGTTGGGAGCCGCTGGTTGTTAGTTGTTTTACTTTTTCTGGCTCTCGTGTTGGTCGATTTTTTGTTGGTTGGGTTGCTGCTACTGGTTGATTGTTATATTCTCCTAGTAGCTTTTGGTGTATCTTTTGTAAAGGGTTTCGGGTCCCTTCAAAACCTGTTTTTCCTTTTAATCAAAACATATAAAAATACATATAATATATTATTTAAACCTCTTAATAAAGCAATGAGTTTCTTTAAAAAACTATTCAAAAATAAAATATAAATTAAAAAAGTATTATTATGAGAAATTTTAATATACACTAATTTCATAAAAAAATATATATCACAAAATTAATACATATTAATTGATAAATATTATTTATTTATAATTAATAATTAATAATTTAATCTTCATAATAAAAAAATATGTCTTTAAAATATATATATATATATATATATATGCAAACTCTTTTCTAACAAATAATAATTTCATAATAAAATAGGTGGGCGGTTGGGTGGGTGCCACCCCACAAGAGAAGCATGGTCATGGAAAACACATCGGAGGGTGACATGGTTTGGGGAAGTGATGGCATGTGATTTTTGACGATGGATTCTGGAGGATTCTATGGGAGGGTGATGTCATTATTCCCTCTCGTCATTCAAGTAGTCTTGTCAAGTCTTGTTGTCAACTCTCCTTATTGCTACAGCTTTCCACCCAGGTCATCATTTATGGTAATGGGTTGGTTTTCCTACGACTCTAAGTGTTGGTTTAATGCCATTTCTCCTGGCTTTCTTGAGGCAAGTTTGTGTTTGGTATGGGATGCTTCATTCTTCTGGTCTCAACCACATAATTGGAGATGGGTGAAATGGTGACTTCTATGCAGTTGAGGAGCTCAAAGTGGAAAATGGTGTTTCTTGGTCTGGTTACCTCTCTTTGTTTGAGCCAAATTTTTTGTCACCTAGATTATCTAACCTTTGTAGTGGTGAAATGTGTGGCTGGTAAGGGTTTTATGGCGAAGGCGAAAGGATATCGACTGGACTCATGCATTTCCTCTTGCATTCTGGCCGATCTTCTAGATGTTGGGGTCTCTAAGGCAGATGCTAGGGTGATTATGAAGCGACTCTTCAGGATGGATTTGTTGGTGGGATTGGAGAAAATATTGTGACAGCCTCACTGGGTAAAGGCATCCCTTGGCCTCGTGATCTCAGGTTGTTGGAAGACCCGGATGCTCTAGTGAAATTCTATCCCTTCCTTTTGGACTTAAGTGATTTGGCACTGGAGGAACATCAAAGGCTGGCTATAGTGGGTGCCAAATTTCTAAAGAGGAAATATCGCTTGGTTGTTGTGTCGGACTCGGCCTAGAAACATGAGTTTTGCATGTTCACCCAAAAGAATGTTTGGTAAAGGGGTAGTTGGGTCTTGGCTTTGTGGTTTTTTTGGTTATGGACAATGTCTAGGTTTGGGTCTATAAATGGATATTTGTGTTTTGTTCAATTTAATGGTAATGAAATGTAGGTTCCTATGGAGTGGGTTTGTCGGTCTTGACCCAGTATGGTCTATATGTCATTCTATATGGTGTAGAAATGTAGGATCTTTGTTCTATACTACCCATAGTCAGGGGCTTGGACTCTGTAAATCTTTTTTGTAAATCAATATAAAATCTTATCTTACCTATAAAAAAAAAAATCATAATAAAATAGAAGTAATTTTTTTCTAAAATATATACTTGAAAAGTAAAGCTTTCGAGCTCCCACAATTCCAGTCGAAGTTAGGGCTCATGAAACTAAGTGAGAATCTTTTGCTTGCCAGTTTTGAAATTTTACGAGAGATAATGTAAATTGGAGGCACTCCTTTGCAACAGTGGTTGGTGCGATGCCTACAAAGGTGCAGAAAGTATGGAATACCAGCGATACACTACTGAACAGGCATGCATACAATTGGGGTTCCCATGGAAATTAATGTGGGCAAAGCCGCCTGCAAAATAAGACTAGCTCCTTGCTTGGCCCATGGCATTCTTCTAGAAATAGTATGGGGGTAGTGAAGCCCAAGGCGGGGATCATGGATGCTCAGACACAGATGCCACATCACTTCCAAGGGTAAAACCTCTCAAATGTGCCAGTTCCACTCCCATGGTAAATTTTGGGGGTGATGTCGCATGAGAAATTGCAAAAAAAAAAGATTTATTTGTGAAAAGAGGCTTCATCGGGAGATTCAAAGGGCTATGGCCTAGCCTACCTGAGTTGCATAATTGGATAGTGAAAACATGGAGGCCCATTTTGGAAGTAAATCTTTAGATTTACCCTTATGCTTGGGGACTCTTTGTGGTGGTTTTTGATAGAGTTCGAGATTGCAACACAATTTTATACAATTATCAGTGGAGCTGTGAGGAACACTTACTTATGCTGAAACCTTGGTATCCTACATTTAACCCTACATCTAAAATTTTTGCAATAGTTTCGATCTGGGTAAGACTTCCAAACCTTCCACTTCAATGTTGGTTTGATTCTTTTTTTGAGGCTTTGGGCATTCGCTAGGTAAATTCCTTATTGTTGATAAGAGGTCATCAAACTTCCTACACACAACCTATGCTTGAATCTTGGTGGAGATTAATATTACTCAAGATCTCCCAGCTGATATCCTTCTCAAAACTGTCAGTGGATGCTAGAACCAGATGTTAGATTATGAAGGGCTTCCTTTTTGTTGTCGTAGATGCTTTAGAACGGGTCACATGGCTGTCCAGTGTGCCAAGAAGAAAATTTATGGGCAATCCACTTGGTGTCCAAAGAGGTCTCTCTCCACCACTACTCGATAGAGAAAGAAGATACCACCTCTTGTTAGGATACTTCTGCAAAGACTTCCAATGAGAAAATAGGTGGGGTCAAATGCCCAAAGGATTCACCTATTTCAGAAAAAGCAGGGGCGGGGGTAGATCCGCCTCCATCGAAGAAGACAAAAGAGGGATCAATGGATGCTTAGACACAGATGCCACATCACTTCCGAGGGTAAAACCTCTCAAATGTGCCAATTCCACTCCCATGGTAAATTTTGGGGGTGATGTTGCACAAGAAATTGCAAAAAAAAAAAGATTTATTTGTGAAAAGAGGCTTGATTAGGAGATTCAGAGGGTTATGCCCTAGCCTACCTGAGTTGCATAATTGGATAGTGAAAACATGGAGACCCATTTTGGAAGGAAATCTTTAGATTTTCCCTTGTGCTTGGGGACTCTTTGTGGTGGTTTTTGATAGATTTTGAGATCGCAACACAATTTTGTATAATTATCAGTGGAGTTGTGACGAACACTTGCTTATGTTGAAACCTTGGTATCCTGCATTTAACCCTGCATCTAAAATTTTTGCAATAGTTTCAATCTAGGTAAGACTTCCAAACCTTCCACTTCAATTTTGGTTTGATTCTTGTTTTGAGGCTTTGGGAAATTTGCTAGGAAAATTCCTTGTTGTTGATAAGAGGTCATCAAACTACCTACACACAATCTATGCTCGAATCTTGGTGGAGATTAATATTACTCAAGATCTCCCAGCTGATATCCTTCTCAAAACTATTAGTGGATGCTAGAACCAGATGTTAGATTATGAGGGGCTTCCTTTCTGATGTCATAGGTGATTTAGAACAGGTCACATGGCTGTCCAATGTGCCAAGAAGAAAATTTATGGGCAATCCACTTGGTGTCCAAAGAGGTCTCTCTCCACCACTACTCGATAGAGAAAGAAGATACCACCTCTTGTTAGGATACTTCTGCAAAGACTTCCAATGAGAAAATAGGTGGGGTCAAATGCCCAAAGGATTCACCTATTTCAGACAAAGCAGGGGTGGGGGCAGATCCTGAAGGGGGAAACTTACACACAAAACTTTCAGATGAGGGATTGACCGAAGGGACAAAAGAAGACTGCTAGACTTTGGTGCAAAGAAAAAGAAAGAAAAATGAACTAACTCTCAACATGCAACTCTGCTCCCAAACAAAATGTGGAGTCAAAGCTAATGGATGTGTGTAATGACTACCTGAAATCTCATCTTTGAGTTTTCCAATTTTGGTGTTGTTCAAGGGGCATGGATTATGGGCGTTAATGGCCTTTACTTTTTGTATTCACTTTGGGGATGAGGTCCCCCACCTATGGCCTCACTGGTTCTTCATTCCAACCAAAATTGTTAATACAATCTTTGCAACCTTGGTTGCATTTTACGGATAAAAAAAAAAGAACTCAAATTTTATTTATGACTTATAGATTAGAATCTACTTTTTTACCTTTTAAAAAAATTGAAAAATATACAAATCATAGAAATTAAAATTATTTTATTTATTTAGAAAATTTATAAATACTGACCTCTAGTTGCATGTGTGACTTGAAGTATTGGATTTACACGTGCTATCAACATTTCCTCAATTTGTGTTAAGTTTTCAAGTTCTAGTGGTTGTGGACCAAGATTCATATTATTTAATGTCGACAATCGATGTTCATGTTTCTCTTGTCGACATCTATTGCAAATCGGGCCTTCAGGAACTCATACAACCTTCATTGCAGGGTAACTTTCTTGACGAATGTAACACATGCTTGGCATCGCAAGTTTATCCAGACCATGTCAAAATATAATTTGTAAATATTTCAAATCAATTTGCACATTTCTATTGTTATTGCATGTACCTAGATCTCTTTCATTTTTCCTTCTTTGCAGTTGTCTTCATCTTCTCAATTGAGAGATTAACTCCTATTGTGAACTATTATTTTTTTCATGATTTTCAATTTCAACATTTATTGCATCTTGAACTCTATTATCTAGTGTTTGTAACACACGATCTATTGTAATTGAATTCATTCCTTTAGATTTACCTTTTGTATTCTCATGAGATTGATAATTCCTTTCAACTAATTCACGATTGCATACTTGTATTTGTTGTCTTTCTATCTCATTGAATTGGTCTAAATGCTCATCTTTTTGTAATCTTCTTAATATATATTTCTCCTCTTGAGACTTTCATACACAATGTATTCTTGTCTCATTTGCATGTTGTCGCATTTTTGCTTAGTCTCTTCAACTATCATATCTACCCTGCATTTAACACATCTTTCTCTATCATTTTGGTTTCGATGATTTTTTGCTTCTTCTCTTTGTGCATTATTCATTTTTTCGCGTCGTTGTCTCATGTAATTTTGAGCATATTCTCCTCAATGTTCTTTTTATTGTTCTTCATTTTCAAAATTTAATCTTGGGTGAGGCATCCTAAACAATTATATAATAAATTTAATCAAACAAAATTATGTACATGAAAAATTAATACAAATTATCCTAACAATTATGTTACAAAATTAATTCAAATTAAATGACGAATCTTAATTATTTATAATATATATTATATTATTTAACATATAAATATATATATATATATAATATTATTTAAACCTCTTAATAAAGCAATGAGTGTCTTTAAAAAACTATTCAAAAATAAAATATAAATTAAAAAAGTGTTATTATGAGAAATTTTAATATACACTAATTTCATAAAAAAAATATATCATAAAATTAGTACATATTAATTGATAAATCTTACTTATTTATAATTAATAATTAATAATTTAATCTTCTTAATAAAAAATGTCTTTAAAAAAAAATCAAAAATAAAAATATATGCAAACTCTTTTCTAAAAAATAACAATTTCATAATAAAATAGAAGTAAAATTTTATTTATAGCCTCAATTTGTGTTAAGTTTGCAAGTCTTGGTGGTTGTGGACTAGGATTCATATTATTTAATGTCAAAAATCGATGTTCATGTTTCTCTTGTCAACATCTATTGCAAATCGGGCCTTCGGGAACTCGTACAACCTTCATTGCAGGGTAACTTTCTTGACAAATGTAACACATGCTTGTCGCTGCAAGTTTATCCAAACCATGTAAAAATATAATTTGTAAATATTTCAAATCAGTTTGCACATGTCTATTGCTTTTGATAAGGAAAATCAAGGTTTGAAGGGGCCCTGAAACCCTTTACAAAGATGAAAAGCTGCAATAAAAAATAAGCAAAAATAACTAGCAGCCCAAAAAACCAAAAAGCTAACAAAAGATAAAACATTAGGAACCAGTCAGCATAACAAAAGCAAAAACATTAGCAACCCAACTGATCTAGCAAAAAGGAATGCGTCAATTACAACATTTTATCCAAGATGTTCATCGAGGCCATATTCTCCTTGATGACCTCCTCCTGCATATCCACATCTTTGATCTCTTCCACAGAGACCTTTGCTCTATTTTTGGTCTTGCTCCTTGTCCTAAGGCACAACCCAACATTCACATCTTTCTCCAACACTGGAGCAGACTCCTCATTTTTATCCTCTTGGTTCAAGTAGTTGATTTCCTCAATCACTTTCTCTAACTCACCCAAGTCAAGAGGTTTACCCATCCAATTAAGAGCTTTCTCGTTCAAAACAGAGAGACCCTTGGTTGTGGTCTTTAGAGAATTATTTCTGATATTAACCACAATTCTTAATTCATCCATCATCTTACCAGTTCTCTCCTCAAGATTAGCAACAGGGTCCTCTAAACTTTTATTGACTTGCATTTCCACAGAGGAAATCCTCTCCTCATGAGAAACCCCCAGATGATCAGCATCAATAACCAGCTTATCCAACATAACATTCATGGATTTGAATTTTCCTTTAATAGCCCACTCCTTCTAATTACCATGAAGCATAGCAACACAAATCTCCTACCAATTTTTAACCTGAATATTCAGCTCCTTAACCTCAGAAAACAACCACTTCACCAGAGACAACAAATTCCTTGTCCCATCCTCGGCCATCTTACAGAACATGTTCATATTCACATCATCCCAGTTAAGAGGAGGCTAATCATTCGACTTAATGTTTCCAGGAGCTTTTTTCCTATCCATTTTTTTCTCATCCTCTTCAACAAGGGAGTCCTCAACCTCCACCACTTCCACCTTGATTCGCTCCTTATCAGGCAAGTTAGCTAAATCAGCTAACACTTCCAGCCACTCCATTTTAACTGCCCTATCAACTAGAGAGAACCCCTAAGAATGCATTACCGCCTTCATCCCTTGTTCCATCCCCTGCACCTCCATAGGCCCAGGTGGGGAAAACTTTAAGAAACCCCCCCTTGACAAAGGTGTAAAATCCTAACGAATCTTGTATACTTCCCGATAAAAATATTAATTTTAGTGGCGAATTTTTTCGTTTTTCGTGAAAAAAAAAGTCCATTGGCGAATCTTTTCTAATCGCTAGAAGTCTGTGGAAAATCCTAGCGAAATGCAATTTTTTTAAAACCACTAAATTTTTTCCATTGGCAATTAAAATCTATTTTTGAACCAATAAAATATTTTGATTGGCGAATTAAACCTATTTTCAAAACAGAAAAAATAATTTTATTGGCAATTAAAACTTTTTTTTAAACTAAAAAATAAAATTCATTGACGAATTAAACCTATTTTCAAATGATTAAGAAAAAAACGTTGGCGAATTAAACATAATATCAAGCTAATAAAAAAATGCATGAAAATAAAGATTATTTGCCTCATTGTTTTCATCAACCATCCAAAAATCACCTACAACTATAATAGTTTTTTTTAAAAAGCATCTTAACATGCTTCATTACAGAAAAAGTAACCCTGCCCAACTAAAACTAGTTCCACAACTATTTGTATCTACCTTACATATTTCAACAAGCCAAAAATTTAGTACCAGTCTTGCGTTAATTCTGCAAAAACCCTACAAAAACTACAAATTCAACTAGTGCTACCTGTTTCATAACCAACTTTCCTTGTTGCTTTTCCTTTCATCTTCTACTTCCTCGCATTCTGTCCTTTTGCTTTCATACACTTTTCCTCCACTTTTTCCTGTGCTTCCATGCGCTCTACCTTCGCTTTCGCCTATGCTATAATTGCTTCCACCTTCATCAGCTCTATAAAGAGCTTCAATGCTTACCAGCCTAACCTTGCTTCTTCCCTGCATCGATTTTTAATCTCATCCTTTGGCCAACACACAAAAGGGATGCATCCTTCTGCCCCTTCCAGTTCCACATTTTCAAAGCCTTCCCGAATGTTGAAACCTTCACCTGGAACTTCCCATTCAAGTATTGATTCTAATCCTTCCAAGAAATCTCTATGCACAATCATCTCCATCACTTCTCTCACTGTGCTTGTTGATTCCACCAAGTCCAAACCCCATGCTATAATCAAGGAGTATACATCCATGTTAGTCTTATATCTATGCCTCATATTTCCAAAGGATTTCCCCAAGATCATCCACACACTTTGTACCAACCTTCCATCAATGAATAAAAACATACCCATTAATCTTTTATCAGAAGCTTCACCATAAAATAGGTTTAATTGCCTCCTCGAATGCAAAGTGAAGTTGGCCTCCATTTGAAAACTCTTGCAGCTACACCGCCACCACCACCACTCTTTCAGACTTTTTGTGTGCCTTCTTCTCCACACCAAACTCTATTATTAACTTCGCTAATCAAGGGCCGAGAGGTAATAAATTTCCAAACTCCGCACGTACCGATCTTAATTACCCATTGATCCTCCAGTCATGTCCACTTGCTAAATTTTTTCCATGATCTTCACTTCATAAATGCACAGTCCTTGCCACCTTTTCTATCTTAATTCACCAAATTCGGGGTTTTGGTGCTTTTCCTAACCTTAGTTGCCACCTTTCCTATCTTAATTCACCAAAGTCGGGGGTTTCGTGCTTTTCCTAATCTTAGTTGCAAGTCTTTCTTAGTCATCTTTGTAGTCGGTGGGTCGGAGGTTTCAAAAACTTCAAAACTTCAAACTTTGGTTCTAAGGTTCCAAATTTTAGCGACCACACGACATTATGGACCACGATTGTTCAATGAATTTTCAATGGACGATTGTAGTTGCATTCCAAAAGTATATCTCTCAAGCACTAGATTTGCGAATTAAAACCTCCAAAATTACACTAGAACCGTTAGATTTTCATAAATCAATGGTTGAGATTTTATTAATTATTTAGGTATGTCGGTCATCGTGCTCTTGTTTACCATTTAATATTGCCTAAGGTAGACCAAAATATTTTATGACAAAGCCTTAAATCGTAACTCTTTAATCTTGAGGGTCGAGTCTCATCAACCTAGAGATGTCCCCATTTTAAATTATGCACATGCATAAAGTTTGTTTTAAAAGAAGGACCATTCGATGAATTTTCAATGGACGGCTATAGTTGCATTTCGGAAGTAAATCCTTGAAGTACTAGACTTGCGAATTGAAACCTCTGGGATAACACTAGAACCCTTAGATTTTTAGAAATCAATGGTTGAGATTTTATTAATTATTTAGGTTTGTTGGTCATCGTGCTCTTGTAACCTTGTTTACCGTTTAATATTTCCTAAGTCAGACCAAAATATTTTATGACAAAGCCTTAAATCTTAACTCTTTAATCCAGAGGGTCGAGTCTCATCAACCTAGCGATGTCCCCATTTTAAATTATGCGCGTGCATAAAGTTTGTTTTAAAAGAGGGACTGTTCGATGAATTTTTGATGGACGACTATAGATGCATTCCGGAAGTAAATCCTTGAAGCACTAGACTTGTGAACTAAAACCTCCAGAATAACACTAGAACCATTAGATTTTTAGAAATCAATGGTTGAGATTTTATTAATTATTTAGGTTTGTCAGTCATCGTGCTCTTGTTTACCGTTTAATATTGCCTAAGTCAGACCAAAATATTTTATGAAAGAGCCTTAAATCTTAACTCTTTAACCTAGAGGGTCGAATCTCATCAACCTAGCGATGTCCCCATTTTAAAAATAACTTTATTATTATAGTTTATTTGCATGTGCACTATGCATCCATCTTGTCATCTCTCACGGGCATACCTTTTAAGCACTTGTTTATAAGGATTCAAGTGTTGAAATAAATGTTAATTGTCACATCAATGATAGTGGTGAATTTAAAAATGAAAAGTGTGATGTCATATTGATTGTGTTCATGCTAACTTCTATATATACTTCACAAACTTGATGTTCTTCATATCATTTATAATATATTTGGCATTGATTTATTTCTTCTATATTCTCATTTTAACTAAGATATTATGGAGTCTTCATGGCATGTCATGCTACCCAAATGTTTTTGGGAGAAAATAAGGGGTGATGCATACGACAGACGAAAGTTGGGTATGGTTTTTAACAATTCCTTGTGTGCAGGTTGAGGATGCTATAAGAATAATTGTGGGTAGGGAATGGCTTCAAAACAACCGTCCTGCTCTATATTCTGAGGTAGCTTTGGCTTTCTTGTCCAATTGCATGGACATTTTTCTCGATAAAGATTTGGTGAAGACGTTGGAAATATGTTATTTGCAGCCTTTCATTTACTTTATTTCTTCGTTGGAGTTGGCGTGGAGCATTACAATTTTGAAAGTGGGTTAACGCCTGTTGGTGGAATCTTCAGGAAAGTGGAATTGCATGCTTCTACAGCACAGGCTCTTTCCCTAGCCAATATGAGATGGGGTATGCTATGTGATACAAAAACTGAATCATTAAAGAGTCTAGAGTTTTGGAGGAAGGTCTTGGGTGATTTTCTTTTCTTCTCTACTGTTAATTTGTTAAATTCAATTCAAGTTCTACTCAAACAACTGATTTATGGCCTCAACTAATGTTACAAAAAAAAATAGTAATGAATTGTGTGACGTGTCACGTGTCTATATTTTATTGTACAGCGTAACAGTTCTAAGGTTCTTGCAATATGTACTTTGTGACTAGTTTTTTGTCACGGTTAGTGGCTTTTTGGCCATGTTGGTTATGTACTATTTACTTTAGTCTTTAGCAATAGATACTTAAATTAAAATGCTTTTCGTGGTTCCATTCTTGTAAATCCCTTTTGCTTTGATCAATATAAAAATGTTAAATGTGGCTTTTAAAACTAATAATAATTATCAACATATAGTTCTGATCATAAGTGAGTGAAATTTATTGTGACTTATTAGGACATTGATAATGATTAAGGTAAAACAAGGCATTTTAATCTCTTTTCAATGCATCGAAGTACTCTACCTTTCATTTATTCTATTGAAATTTTCAATTTGGTTGTGGTACTGGGCGGTGACACGGATTAATACCATATGAATAGCCAGAGTGATTGATTGGATAGCTTTATATTGAAAACTGCACGATGTATTGTAGAATCATAGATGATGATGTCAATAATCCAGTGATTTTGACAATCGACAACTTGCGTGGCACTGTCGATTTTGACAATTGACAGCTTGTCAGCTTGAGGTACCGATTAAGTTGGATTTTTGGTTTGCACGAATCACAATTATTACTAGTCAGTAGTAACTATACACAACCTCACACATGACATGTGTGAGGTGTACAAGGGACCAGGCTGGTAGTGGCACTTTTGGCAGCACTTTTGGCCCATAAATAAGGATAGTGAGCACAACTAAAATCATTCATTTAATTGTCATAAGGGTTTTCATTTTGTAGGGTTAATAACTTAAGAAGGATTCAGGAAGAAGATGATGCGGTATTATTGGGGATGCTCTAAATTCTCCTGCCTCCAGTTATATAGTTACAAAGTAAAAGACCAATTTCGTTCAAGTTCAGAATGGGTGGAATTGGAAAGAAGTTGATTTGGTTCACTTGACTTCTCAGATAGGTTTTGAACCAAGATGAGGAGCTTTGATGGAGATAAGTGATATCCTAGTGCATGGAAGCTGCAAGTAGAAGATGGGAGTAGTTTTACTACCCCTCATTGTCTGCATGGTTGCCCAGGAAATTCCCATGCATTTAATTCCAGTGCTCATCTTTTGCATGGGAGTAGTTTTACTACCCCTCATCGTTTGCATGGTTGGATAGGAGAGTCTCTTGCATTTATTTTGAGACACCATGGCCTACCAGGCAAGCCCCATGCATTTATTTTAAGTGCTCATCTTTTGCATGGGAGCAATTTTACAACCCCTCATCTTCTGCATGAGTCTAGTTCTAAAAGGGGCTAAGTACATTTTGTATCTTCACAACTCCCATTTCCCTAGTTTGATTGGGCCCCCTTTCCCCATGCATTTATTTTTAGATCCCATGGTTGACCCAACAAGTCCCATGTGTTTATTTTCAAAGCTCATGGTTGACCTGGCAAGTTCCATTTATTTTCAAAGATACATGTATCACATTTACATTTTCAACTTTTCACCAGCGGTCTAGTAGAAGCTTGGCGCTTGCACTTACATTTGTATTTGTATTATGTAATAATGTGACATTGTAATTTAGTTGTAATAAAATAAATGGTTGTACTATTAATGTGACATTGTAATTCATTTTATTAAGTCCTTTGCAAGTTAAGTGATATTAATGGTTGTGCAATGTGCTATTAATGTGACATTGTAATTCATTTTATTAAGGCCTTTGCAACGTTAAGTTTCCGGCCCCTTGGCCTTGATGTCAATCCTAGCGCATTAAAGTTTAAAGCAAATTTAAAACACATGTTTTATGTTTATTATTTATATCATAAATTACTCAATCGTTCGATGAAAATTTGATGTATGGTTGTAGTTACATTCCAGAATGAAATGCACAAAGTGCTATGCTTGCGAACTTTAACCTCTGGAATCAACCTATAACCGTTAGATTAACAAAGATGAACGATTTAGAATTTGTTGTCAATGCAAGAGTAAATCATTAATGGCTTATTTTAAATGTTGTCAGCCATGTATATTGTACTACCTAATTGTGTACTGTGTAGTCTATAAGTAACGAGTAGACGTTTCAGTGTCATTCACTTTAATATTCGAAAATACAACACTTTCTATTGCTAAGTGATTTTATTTTGAAGTTAGAGTGTCAACACATGGGGGATTTTAGTTTTTAGTTTGCTCATTGCAGTGCACCACCCCATTCTAGGTTCCACAATTCCACTTCCAACAAAGCCATTCCAGTAACCCAGTTTCAACTTCAAGAATCAAAATTCAAAATCCGAGTAAGTTAAAGAATTCTTGTGGCTACGTTTCATCACTTGACGTTTCTTAAAATCTTATTTTGTCAAACTTTGAAGTTTAGGTTTAGGGTTAAGAGGCTTAAGAATTAAGAAAAATTAAGAACTAATAGGGAATTCACAAATTTCACATTGTTGATTGTATCAACATGTCTACCACCAGTACCACTAGAGCAATGTTGGATAAAAAAATACATTATGCAAAATTGCTTAAAACCCCAAGTTTCACTGATGAATACCATGATATTTATGATCCTGAAACCTATGGTAGGTGTACCTCAGAACTTAGATTTTCATCTGAGAATAAGGTTGCAAACCAAATGCAAGTTAATAGTATCAGTGCACCGTGGGTAATTGGATTAGGGCACATGATGTTACATGAGGTTTTCCCTTGCCCAGAATTTATCATGGTCTGTACCCAAATTATGATGATAAAAAAAGAGCAATTGTTAATAAAGATAGCAAAGAATAATTGTTATCCATTAATGCAAAAGAACTTGGAAATGTGTTGGCCTTGGGGTTTATAACCGAACAATTTGGAAATGTCCATATTGACCTAGAAAATCTTGCTAGTGATTATGAAGCAATGGATGAAATGGATAAAAATTATTTCTTAAATAGAATAGTTTAGGATAGAAACAAATTGAAAGGTGATCATAAGCCTCCTTATGATTTGGATATTTTTAGACCATGGGTTCAGGATACTATTTCCATGCTAGCATTTTGCCTCGGACTGGATAGCAATTTGGAAGTGGGTGCATGCCTCCTTGAAATAGTGTATAATATCCATTATGGTGTTCCACATGCCAAATATAATTTTATTCAGCACATTGTAGAATCCATGCATAAACAATTTTTAATGATTAAAGGAGGTTCCACCAAGACATTTAGGTTCACAACCTACTTGTGCTATCTTTTTCTATTCAAATTCAGAGGAATGTTTCAGACTAACAAGCTTCAGTTTCATACCTATGGTAATAGTAATCCTGAGCAAAAGAAAATGGCTCAAGTATATGAATGGACCACTGTTATAAGGTTGTATGATTCTCGAAGGAACTACAGTCATTTTGTAGACTACTTTTTGGCTCTATTGCATCAAGCAATTACAAATACTCCAATGCCTAGATTGCCTATGTCATGTGGAAACTGCATTCAACTAGGAAAAGAAATACAATTGGCTGATTGGTACTTAATGGAAGAATATATTGTGCTAATATTTTATGGATTGGAAGTACAACCATACAAACTTCCAATACATTTTACATAAAGGGTTTTTTCTTTGTAATATGTAAGGAAGATGCAGAGTATTGATGAAATACACTTTAGCGGTCAGGGGAAGAAGACCTTATTTCCTTCTTTACCTTTTTCATGTGGAGGGATCACATTCGATAGAAAAGCATTTAGTGTGGCACATGATCTTTTTATTTTTTTTATTTTGATGCTATCTGTCACTAGCAGTATGATCCATGTGACACCATTAAATCAATGATTGTGCTCAATAAGAATGTTGGAAGTAGAATTCAACATCAAAGTAAACCCTTGCTTGAAAACTTGAGAAACAAGGATTCTTGGGATGAGGTCAAAGTAGCAATGGAGAAAAGTGTTGCTGAGAATGGTATTTCTTTTAAACAAGTGTTAGCAGAAATTATGCCATTGCATCGAAAGACAATTAGGAGGTACAACATTTTTTATGAAAAAAGTCATAAACCATCTAGTAGAGTAAAAATGCTTGATTCTCTAAAGAAGGACGTTACAGAAAAAAATTTGGTCATGATAAAAAATTACTGCCATTTGGTCTATGACGAAGGATCTAGGTGATCCAAGAGCTCTTGCAGAGTATGGAGATAATGAAGAAGATCTTGAGTTTAGAAAATTATGGAATATAGAGCATCTGAATGAACGAGAAGATGAAGAAAGTAATGATGATAGGGAAGAAGAAAGCCATGTCAATTTCAAACCTGGTTTAAGTGAGGCCACAAAAGAAGCATTTACTATAAGAGCAACCATAGCTGAAAAAATGGGTTATGAAGGTGGTCCTTTGGGGTCCCAAAGACAAGGCCCTTTGGTGGTAATAGATGTAGAGCATAGAAAACCAATTGATAAATCTGGCCTTGGGGTTGGAGGTGAAAAAGTAGACCTAGCGCATATAGGTCTTAGAGCTTCAAATCCTCATCCTCATGGCCAGACACAATCACAACTAGGACATGCCCATGGTGGAGGGCTTAGTGCAAATGGAATTGCCTCTGGCTAGTAGTGGTCAACATGTGCTACAACAAAAAATTACACACAAGAGGAAAATAACACAATATACCACATAAACACCAAGTGATCAAAGCATACAAAAGAGGCAAAGGATTGTGACAAATCCAACTCCAAGTCACACTACCAGTGGATCCACCACAAAGGAGTTATTTCTAGGAACTCCCCCAATGCCAATTAGTCTAGTTGTGACATCATTAGCAACTACAAGTACTCCTATTCCTTCGCCATTCAAGCATTCCATTGTTCCTACATCCCCAAGTTTTGATTACATTGAAGAGTTTAAAAAGAAATCAAAATTGAATAAAAAAGAAAAGAAGCAACTGATGGAGAGTGTGTCTGCTCTACCTTCAGAGCCTGCAACAACCATGGTATTACCCACATTTGACACAAGTAAAGAAATCATAGAGTACACAATTCTTGTTCCCACAGTTCAAAACAAACCAACAAATCAGATGGCTCCATCTAAATTCGAGGTGAACAATTTTCAATTGGATTTTTCTGGACTCAGAAATACTGACAAAATTAATTTATCAAAGAAGAACAATGAATTGGTGTACACATCATTGCTAAAGAAAGATAGAGAGAAAAAAGGTTGTAGACTCAAATTGAAAAGTTACAGGAAAACCTAGAAAATGAGAAAGCAAAGAGGAAAGCAGCAGATAACAGGAGCAATGAATTAGAAAAAAGAATTAAAAAATCTGCCTCTACATCAACAAGAAAAGAGGATAAGTAGAATGAGACTGCAGTGAATTCAAACTGAAGAAAAGGCTAGATGAGAGCAACAAGAAATATGATGAGGAAAAATCCACTTCAGAAAAATTAAGACTAAGCATTGTAAATGGAAATGCACAGTGGGAACAAAAATTGGAGAAGGAGAGAAAAAGAAATGAAAGATTGGAGGCAAAGCTGATGGAAGCAAAAAATGAAATTAAGTCTTGTCAAAATAAGTTATCTGCATTTTGTAGAGAAACAATGAGGCATATGAAACAAAAGATCTAGGATGGAATAATGCAGGGGATTGATCATTTGTGTGACATGTTTCAATTGATTGATGTTATCAGAAAACATCATAATAAGCTCAAAAAAATTTAATGGACAACAAAAATGTGTTGGCATTAGAGAAATCAACAAATCAAATTCAACAAAAAGTCTACAAAGAAAGTGACAATGTTTTGAAATCAAAAGGGATTACTAATCGGCTTGTTGCATCAATGGTGTTGTCATCTGTCATTGAAAAGTGTTTGAGAATGCATGAAATAGAGAAATATTTGCATTTGGATACAAACAAGATGAAGAAGGTGGATGAAAAGGTAAGGAAATTCACAGAGCTTGGTTTTCCAGAGCCTTTTTTCACAAATGAGCAATTCGTTGGAAAGAATGATTTCAAAAAGAAGATGGAGGATGCAAGGAAGATTGATTTGGCCCAGTTTCCTCATAACCCAGATGTGGTGACCTATTTGGATTCCATCAAACCATTGCAAACCCTAAATGCAAAATTGACTGAAGAATCCAAGACAGGTTCCAATTTGAATCATGAATTGTTAACAAATCTTCAAGTGAAACAACATCAGTTAGAACAAATGACAATTCTAACACCTAAAGAGTGGAAGTTGCTAGAAAAGGTGATGCAGTGATTTAATTCTTGATAATATGAGTTTCCAAGTTCCAACTCAGCTCTATGCAGAGTTGTCTTTGAGCAAGATTTTGCATTGTCAATGCCTCTATGTATTCCTTCATGTGATAATCAATTTAAAAGCTCAAATTCAAACTTAAGTAATGTGTTGATGTTCAATTATCTGTATTATTTATTATATCATTTGAAGAAAAAGTCTGGTAGTGGTTTCAACTTCTAGATACACTTTAAATGATTGTTGATGTTCATTGTTGTATATGCTACTAATTCTATTGCTAATATGTTATTAATCTAATAGGCATTGAGTTGAGTGATGAATTGTTGAGTACATGCTCAAGCTTTACTTTTAACACAATTAAAATATGAAGTATGAACTATAAGGTGATTTTAATTCCAGGCATCCATAATCTTAGTGAAATTGCATTACAATTCACACATCAATACTCAATCTCCATGACTACTTAGAAGTTCCACTAAACATTTATATGAATTCATGCTTTAATGATTTAATCAAGGTACTTTAACTGGTTCATTAAACTAGAGCCAGAATTAAAACATACATAAATGCATATTGTATAATATTAATGACAAAGAAGATTAATGAAAGATCATTGATCAAAATTCATTAATAATTCATATAAAATGTTACAGTTGGAGAGACGATAGACTCAAAATAAGGGAGCAAAACAAGCTTAGTCGCTAGTCCTCAGAGTTTTATATACTTGTCACGGATTTCTAAATTTTCATAACTTCCCGATTCCCCGACTTGATTGATGGTTCACTTTGTTGAGTTGCAAGTCTTTCTTGGTCATCTTTCTAGTCAGTGGGTCACTGGGTCAGAGGTTTTGAAAACTTTGAAACTTCAGACTTTGGTTCTAAGGTTCCAAGTTTCAGCGACCACACTACATTATGGACTTATCTTTCCTTTCAAAGGCATCGTCATCTGACACCTCATTGAATGATATGTACAGACTAATATAAAATATAAAATACAATATAAAATATAAAATATCACAATTTCATGGAATACAACATAAAATATCATCAACTACAATTTGACTTTGGAATATGATTCATGAAGTGCAATATAAAATAAAATATCATGAAGTGTAATGATTCACAATTTCATTGAATACAATATAAAATATCATCAACTAAAGTATGGAACAATGGAAACTAATCCATGAAGTGCAGTATAAATACCTAAAAGCTGCTAATTCTCTTCCATTTCCCAAATGGATTCAGGGTCCTCAAACTGACGTTCATCATAAGATAAAGTAAAAGAGTCATCTTGAATTTTATTCCAAGTCTGCTCTTCATTTTCGGCATGTGTCTCAAATTCAACATTCATTGTGTGATTTGTGTCAATTTCATCTATCCCAGTCACATTGCCACTACCACCAGTACCCACATTTGGAATTGGAGTGTTGCACAACCTGGTCCTTCTTCTTTCACATGTGGACCTCCAAATTGCAAGTGCCATTTCAAAAGGAAAATTAGAGACATTATACGTAGTTCCTTTCAACCTCAAGAAATTTTCCAAATTCTTGTCTAGTTTATTTCTTAACTTTTATTTCAAAAACCCCAATGTACTAAAAACTCTCTCATCCTCCACCGACCCCAATATCATTGTTTGACATAAATCAGCAAGTTTGAAATATTCTGATATCGAACCACACAATATTTCACTCTGACCTAAGTTTGTCCAAACATTTTTATTGATCCCAGTTCAAAGACCTTCTCTTTTCCCATGGATTTATACTGGTCCCTCACAGTTGTTGCAAATCTCCCAGATTGTTTGCTAAGCTTAGCTTCATTTAAAATTCCTTCTATTTTCTGCTCATCGTATGTTACACTTTTCGAAAATTGTTTGATCAAGATTTTTACTTGATCATGAAAATATTTTGGGTTCTCTTAATTTTCCCAAAATTGAGGATACACAATACCCATGGCTTCAAGTATTTCATGTCGAGGGAATCTTTCACGTATCTCTGAGGAAAGAGATTTTGCAATTTCCTTCAAGTTATCACCACCAAATTTAACAATGCCTTTAAAATCTTCCCCCTTAACAACTACTTCTCTGCTAGAGCGCCTGGCTATCTTACAATGGTACATTGGTATCTCATATCCACATACACAAATACATAAGTTCTCGCTTGCATTAAACTATAAATAATTATCAGGATTATTCAAATCAGTAATTTTCCGCCACATGAAATAATCTGGGCCATCTTGTGTTAGCTCTAGATATAGATGATCGAGGGCCAAGCATGTATGTTTATGTAGATTGGCATATTCATTAATATACATAGTTCTATCTTGGGCTTTCTTCACAAGATTTTTCATCTCAAAAAAGCATGGGGAGAAGACTAGCTAAATTCAAGAGTGTCTCTATATCGCTTAACCTATGTAAGAGGTCAAGAGCTTTGTCTATTGTGTTGTGATGCTCGTACATCACTCCAATCAAGGATTGATATTCTGAAAGAACTTGTTGCACTGGTCCATGCAGGGAGATCCATCTGGTATCAACATCCTTGAGAAGGTTGTATCCTGGTGTTATTCCCTCAGCAAAATTTTGAAATTCTGCGAAATGTTTGGGACTTCGGCAGAAGTATGCGTGGATCTCGCAGACTATATTTTCAACTTTTGATACTGTAGGAAACTTTCTTACAATTTTGAATGCCAAATTCATTCTATGGGCCATGTAGTGAATGCCAAGCATGTATGGTGCACAAGTAATTTGTAACTTTTTACAAACACCGATCCTTTGACCTTGCATCACTGCAACTCCATCAGCTCCTACACACACCAAATTTTTGAAAATTGTTAACTCATCAATACCTCCAATTTCATTCAAAGATTTCTTGACTAGTTCAAATATATCTAGCGATGTTGAAATATCCTTCATTTTATGAGCACAAAGAAGATGAGCTTGGATAACATGTTGTTCTACAGTATACAAATGCATACAGACCCAAGAAGTATTGTCTACCGTAGTAACTGTTCCCCAATTTTCACCTAGGGGCTCAATCAGGCAGGACAAATTATGTTTCAAATGTCCAAGAAGGCCAGATCGGACATTTGCATCAGGGGTTAAATCATACATCTGATGCTAGGTCACAGGGAACTCAGTTGGAGAGCCTACCTTAGTCAAGTTCGGCATGAAAATCCTCTAAGGAGAGAGTCGCCAAGACCTTCCAGATGTCTCGCTGAAACAAGGGGCATCGCTGAATGGAGGCATCATTGCCAACACATCTCGCCAATGAGGTGTGGTCTCACCGAAGCAAGATGCCTTCAATGTATGTATGGGGGTTTTGCTAGGAGGTCTTACCGATGGGGTGAGGTCTCACCAAAATGAGGTGGCGTCGGCAAAGGAAGCAAGCTTCGCTGAGGGGTCTCACCGAAAGCAAAAAGGTCTCCTCGACTCTAAAGGCTCTCGGCACAGGAGTTGAGTTCACTGAGATGTCTTGGCGATAAAGAAGAGTTTTCCTAACTGAAATGAGCCTTCGCCAAAGCAAGGTGCCTTCGGCATAAAGTCTCACCGACTGCATGTGGTCTCGCCGAAGTATTTTTCCTTTGGCAAAAGGTTTTGCTGAGAGTATGGTGCCTTGTCGACAATAAGATGGGTTCGCTATGACATCTTGCCTTTGTCAAAAGGTCTTTCTAACTCAAGGTCTTGTCAAAAGAAAGTGGACTCGTCATGATGTCTCGACGAAGGCATGAGATCCTACCAAACAATGGAGGGGCTCGATATATTTTTTGCCTTCGGCAGGAGGTCTCATCGATAACGGAAGGTCTCGGCGACGGTGTTGTGCAGCGATGTAACTCACAAAGGGTCTCGATGTGTGCTTTTCCTTTGGAAAGAAGTCTCGGAAACAACAAAAGGTCTCGTTGAAAGGGATCCATATCGACATGAGGTCTTCCCGACCAGCGAAAGTCACGCCGAAAGTTGATCATCAAGCCGTCATCGGGGAGAAAATTTTGACATTGTTATGAGGTCTCGGTGAGGGGTGCCTTCAGCAAAGGATCTTGCCAATATAGCGATGTCTCCCTGACAGGAAAACTGAGCTTGGTGAGGGGGTGCGTCATCGATAAAAGGTCTCACCGATAGCAAAAGGTCCTACTGACAAAGGGTGCCTGCGGTGTAATGTTTAGAGTTCGGGGAGAGGTCTCCCCGAACCGATGAGTCTCACCGACCATTGAGCACAGGAGGATGGACCCTCACCAAAACAAGATGAA
Source organism: Sequoia sempervirens (assembly GCA_007258455.2). Lineage (NCBI taxonomy): Eukaryota > Viridiplantae > Streptophyta > Pinopsida > Cupressales > Cupressaceae > Sequoia > Sequoia sempervirens. The sequence goes on from VDFB02075321.1 coordinate 180,479,285, forward strand.
TTCGCCAAGATGTCTCATCGACATAGCGATGTCTCACCGATGGAGGAGCACAGCGTTATAAGGATATCGCCTTTGGCAAAGGGTCTTCCCAACTTGTCAGTGTCTCACCGAAGGAAGGTTTTTGAGCTCGGGGGAGTGTTTTGTGTTCGCTATGATATCTTGCCAATAGCGATGGTCTTGGTGACATCTTGTGCAGCGGTATAACCTTCTGCCGACTAAAGGAACTCTTGTCGAATGCAGATGACTAGGCAATGAGATGGCGACGTCGGTATGACTCCTGAGGGCTCGCCATGTTGTCTAGCCGAAAGCAATTGTCTCGCAGATGTTGTTCTTTGATATCGATATGAATTTTGTAACTTGCTATGTGGTCTTTCCGATCGTCATGAGCTATGCCGATAACCATTGAAGAGTCTAATCGCATCGGGGAGACACTTTCAGTGTCTCACCGACATGCGATTCTGATGAAGCGATCTTTGACCGCCCAAGAATCTAACGTGGAGTATGCTCGACCAATCTGAGGGAGCCAAAGATCAACCATTGATAATTTGACTGTTTGACTCTCCCCTACGAAGAAGATCAACAGAGTGAAGACAACGTGGATCTGTTCGGAGCTTAGGAGCATTCAAAGCAGCTCAACAGGGAGGTTCGAGCATGGTCATGAGCACCAGAAGTGAATGCGGTAGCTGCAAAAGATCTGAAGGCTTCTCCCGGGAACGACTCTTCACCGACACAGACAACATGGACACGAGGATACAGCATTAACTCCATTCAAAAAGATCTAGGGAAGATTTTTTTTTCTAAAGTCTGATATTTTGTAAGCCCTAAGGGGGGCAACACTCTTTTGTATATATGGCATTTTTGCCTTTTTGTAATCTGTTCAGACTTGGTACTTTTCTGCTTTCTATAACTTGTAGAGTTCTTTACAAAAGAGAGGCTATGTTTTGTAGCTCATGACAGACATGTATATCAATGTTCACCATTGAAATCAATGAGTATAAGCGCTTTACCTTTTCAATCTCTCTATTAAATTGTGTGCATTTTTATAATCGATGAAACTACTTGTGAAATTGAATGATTCCTTGTGGTTATGTCTTATTTCAACACCTTTCTGTAGAGCAATATGTGTTTTTGCAGGTTGTGAGATGTGTTGTAATGCAGTATCCTCTAGTTGTGAAGTTATTCCTTCCTTCTAGGAGTATATCCATATGAACCTTTCCATGAAATGTTTATGCAGAAAACATATGTGATTGAGCTGTGTATAACTAAGCTTCTGTCATTGACTGAAATTGTGTGTGTAAACTGTGTTATGTGTCTTCTTATTAAATTCAGTGTATCACCATAGAGATAGTGTTTACTTTAGTTTTAGTGTTTTTTTCTCTTTCTCCCTTTTCCTTACAAGAACAATAGTTTAGGTGATACCAAAGGAAGTCAGCCTTCTCTGGAGGTTGACCTCAGTCTGCAAGTGACCCACACCTTATGAGGTCTTCCCATGTTGCACTGGATTGTTGAGTTTTACATTCAACAGGGTGCAAAATCCAGGTGACAATAGTTTTGGCACGCCCGGTGGGACTAGTTCCACCTTACATTATTGGTTTGGTATGCAACCAGCGAGTTTCAGACTTTACATAAGTCATTTTGCATACTTGGCGACTCCATAAAGAGGAAAGAACTTCAGAATCAACACCTTCTATAGTTTATGAGAAGAGTTCATACAAGGAGCAACTCGTCCCCTTTCGAATATTTGCAACTATCACCACCAAGGAGACAAGGCAGAGCAATAGAAAGGCCAAGGATAAAATTTGTTTATTCTAGAAGAGCCAAATCCACTCCTCCATCTCTGAGATCTCATATTGTTGTCCCATCCTCTAATTTTCCTAGAGTGCAAATTAACCCACCTCAGCCACCTTTAATGGCTGCTCCCCGAAATCAGCCTTTTGTGCCATTCGATGGAGGTAGTCCATTAAATTTGGCCCAACACAATGATATACCAGTGGCTGCCTTAAATAATTTATCAATCTTCACTGGGGAGGATCAGACTACCCCTATTGAGCACATAAGGGATGTAGCCTCGTTATGTGGAGTATATCACATAACTCATGAAGATGTAGTTGTAAGACTGCTTGTTGCATCTCTCAAGGGTAAGGCTTTACAATGGTATCGGGGTTTACCAGTGAACTCTATTGCAACATGGGATGATTTTGGTGAGAAACTGCACACGCAGTTTCAAGATAAATCTAATCACTTGTCTCTGGTGGAGCAGTTGACAAATATAAAAAGAGCTCCTCAAGAGCAAATGACAGACTTTAATTTTCGATTCTAGAGGACTTGGTTTCGAATTCCTGTAACAGTGAGGCCATCTCCTGAGCATGTTTTTTTATACTTTCTCAAAGCCTTGAACAGTGAAATAGCGGTCATGATACAATCAATGGGTGGAAAATCCTTGCCAGGTGCGTATGAAGTGGCAATCAGGGCAGAAAACTATTTGATTTAGGCAGGAAAAATTTCCCCTAGGCCACCAATGCCTATTTTTCCAGATATATAGTTTAATACACCTTTGCTCGTACCTCCTTTTACACCTCTACCAGTTGTACCAACGTTGCCAGTTGTTGTTCCAGCCATTGTTAAACAAGAAAGTGTTGTTTCAGGCACGTAACAGGAGTTACTGTTGTCACCTAGATTTTGCACCCTGTTGAATGTAAAACTCAACAATCCAATGCAACATGGGAAGACCTCATAAGGTGTGGGTCACTTGCAGACTAAGGTCAACCTCTGGAGAAGGTCGGCTACCTTTAGTGTCACCTAACTACTGTTCTTGTAAGGAAAGGGAGAAGGAGTACATATGAATGAAACTAAAAAACTAAGGTGATACACCGAATTGATAAGAAATTATGAAATGAAAGAAAGGTGATCATACACTAGAAAGCTAATGGTTACTATTTCACTTACTCGACATAACCCCTTTAGACTTATGCATCATTCTTAAAAGGCTTGATCTACATACATATCTTAAGAAGGAAAGATGGATTTCATAGCTTTAAGGTATGAATATAGATTTAGAAAAACACAGTTGAAAACTTGCATAACCTAAAAATATAGAAACGAGAGTAATACAAACATTAACACTAGCTTCTGAGGTAAACTCTGTGTTTTATTCCAGATTCCAGTTGAGTTACAAAACATACATCAGCTGAGAAAGGATTTCAGAAAAATCACTTGTAGACACCTAAAAATGGTCTGGAGAATCTAATTAATTAAATACGACTTATTTGATTAATTTATCTTAAATTCATCTACTTAGTAAATAAATAGAAATATTTATTTATATTAAGTTCATTATTAATTCTTCTATTTCTCTCCTAATTAAATAAACAAAATTAAAAACTTTGTTTTATTTAATTATTATCATCATATTATTTCTCTCTTAAATAAACAAAATTAAAAACTTTGTTTTATTTAATTATTATCATTATTACTTCTTTTACACTTCTATCATAAATTAAATACACAACTTAAATAATTTGTGTTATTTAATTACCTCGTCACATTTCTTCTTAATTAAATAAAGAAATTCTAAAATCTTTTATTTAATTATCATTCTCCTTTTGTTTTAATTTAATAAACAAACCCTATAGTTTGATTTATTAAATTATTCAATCCTTTTTTTGCTAAATTTAAATAAATTAAAATTATTTAAATTTATGCATAAATCTTTACCATTATTCACTCACCAATAAAATTAGATTTTTTAAAATCTAATTAATGCAACTTCCATTCATGAGAAGAGCTTCGGAGACAAACTTGCAGGAAGTCCTCTCAATCTTCTTCCATCAATCTTCCCTCTCTTCTTGCCTGGTGTTTTCATGGGGAGGAACAATCCTCCATGATCAACTCCATCTTCTCATCCCATGCCATTCAATTCTCCAGATTGAATCCCAGCCTCTTATCCCATATCCCTGTGCAAATGTGTTGCCGTGAAAGCTATAAATACAGCTCTTTGGCTACAGGAAATGGATCCTAACTTGTGCAATCTTACTCTGTAGGTTTTCCAAGCATCCACACATTCAAGCAATCAAGCATCAAGCATTCATCCAGCATCCATCAAGCAGCAATCAAGCATCCAGCATTTGCAGTCATGGTTGCCATTACAATAGATTTGCATATTTAATCACATAGGAAATAGAATAGTTCATTTCTCATTCTCTAAATGTCATTTCAATAGTTTAATTAGCTTCTAAATCTGAGAGCAAAGTAAATTAGAGAGATCCTTTAGAGTTAGAGAGCAATAGGATAGATTTCTGAAGATTTTTAGTTTAAATTAGTTTAATTTCTTTAAATCTTAGATGCAATGTCTTATTTAGAGGTGTAGAAGCATGTTTAGATTGTTTTCCTCATTCCTACGCTTACAAATTAGCGCCCACCATGGGGCCTAACCCCATATTCTAATAAAATTTTGTGAAAAGTGTCTTACAGGAATCGGCGTGATAGTTTTCGCGGAACCGTGACTTTTTACAGCGCGTCGTGTCACTATTTTAGCGCGCAACGTCACTGTTTCAGCGCGCCGGTTTTCTGTTACAGCGCGCCACGTCACTGTTCTAGCGCGCAGGGTTTCTGTTACAGTGCGCCACGTCACTGTTTCAGCACGCCGGGTTTCTGTTACAGCGCGCCGAGTCACTGTTTCAGCACGCCGGGCCATTGTCCTTAAAATCATTTTTTTTTATTATCTGGATCCGACGCATCTGCGGCCAGATCTTGTTTTGTCTATTTTTCTTTTTTTAATTAAAATTTACCAATCCTAGGATAGAAATGGATAAAATTTATCAATCCTAGGATAGAAATGGATAAAAATTGATCAATCCTAGGATAGTAACTTTACATTTTCTTGTGGGATTAAAATTGAACATCATGCTGTTATGGAGCAATATCTCCATAATAGATTAGATCATTTGTCTTTTGGATTTTAAAAAGAACAATTTCTCTGCTGTGATTGGGTGATAGGTTTATGCTCTCCCCTTAACTGGGTGCATCAGAATACCAGACTCACTTTTACTTTAAGCATTTTCAAGCTTTCATTAAAACCTTTAGACAGGCCTGCCATAGTGGGAAAAAGTACTCACCCTACGGGAACGACCTGAGTGGGGACAGCCAAAATCCATGGCATTCCAACCCACTTTAAAATTTATGTGAATTTGGGGAAACCTTCTTTCAACGGAAGTGTGCAGGATAACCATCCCCAAAATATTTGTTTTAAAGATTGGGAGGTTTCTCGAGGGAGTTTATCCATTTGCCGCTACGAACGGAAACCCTATCTAAGAACCTAGAAATAGAAGCACGCTTGTCAGTTTCTAAACATTGTAATACTCGGCGGTGCAGGGGCAGGGAAGAATCTACCCTCAAGCACTCACCATATAATTTCCAAGGATTGTTTGCTCAGGGGATCCGGTATTCACTTCTGTCGCTCTGAGTACGCACCTGGAAAAGACAAAAACACGGGCGCCCTCTAGGGGGTGACATGGCTGTGTGAGTCGACGCAATTCCAAGCTGTGGGCCGTTCGAGTATATAACAATGACCTTTTGTCTCTAGGAGTGAGTCTATCTGAAGTGTTTTATCTGTTATAAACTAGTGAAAATAAAAAAGAATCATTGATTCTTAAGAACATACATTATCTGTTTAGATTCTAGGATTTTAAAGTTAACCATTCTATTCTTGCTTGTTGTGTTTTCTCTCATTAAATTCAGATAAGATCATCACAAAAATATTCAAAATTAAAACACTTGTGAAATTCTCATGATTCAAGATTGGGTATCCACCAAATTTGTCAAGAAATCTCTTGTCAAACGAATCAGAAAACCAAAGAAAACACTTGCATACAAACAACTTCTAAGAAAGCAAAGATTTTTATATCAAAGCAGGAAAGTTCTACTCCAACATAGGACTTTTATTCATAGGTATCACGATTTCTCTAGAGGTTATACGGATGACTATGTTGTAGCTCCCTTAGATTCACAAGCATTTTATCAAAGAAGGGCTCTTAGGCAACACCACAACCATAGTCAAAGAATTCGTCCAGAATACATCCCACAACCAGCCATCCAATACGACACCAAACCAAGTGAGTTTCATAGAATAAGATAGTTTTCTATCTCAGCGCGTCAGGTCTCTGTTATAGCGCATCTGGTCTCTGTTTTAGCGCTTTGAGTCTCTGTTCCAGCACGTCCGGTCACTGTTCCAGCACGCAGGGTTTCTGTTCCAGCGTGTCTGGTCTCTGTTTTAGCGCGTCAGGTCTCTGTTATAGCACATCTGGTCTCTGTTATAGCGCTTTGGGTCTCTGTTCCAGCGCGTCCAGTCTCTGTTTTAGCGCTTTGGATCTCTGTTCCAGCGCGTTCGGTCTCTGTTTTAGCGCTTTGGATCTCTGTTCCAACGCGTCAGGTCTCTATTTTAGCGCGTTCGGTCTCTGTTTTAGTGCGTCCGGTCTCTATTTTATTGCTTTAGGTCTCTATTTTAGCGCTCCAGAAAGTCAAAAAAATGAAGAGTTGGTAGGACAGTTTGTCAGTTTTCCCATATCGATAACAAGGTTTTCATCAGTCCAAAACATTTTTTTCACAGTCCAAAATACTTGGGTCATACAAAAGGAAAACTTTACCATTACACCTAGATCTTGAAACATCTTGCAAAGTGTCCTTATCACCAGATCTGAGATTTTCTGTCAAAGTTTCCCTATCAAGGATTTTTATCATCCTTCCATCACGAAACTAGACACGACTAAATCAGATTTTAAATCAAAAACCTCGACACTTATCCAATCAAAAATCCAAGATCAAAGTCTAGAGTAAAAAGTTTGTATGCCTATTTTTACACGATCAGCATATCAAAGACAACAACAAGAACAAAAAGAAAGAATAGCAGCCATGGCTGAAGAAAACCCTTGGGGACGATATAGCAACACTGATCCTCTCACTAATTCACACGAGAAAGAAATAACTGCAGAGGAAATCGAGAAAGTTCAACAAGACCCTCATTTCCATAAATTTATGGAAAAGATATTAGAGCAAGATATGGAAAAGTATCTTCTATTATTAGCTGACAAGGGTGCTAAGCTTCCTAAAGACTTTGATGTCAATCAACTCAAGGAAATGACCACACCTAACTCAACTAGTATAGAAAAATCCAAATCAAATAGATGCTTTGACGAAACAAATCCAACAATTACAATTGCAGTTCCAAAATATTCAACAAGGGCCAACAAAAAGATATTCCTTACAGGACATTTGCCCTTATCCATTCGATCCAAGCATTAACATGATACCATTTCCACGGTATTGTGAATACCTGACGTACAACAAATACAATGGAAGAACTGATCCATTTGATCACGTACGGGAATTTCGAGCCATGAGCATAGAGTTCGCACACGAGGACTCTTACTTGCTACGATTATTTCCAAGAAGCTTAGGAAACACTTGCATGGAGTGGTTTTCTAAATTGGAACATGGGATTCAATCTTTTGAAGAACTGATCAATAGGTTCATAACACACTTCTCATTCAATATCCAACATGGGGTGACCTTAAAAGAACTCTACAACACCAAACAAGCAAAGGGTGAAAAGTTTCTTTCCTTTCTCCAACGATGGAGAAGGCTATTTGCTAAATACCCTAGATCTATTCCTGAAGAGGAGAAGATAGAGATGTTCATTGATAACTTAGTAGATGACATGAATTACAGATTGGACTTACAATGTCCATCTACATTTGAACAAGTTATCGAAAAAGGGCTCAAAATCGAAGAGGCTCTAATCAAAAGAGGAACGATCAAACACTTCATTGAAGGTTCAAACAATAACAATTCCTCTAACAACAACAATGAAAAGCCAAGATTTTGGCAAAAGAACAAGAATATTGATACCATGATTGATACACACACGTCTAAACCAGTATTCACCTTGATGCCAACCACTACAAACAAACAAAACAATGGTCTTAATGTCAAACAAAGTAGTGATCAAGGAAATAATCAAAACAGTGGAGAAACAAAAACCCAATCATTCCAACGACCATCCAATAAACGAAAATTCACGCCATTAGGACAATCATTGGAATCAGTCCTCAAAGAACTTTTAGATGAAAAACTCATTCAAGTACAAGAGGCTAGAAATTGGGACCCTCAAGTCAAACCATCATGGTGGAATGACTTACATTACTGTCACTACCATCAAAATAAAGGCCACATGACTGAAAATTGTTGGCAGTTAAAACATGCGGTACAAGACCTCATAGATCAAAAGAAAGTATTTGTAGAGGGGCACCAAACAAACAAAGATCATACAACGTTCAAAAATCCTCTACCCAATTATCAGAAGGGAGAATCCTCTTCCGCAAACACTAAAGGTAAGAACATCGGTTATGTTTATGACACAACGATCCTTTGTTTTTTTGCTGCCAAGGAGGATGAAGAGTTATGCAATCAAATCAATCGAAACAAGGACATTACATCTACCGATTTGGTACAACATATGGATAAATCTGAAAACCAAATTAACGTAATCACACTCAAAGGGAGACAAGAGTACCAACCAGTTAATGCCACAACAAGGGCACAATCAAAAGTTATATTGAAAGGAGCATCAATATCATCCCCATCTGTGGATCCTCCCTCTAATCAATATAATCTCATCGATCAATTGCAGAAAATACCGGCACAAATATCCATCTTGGAACTTTTAAAAATTTCCCCATCACACAAAGAGGTTCTTGAACAAGCTCTTGTATCAACCACGGTACCTAACAATTTGGATGTATGTCAATTCCAAGCTATGGTGGGACATCTATCTGCACCTCATTGCCTTTCATTTTCCGAACATGATGATGTATCACTCACCCATCCACATAATTCCGCCCTTCACATTGAAGTCCTCATCCATAAACACCGTGTAAAGCGTGTCCTGATAGATGGAGGGGCTGGTTTAAATATTTGTACCTTAAAGTTGATTCGTGCACTAGGATACTCAGATGAAGCCATTGATACAAGAAGAAAAATCACAATCAAAGCATATGATGAAGAAGAAAGGTCCTCTAAAGGGTTGATCATATTACCCATTCAAGTAGGACCTATTGTCCAAAATGTGGTTTGTCAAGTCTTAGATAGAGAAGTGACATACAACATACTATTGGGACGTCCTTGGATTCATGATATGCAAGCAGTACCTTCCACCTATCATCAATGCCTGAAATTTCCCGTCAATGGACAGGAGGTAACAATCACAGCAGACTATAACGACACTCAAGCTTGTCATACATTGAAAACATCTCAGGATACATTGATACCTCACAATAGAGAAGTTGGCACATCAGATTCATCTAATGGTGAGAAACAACAAAGTTTCATATCAAAGTGGCTTCCAAAACAACAAAAATCACAAGAGATCAGGGTAGAACAATCTAACCCTTCAAATGTTGAAGAACAATTGGCTTCACTCTCACATCAATTCACCAAGGAAGTACAGATAAGTGACGAAGGAATAAGTGAATATGGTGTTGGACACTCATTTCATTTATCACAAATGTTACCCTCCTTACAAACATATGGACAACCATCTACAACCACCCAAAAATCAGCACAATCTACAACGGCGTTAGATGGCAGATTTATAAAAGCTGGGAACTTAGATGAAGAATCAGAAGATAAGGCCATACTAAATTGGCTTTATAGAGATGAGGAAGCTTCCACTTCCACAAGTAATATCATAGAAACAAATCAATATGGAAAGGGAAAAACTATTCTGGAGAAGATGGGATATTCAGGATAGGGACCTCTTGGGTTAAGGAAACAAGGCATAACAGAACCAATCCAGCCACTCATGCTCCAACATAAGGATAAAACTAGACTAGGATATACAGTAGAACAAGGATCTCTTGACCGAGGGAAACAAAGTGTAACGGAACTAATCCAAGTTCTCACAATTCAGCAAAATGGCAGAACTGGACTGGGATACAGAGAAGAAGCAAGAGCAGAAATCACCAATAAAACTATGGAGTGTATTTTGCAAATGAGAGATAACTCTTAAACAGATTCAAATGAATATGAGTGGGATAACTTATCAGATGTTTCCTATGAAGATATTCAGATCGATGTCATCAAAAATTATACCCCCAAACATGAGGAGGGTCAAAGCTCGAATTTTAATCCTATTGTCTTTGAAACACAAAACTTTGATGACTCAAGTGAAGATGAACAGACGTCGATTGAGATAAATGATGTGGAAGAAAATACCTTCGTAGGCCTTGACATAACCATTAACAACCTGGATGACATTTCCGTATGAGCTTTCACCATCACTGACCTCAACCCATCTAATGATTCATTGCCTTTACTACATCCTGAGCTTATCGAATGGGAACCCCAACACCCTATCAATCTCCCTGTTTTTGACAATGACTCCGCTATTATTAACTACCTTTGCTGTGAGGAAACTGATACTTGTTCTACCAATGCTTCTTTTAACGATGCTTTCAGGCAGGAGGATGCCAAGCCTTCCAGTTGCAAAAATATGGAAATAAAAAATGGATCTAATGGTGAAAACCATTCTATGGCAGTATTTGATCCTGAAATAGTGAAAACAAAGAATGCATCCAATTGTGAAAACCTCATTGAGGCACCAAAGGATGGAAGGTTTGACATCCTCCCACAACATTACCATGAAAGATCATCAGTGTTAATAGAACCCACACAGTCTATTGATATTGGCACAGCAGAGAAAGCAAGAATACTACACCTGGCAGCATCCATGACAGATACAGAAAAGCCAGATTTTATCAGATTCTTTGAAGAACAATGCATCAATTTTGCTTGGTCATACTCTGACATGCCATGCTTAGACATAGATCTCATTATGCATCACTTATCCTTACCAGCTGGCACTAAACTAGTAAAACAGAAACTGAGAAAAATGCATCCACATGTTGCATTATTGGTAAAAAATGATTTGAAGAAACTACTAGATGCTGCATTTATCAGATCTATTGATTATGCTGAATGGATATCCAACATTGTACCTATTTCAAAACCAGATCACACCATCAGAATATGTACTGATTTCTGGGATTTAAATAAAGCATGTCCAAAGGATGATTTTCCTTTGCCAAACATAGACATGATTGTAGATTTAACAGCTGGCCATCAAATGCTATCACTCATGGATGGATTTTCAGGATACAATCAAATCAAAATAGCTCCTGAAGACCAAGAAAAGACAGCATTTACATGTCCATGGGGCACATTTTGTTGGAACGTCATGCCTTTTGGGTTAAAGAATGTAGGAGCTACATACCAGCGAGTTATGACAACAATCTTCCATGATATGATGCACACCTTCATGGAGGACTATGTGGACGACATCTTAGCCAAATCTTACACCAAAGAAGGACATCTTGAGATACTGGGCAAAATATTTGACAGGTTGGAAAAATTTAAAGTCAGATTAAATCCCAAGAAATGTGCCTTTGGAGTAACATCAGCAAAACTCCTTGGGTACATAGTTTCTACAAAGGGAATTGAAGTAGATCCAACAAAAGTTAAAGCCATTATGGAAATGCCACCTCCTAAGAATATCAGTACATTAAGATCTCTACAAGGCCGACTACAGTCCATCAGAAGATTCATCTCTCAACTAGCAGATCGGTGTCATCCATTCAACCATCTTTTGCATAAAAATGTGTCTTTTAAATGGGATGAACAATGTGAGAGTACTTTCAATCAAATCAAGCATTATTTGATGACACCACCAATCTTGGTACCACCCAGTGAAGACAAGCCATTATTGCTATATATCGCAACAACAGATATCTCTTTGGGAGCCTTGCTAGCACAAGAGGACAGAGAAGGAAAGGAACAGGCAATATACTATATCAGTAGGACACTCAATGGACATGAAGTAAACTACACCTTCATTGAAAAATCATGCTTAGCAGTAGTATTTGCAACACAAAAATTGTGACACTATATGCTCACTCACACTATCAAGCTCGTTGCAAAAATTGATCCCCTCAAGTATTTACTGAGCAAAGCAGCTTTAACAGGAAGGTTGGCAAAGTGGGTCATGCTCCTCAGTGAGTTTGACATTCAGTATGTTGAAAGGCGAGCTATCAAAGGACAAGTCATGCCGACCAATTAGCAGAAGCTCCATTGTCAGACTGTCATCCTATGACCATGGAATTTCCTGATGCGGATATCCTTAACATTACAACACAACCATGGCAACTCTACTTTGATGGATCCTACACACAACATGGATCAGGGGCAGGAATTTTATTTGTCACACCTCTTGGGCACACAATTCCATGATCTTACAGGCTTACCTTCCGTTGCACTAACAATGTGGCAGAATATGAAGCTTTGATCCTTGGAATTAAAGTGGCTATTGACTGGAAAATCATAGAACTACAGGTGTATGGAGACTCTCAGTTAATCATCTATCAAGTCAACAATGATTACCAAACTAAGGATGACACACTTGTTTTATACAAAAGACTGGTAGATGATCTAAGAAAATATTTCATAGAAATCTAATTTGAGCAGATACCAAGATCAAAGAATAAAGCAGCAGATGCCATGGCCACAATAGCATCTCTTCTGCAAATGCCTGAAACGCAAGAGCGTTATCGATTTATTGTGGAACAAGTGTCAAATCCTGCATACGCAAATCCCAAATCCCAAACCATAAGCCTTTTGGATAGTGCCCAATCTTCCATTTATGGAGACATTTATACTTATCTAAAAGAAAATATCTTACCACTAGATCTTTCTCGCAACCAAAAGCGCAACTTCATACGCCAATCCGCCAAACATACCATTATTGCTGACACCCTTTACCATCGAGGCCTAGATGGTACTCTTTTGCGTTGTTTAGAACATAACGAATCCGCTTCTGCTTTACATGAGGTCCATGAAGGAATTTGTGGTACACATTCAAGCGGATTATCTTTAGCCAAGAAACTCCTTCGTTTGGGGTATTACTGGCCACACATGGAGCAAGAATCTTATAAGTTTGTCAAGAGATGTCAAAAATGTCAGATTCATGGCAATCTTATACATGCACCAGCACAGGAGCTTCATCCATTCACAACTACATGGCCTTTCTGTAGTGGGGATTGGACTTGGTAGGAAAAATTAACCCATCTTCATCTAATGGACACAAGTTCATTATCACCGCAACAGAATATTTTACAAAATGGGTGGAGGCAGTTCCCTTAACCACAATCACTGGGAAGCAAATATCATCTTTCATACTTAATTATCTCATTTGTAGATATGGGATACCCCAGTCAATCATCACAGATAATGGCAGGCCTTTCAAGAACCAAGACGTCCAAGAGCTATGTGAAAAGTTCCACATCCAAAATCGCTTTTCAACCCCTTATTACCCTCAAGGTAATGGACAGGCAGAAGCTTCAAACAAAACAATACTAAAGATTCTAAAGAAGACTGTAAATGAGGTAGGGCATGATTGGCACGTTCAACTTAACCCTGCTCTTTGGGCTTACAGGACTAGCATCAGAACACCAACAGGAGCTACACCATATGCTCTTGTCTATGGATCAAAGGCAATATTACCTATCGAGGTAGAAATTCCATCCCTTCGAGTTTCACTAAAGGGACTCATTTCAGATGAAGATTATAGGATCTCTAGACTTCAAGAATTAGAGCTACTTGATGAACGTCGACAACAAGTTGTCAATCATTTGATAGCCTATCAACAAAGGATGTCTAGGAACTATAATCAGAGGGTTAAGCCTAGAGTCTTCCAGATCGGAGACTTGGTCCTACAGGAAAACCCTAGAAATCAAGCAGATAGAGAAAAGAAGGGCAAGTTTGAACCTAACTGGATAGGGCCTTATGTCATCATATCAGTCTATGGATCGGGAGCATACCGGCTGTCTACACCAGAAGGAGACATGTTGGAGGAACCCATGAATAGCATTCATCTCAGGCGATTCTACACTTGAGGATACCTAGTGCACGGTCAATAAAGTTGTCTTGAAGAAAACCTGGCAAACAGGCGTCATGATGACGAAAAAAAAAAAATACAAAAGAAAAAGAAAAAGAAAAAGAAAAAGGACACAATAAAAACAAGTGATGAAAACCTAGTAAACAGGCGCTACTTGTGATTTTTACCAACTCTTCCTACTATTAGGTACAGTTTTGTTACGACTGTTTCCTTTCAAATCATTTCCATCTATCATTTGAGATAATCACTATCACTATCCATATCATAGCAAGGATATCATGTTTTACCCTAGCTTGGGGGCAACATCCTAGTGTTATTTGGTACAATGGACTTTCAGCTTAAATGGAAAGGCAGTCAAACATGACAACACTAAGTGACGATACTTGAAAAAATCCAAAACATCAGAAAATCCATCAAAATCCAAAAACATCAGAACATCAAAATCCAAAAAAATTAGAAAATCAAAATCCAAAAACATTAGAAAATCAAAATCCAAAAAAATCAGAAAATCCATCAAAATCCAAAAACATCAGAAAATCAGAAAATTCACGCAAAAACATTCAGAAAATCAAAAACGCAAAAATAGAGTCTACATCAGTCAAAAAATGGAGTCTGTGTCAGTCGAACTACGTGGTCTCTGCGTGTATAACGTAGGCAAGACTAATCTTTGATCAGTCCCCGAGACCCTTAGGATAGGTCTTTAAGTTACATCATTTGGTCAAACGTCTGGGAATATCATGCAAACGTCAGTACACACATTTCAACACTGATGATCTAATCTGAATAATGATTTGAAAATACATTAAGTAGAATTTGAATTGTTGTGCTTTTTATTTTATCATTTGCTTATCATTTCTTTAGAGCTACTCGATGATGTATTGAACTAGAGAAGCAAGGAAGGAGAATGATACCTTTTCTTTGTTTGTTGTTTGAGAGTTAGTCATTATTATTTTTTGAATTGTCGCGGGAAGTGCTCTACCAAGTATCATGGATGACATTCCAATTCACTTAAGAAAATGATTAATTCTTGTTTGTTTACGCAAGAAATGCTCAGGTCATCATTGGTCTATCTTATACCATGATGCTTTTGTTTGCTTGCAATATCAAAAATCATGAAAGAAATACTCAGGTCATCATTGGTCTATCTCATATCATTGATGCTTGTATGCGCTTTCAACATTTTAAAAGCTCAGTGATGATACCAAGCAAAATAAAAAGATTGTTGAAATGAAACTTAGGTTTGCATTGATAAAATAGGTTTGCATGGTAAACATAGATTACATTCATAATAATACATCTACAGAGTATTGGTTGCACAAGTTACAAGGGTTCATTTGCAAAGAATGTTATCTTTTCTTATTACAGATTGAGTATACTTGACACATACAATTTTCATAATGACATGCATATAAAATCATTTCTTCATCTCATCATAAATTTCACAATAAACATCTCATTTCATGGCATCATATACACGTTATGTTACATCATGCATTTACGTCTCATCACATTGTCATTATCATGTAGTTGCAAAATCATCATTCATTGCATACATATAGAAGACATTATACATCATTCATCACGTTTCATTATATACTTCATTTCATTTACATCATTCATTTACATCTCATTCATACATCATACATCATTACATTTTCATCATACATCATTAAATTTCATTCGTACATCATTCATTTACATTCCATTCATACATCATTACATTTTCATCATACATCATTACATTTGCATTTCATCCATCAATCATTCATTTACATTACATACATTACATTTTATCCATATTTATTTCATTTACATCTCATACATTACATTGTCATCCCTACATCATTTATTTTCATTTACATTTCATTCGTACATCATTCATTCGCATTTCCTCTATCAATCATTCATTTGCATCATACATTTTATTTATCATACATTGCATCTCATTAAGCAAAGAAATACATCATCAGATATCATATCACATCATCATTAATACATCCATACAAGTTAGTAAAATAAATCATCATAAAACATAGAAACTAAAATGCATCCATCACATAAATCATGTAAAACATATCATAGATCAATCGAACCGCTGCACATATATATCTCATCAAGTGTCAAGTATACAATGAAGTCTGAAAAGGATGAAAATAACATCATGTCAAAAATGGCTATACATATCTCTCAAAAAGGTACACAAATGATCTCAAGTGGTGCTACCACCAGAAGGAGTAGGTCTCGCGCCAGTATCAGTACCACCACCAGATGTACCAAGATCTCTCGGATCTCTCGGATCTCTCGGAAGAGGCTGTGTCACACCTCTGCTCACTGTCCTCGAACGAGTCCTCTCCGAGTGAGACTGGGCATAACTAACTCTCTGCTCTGGGGGGAAAAGCTCATGATAACGGCTCCTATAAAACTCAATCTCGGCACCTGCCCGCATAGCCTCTCGCATGTAGTCTACCACGGAAGTCCCATCTGCCACTCTCTGCAATCTCTCTGCAGTCACCTGTGTTGTCTTTGTTGTCTGTTTGACAGTATCTCGCTCTGCAGTCAAGGCTGTGATCTGTGCCTGGGTAGTGGTCAACTATCCTCGTACACCTGCTAACTGAGCCTGTGCCGTCGCTGCTGCCTGTCTAGCCCCATCTCTCTCACCAATCAGAGAGGTAATCTATGTCTGTGCAGTAGCTAGCTGTGCCTGCATCTGAGCCTAAGTCTGTGCTAGTAATCCCTGCACATGTGCTAGCTGTCCCTGTAAGGTCTGAACCTGCACACGTAAACCCGCAACCTCTGATCGCTCTACTGATGGAGGAGCAACGGCCTGCCTCTTACGAGGCGCACTAATCGATGGCTCTGAAGTACCCACTACGCTCGGTCTCCCCCCATCTCCGCCATCATCATCACTGTTATCCTCGCTGCTATCGATACTCTCATCACTGTCAGTCTCTGAGCTGCTATCCACATCCACATCTACATCCTCCTCTCTCCCCTGTCGCTGACCAACCTGACCACCCACTGCTGGTGCTGGTGCTGGTACTGCTGCTAGTGCTAGTACTGGCTCATCCGGAATAGTAATACGTGGAGGAGGGTGCAGAGCCAAAAACTGTCCATACTTAGGAGTAACAGGTGCCTCGACAATATCCCGTCGCATATCCCATGTTGATGGCTGTAGAGCACGATAACCCTCAACAAGTGCCCCATAAGGCAAACTGGGACCCCAATCACTGACATCTATCTGACGTCGTCCATAATGCGCTACTCCCTGTGGCATACACTGCATAATACCATACTGCCTGTAGACGCGACGAAATAGGAATCGCTCCAAAATCCTGGGGCTCTTCCTGATCAAATACATCGAATCGGCCAAGAACCCTAACTCAATATCATCATCATCCCAGTCATCATAGTCTAAATATGGACGCCAGGTCACCGTCTCCACATCATCGATAATCCGCCTCCAATAATCTAGCTTACCCATCATATGCTGGGTAGGCCTGCCTCTGTAACGAAACACATAGGGTCTCGTCGCTGGTCTCGCTAACACCGGCACGAGACGCTTAACGGCAATATGCTCCCATGCCCATACCTAGAGAAGGGTAGCTCCCACCGATAAACTGCTGCCGCCGAGGTACACGATAGAGCTGAGCAAGCATGCACATGCCCCAAGCGTATCTCGTCCTGTGCACCACCATGCCCTCTAAAACTCGACCCCATATGAGAGATAGACCCTTTGACCTCTTATCAGGACAAAGGAATCCACCAATAAAGCTGGCCAAAACTGAAGGAAGTGGAGCATATGACTCATAAATATCTATCCATGGAACCCACTCTCTCGCAACATGGGGATCTTGAAAGACTCTCTGCATAGCCTCTACCCCACCAACCTCCTCTGAATCATGCACTACAATTTCTCCAACAAAAGAAATGTGAAGAATACGCCATACATCCTCTGGCGTCACAGTCATCTCGCCAGTAGGTAAGTGGAAGGTGTTGTGGTCACTATGCCACCGCTCCACTAAGGCTGTCAACAGACCCCTATTAAGTCTAATATGGGGCATATCCAGTAATGTCGCTAAACCGCAAGCAGTAATATGTTGTCTCTCATCAGGTGAAAGTCACGGTATCATATCAAAAGGCCAAGGGAACTGCTCTCGCGCTTGGATAACATCTAAATGCTCCTGTTATCATACAAACAGAACATTTTAATCAAAATATCAAACATCAGGAGATCATCAAATTTTCAAAAATTGTGCTTTACCTATCAAACTATCAATTTATCAAGGAACCCTCATCTATCAATCGGGTTCATTCCTTCAGAAAGTTTAATTATTCCTCGCTTATCATGAGGGTAATTATTATCAATCAATAGATCTCGCTCATCATGACCTAATTAAAATCAAAGTGCACAATTTTTCATCAATCAATTTTCCCAAGCGCTACAAAATTCTACTAACGCGCTATGGAATCTGCCTAAAGCGCTATTTCTGGTGGCGCGCTACAAAACCTTATTGGCGTGCTACAAAATCGACCTAACACGCTAAAACTTCTGACACGCTACCCTAATCCACGAACGCGCTACAAAATCGACCTGACGCGCTAAAACTTTTGACGCGCTATCCTAATCCACGGACGCGCTACAAAATCGACCTGACGCGCTAAAACTTCTGAAGCGCTACCCTAATCCACAGACGTGCTACAAAACTTGATTGGCGCGCTACAACATATCAGCGACGCGCTAAACCGCGTCTGCCGCGCGCCAAAAAGATTAAAAAATGTGCAAAACGACATCAAAAGTATGGGCACAAATTACGAGGAGGATTTGGGGTACATACCGGAGGTCCATAGTCGGTCGGACGCTGGTGACGTCGCACACGCTCGAGTCGGTGAATGTGGTAAGGGATCGGCATCCTGAAGCTCTAGCACTCTGAGGGTCTCTATCACAAGATTGTCAAAGTCAAATGCACAAATGACTTTTGAAAATGACCTTTTGAGCTTTTATAGGTTAGTTTTTTGGGATTTTCATGGGATTTATTTATTTTTCCTCCTAAGGAATTAATTCTTATCTATCACTGGGGCAGTTTTGGACAATTTTGTCAGGAGATAAATTGTTTCTTCACCAATTCATCATCAAATCATCAGAAAAATTCAAAATTCTTGAAAAATCATAAAAAAATTCAAAATTCATCAATTTATCTCCCGAGGGGGCATATATCGCTATCATTTCAAAATTTATTTACTGAGACAAGTTTGGGGCATATTTTAAACTTTTCGTCAATACTGGCAGCTGAGGCAAAATCATTCTTTGAAGCAATGTGTAAACCCATCACTTCAAAGAGGGGAAAAATGTAGACACCTAAAAATGGTCTGGAGAATCTAATTAATTAAATACGACTTATTTGATTAATTTATCTTAAATTCATCTACTTAGTAAATAAATAGAAATATTTATTTATATTAAGTTCATTATTAATTCTTCTATTTCTCTCCTAATTAAATAAACAAAATTAAAAACTTTGTTTTATTTAATTATTATCATCATATTATTTCTCTCTTAATTAAATAAACAAAATTAAAAACTTTGTTTTATTTAATTATTATCATTATTACTTCTTTTACACTTCTATCATAAATTAAATACACAACTTAAATAATTTGTGTTATTTAATTACCTCATCACATTTCTTCTTAATTAAATAAAGAAATTCTAAAATCTTTTATTTAATTATCATTCTCCTTTTGTTTTAATTTAATAAACAAACCCTATAGTTTGATTTATTAAATTATTCAATCCTCTTTTTGCTAAATTTAAATAAATTAAAATTATTTAAATTTATGCATAAATCTTTACCATTATTCACTCACCAATAAAATTAGATTTTTTAAAATCTAATAAATGCAACTTCCATTCACGGGAAGAGCTTCGGGGACAAACTTGCAGGAAGTCCTCTCAATCTTCTTCCATCAATCTTCCCTCTCTTCTTGCCTGGTGTTTTCATGGGGAGGAACAATCCTCCATGATCAGCTCCATCTTCTCATCCCATGCCATTCAATTCTCCAGATTGAATCCCAGCCTCTTATCTCGTATCCCTGTGCAAATGTGCTACCGTGAAAGCTATAAATACAGCTCTTTGGCTACAGGAAATGGATCCTAACTTGTGCAATCTTACTCTGCAGGTTTTCCAAGCATCCACACATTAAAGCAATCAAGCATCAAGCATTCATCCAGCATCCATCAAGCAGCAATTAAGCATCCAGCATTTGCAGTCATGGCTGCCATTACAATAGATTTGCATATTTAATCACATAGGAAATAGAATAGTTCATTTCTCATTCTCTAAATGTCATTTCAATATTTTAATTAGCTTCTAAATCTGAGAGCAAAGTAAATTAGAGAGATCCTTTAGAGTTAGAGAGCAATAGGATAGATTTCTGAAGATTTTTAGTTTAAATTAGTTTAATTTCTTTAAATCTTAAATGCAATGTCTTATTTAGAGGTGTAGAAACATGTTTAGATTGTTTTCATCATTCCTACACTTACATCACTAACTCTCCAGAATGTATATATCAAACTGTTTACAAAGAGGCAAAAAATGCCCCATATACCAAATATCGGCCCCCCTAGGGCTTACAAAAATATCTGACTTCAGGATAAAACTCCCCTTAGATCTTTTGCCTGAAATTAATGATGCATTCAAGTGTGTCCCTGTTGTCCATGTTGGTGAAGAGTCACTCTCAAGAGAAGCCCTCAAATCTTTTTGCAGCGACCAAATGCATTTACTTCTGGCCTCCATGTCCATATTCGAACCTCCCTGTCGAGCTGCTTTGAATGCTCCTGAGCCCATAACAGACCCATGTTGTCTTCATTCTGTTGATCTTCTTCGCAAGGGAGAGTCAAACAGTCAAATTATCAAAGGTTCATCTTTGGCTCCCTCAGATTGGTCGAGCATACTCCACGTTGGATTCCCGGGCAGTCAAAGGTCGCTTCATCAAGATCACATGTCGGTGAGACACTGAAAGTGTCTCACCCATGTGATTAGACTCTTCAGCGGTTATCGGCATAGCTCATGATGATTGGAAAGACCACATAGCGAGTTACAAAATTCATATTGATATCACAAAATAACATCGGCGAGACAATCGCTTCGGCAAGACAACATAGCGAACACAAAACACTCCCCCGAGCTCAAAAACCTTCCTTCGGTGAGACACTGACAAGTCAAGAAGACCCTTTGTCGAAAGCGATATCCTTATAACGTTGTGCTCCTCCATTGGTGAGACATCCCTATGTTGATGAGACATCTTGGCGAATTCATCTTGTTTTGGCGAGAGCCCATCATCCTGTGCTCGATGGTGGTGAGACTCATCGAGTCGGGGAGACTTCTCCCTGAACTCTAAACATTACACCGCAAGCACCCTTTGTCGGCAGGACCTTTTGCTATTGGTGAGACCCTATGGCGATGACACACCCCCTCATCAAGCTCACTTTTCCTGTCGGGGAGACATCGCTATATCGGCAAGATCTTTTGCCGAAGGCACCCCTCGCTGAGACCTCATAATGACGTTAGAAATTTTCTCCACAATGACGGCTTGATGATCAACTTTCAGCGTGACTTTCACTGGTCGGGAAGACCTCATGTCAATATGGATCCCTCTCGGTGAGACCTTTTGATGTCGCCGAGACTCTTGCCGAATGCAAAGAACGTATCAAGACCCTTTGTGAGTTACACCGCTTCGCTGAGACATCATGACGACTCCACCTTCCTTTACCGAGACCATGAGTCGGCAAGACCCTTTTGTCAAAGGCAAGATGTCACGGTGAACCCATCTTATTGTTGGCAAGACACCATACTCTTGGCAGGACCTCTCGCTGAAGGCAAAATACTTCGGCGAGCCTTCTTTATCATTTGTCGGCATGACTTTTCGCATCAGTGAGACCCTACAGTGAAGCCACCCTATTATACCGACAGCATTCGTTACATTGAGCCCCCTTTTGTTTCGACGAACACAAGCAGTCGGTGAGACATCTTGCCGAAGGAACTTTGCTTTGGTGAAGGCTCATTTCAGTCGGGAAGACTCTTCTTTATCGCCGAGACATCTCAGTGAACTCAACTCCTGCACCAAGAGCCTTTAGAGTCGAGGAGACCTTTTGTCTTCGGTGAGACCCTTTAGCGAAGCTCGCTTCCATTTCCGACACCGCCTCATTTCGGCGAGACCGCACCCCATAGGTAAGACCTCCTGCCGAAGCCCCCACACATACGCCGAAGGAATCCTGCTTCAGTGAGACTCCATATCATCGGCGAGACATTACATCGAAGCCTCCTAGTTGTAGTGAAACCTCACCCAATGATGTCCCTTTTGCCGAGACTCTCATAAGTCACCGAGACATCTCCCCAGAATGACTCTATTTCGTCGAGTGTAGATTTCTTCCTTTCAGCAAGACCACCTCCTGTCGGCCAGACCTCATGGCGATGATGCCTCCATTCAGCGAGGCCCCTTCTATTTCAGCGAGACATTTGGAAAGTCTTGGTGACTCTCTCCTTAGAGGATTTTCATGCCGAACTGACTAAGGTAGGCTCTCCAACTGAGTTCCCTATGACCTAGCATCGGATGTATGATTTTTCCCCTTGTTGCGAATGTTCCATTTGGCCTTATCGAACATCTATCACATGATTTATCCTGCCTGATTGAGCCCGTAGGTGAAAATTGGGCAACATTTCTGGCGACCTTTGTTGGATGTTTGCCTGCTAAACATAAAAAACCAGTAGCCAAAACTTGTCTGTTGGGCATGGAGTCGTTAGGAAAACATCAGAAAATAAAAACAAAAATAGTTCGCACATGGCTGCAACTCGCTTGAGACTCATAGAACAAAATAGGTTGCCGAAAACAACAAAACATGAGAGGCTGAAAAGGAAACTATTTACTGTGATAAAACAACACTTAGGAAAATGGAAAAAAATTAAACTAAAGCGCAAAAGCACTTATTGGAATCATAAACCTGACCTATTATGTACAATGGAAGAACTCGTCAGACTTGAAAACAAGGCTTGAGGTGTATCCCATTAACTAGGATAGCAAGCACTTCACCTTCTATTGTGGCCAGTTGATAAGCATTGTGTTCTTTGCAGTCTCTGATGATAAATGGACCCATCCACATGTTGTCAAACTTTGTGTGATGGCCCGGCCTGCTTTTTAGAACATCCCATTTGAGAACAACATCACCTTCTTTAAAGATTTTGGTGGTAGCTTTCTTCTCAAATGTTCTCTTCGTTTGGTGTTGATGATACTCCAGAGCTTTCATTGCTTTGTCTCTTGATTCTTTGAGTTACATGAGCTCTGCATATTTGACGGACATTGGGTCATGTTCCTCATACATCTCTAACTGGTGAACAATGTCTAGGGCTGGAAGCTCCGTAGATAGAGGTAATTTGACCTCCTTGCCATAAACTAACATGTATGGTGAATTACCAATGGACCTCTTAGGAGTCACTATGTCTGCCCAAAGTGCATATTTTAAATTAATTTTCTAGGTCCTTTGATTATCCTCCATAGTTCTTTTAATAATCCTGATGAGATTTTTGTTCGTGCTTTCAGCTAAACCATTACCCTGAGGGTAGTAATTTGAGGATGTATTCAAATGAATTCCATGTTTAACAGCCCAATCAGTTACTCTTAAACCCATGAATGCGAGAGCATTATCAGATATAATAGAGTCAGGAACCCCAAATCTAGTTACTATATCCTCATAAAAACTCAAAACTGAAGACTCCTTTGCTTCTTTCAAAGCTATTGCTTCTGTCCACCGTGTGAAGTAGTCTATAGCAGTGAGCACCCACTTGTGACCAGTACTTGATGGTGGATTTATTGGCCCAATGAAATCAATTCCCCATCTCATGAAGGGCTGTTGTACCTGAATTGGATGTAGAGGCATAGCAGACAACTTTTCTTTTCCTGCAAAAAAGGCACACTTCACACATTTCTTTGACCATGCATATGTATCTTTAAATAAGCTGGGTCAATAGTAACCAGCTCTCATTATCTTCCATGCAGTAGTCCTCAGAGCAAAGTGACCCCTCGAAACTCCATCATGAAACTCATGAAGTACCTTCTCAATCTGATCACTGTGAATACATTTTAATAGAACACCATTCAGATCTTTTTTGAAAAGAACATTGTTCACCAGCACATATGGTATGGACTGTAGTATGAAGTATCTTCTTTTAGGTCTGTCTAAACCTGGTGGACACTCACCAGTTTGTAAAAAATGGGTCATTTCTTGAACCCAATTAATTGTTATCACAGGCACATCATCTTGAGCATCTTGAGACTCAATTGTATTAGCAAAAACATCCTTTTCTGATTCATTTTCACTAATTGACTCTGTAGCAAGCTATTCATAGAGACCTTTACCTCTAACCAGTTTGGTAATTTTGATATCCACATCATATTCCATAACCTTAGTGATCCACCCTGCTCTTTTTTCATTCAGATCTTTACTCAACAAAAATTCCTTCACACTTGAGTGTGCAACCAGAATATGAATTTTGCTATTTGAAACTAGAGGCTTAAAATTCTTTAGGCTTCTGATCACAGCGAGAACATGCTTTTCAACAAATGTATATTTCTCTTCATAATCAGTAAGTGCTTGACTAAAGAAAGCTATTGGCTGCTCTAAATTATCACTATTTTTCTGTACCAGCATAGCTGAGATTGAACCAACACTGCCAAAAGCATATAAGAAGTCTTTAGAAAAATCTAGATTTACCAGTGTTGGAGCTGATGCTAGAGCTTCCTTGATTTCTTCAAAACTGCACTTTGCTTCTCCAGTCCATCTGAAAACTGCATTCTTTTTCAGCATGGTGGTCAAAGGCTGTAACAGGTTTGCAACATCAGGGATGAACTTTCTCATAAAGTTGATTCGGCCCAAAAAGCTCTACAGAACCCTCTTATGATTGGGTAATGGCAATTCAAGTATGGCTTTGACTCTTTCAGGGTCAATAGTAATTCCATCTTTTGACACTATGTGACCTAACAGCTTACCTTCATGCACTGCAAAAATACTCTTCGTCAGATTGAGAGAAATACCAAACTCTCTGCATTTTTCAAAAACTTGCTTAAGGTGTGACAAATGTTCATCAGCATTCTTAGAATAAACTATAATGTCATCTAAATAAATTAGCATAATCTTATTAAGTAAACTTTGAAACGCCATATCCATGGCCTCCTGAAATGAGGCACCAGTGTTAGACAAACCAAAAGGCATCCTCTTGTATGCCATGGTGCCCCACTTAGTTGTAAAAGCAGTTTTGAACTGATCTTCCTCTTTGACCAGCACCTGATTATAGCCCGAAAAACCATCTAATAAGAAAAAATCTTTTAGAACCAACAACTACTTGTAAGATTTGTTCCATGGAGGGCAGCGGGTAGTGATCTTTCAAAGATGCTCGGTTAAGATCCCTAAAGTCTACACAAAGTCTTATTTCACCATTTTCCTTCCTAACCGGCACAAGGTTAGAAACCCATGAAGTGTGTTTAATAGGAAAGATGATACCCCCCTCAACTAGTTTGGTCAGCTCTTTAATCATTAAGGGCTCAAGCATAGGGTTCAAGGGCCTTTGTTTCTGCCTTACTGGCTTAACATTAGGTTCTAACTCAAGTGTGTGCTGAGCAATATGGGGATCAAACCCTTTCAAATTTGAGTATTCCCAAGCAAACACATCATAAAATTCTTGGCATAAGGCAACAAAAGATTTTTTATCTTTATGTGAACAAATTTTTCCTATCTTAAGGAGTTTACCTTTGAAAATCTCTAGTTCTTCATAATGTTCTTTGATTTGCAAGCCAGCTCTACCCTTTTTAAGTTGATCGTCAATACTAAAAATTGACTCTAAGGTAACAAGACCTTTGGGTAACTTATTTTTCCACAGCTGTATGACTTGATCATCATACTGTTGCTTAAGTTTTGCTTGATTCACCATGGAGAACAGATCTTCTTCGAGAAAAAAGGAAAGAATCTATTCATCACTGTCAAAAACCTGCCAGTGAATGTTGTTATCAGGAATTGATGGCCTACCTACAACTTTCACATACTGTTGTACTTTTTCTTTTCTAATGTCACCTAGGATATCAAACTATGTTCCAATGGATGCAAGCCTATCAGCATGCTTGTTCTGGTTCCTTGGAATAGATACTAAGTTAAAGGCATCAAGTTCCTCAATCATATTCCACACTATGTTTCTATAAGACTTCAGTGTGTCATTTTTAGAAACATTCAGGCCTCTAATTTGATTAAAAATTAGCTCACTGTCCCCATAAACTTTCAAGCGAGTTATTCTTCTCTTCCTTGCCCACTCAAGACCTTGAACAAGGCCCTCATACTCAGCAGTGTTATTGGAGCATGCGAAAGCAAAACGGAATGCAGAAAAATACTTATCACCCTGCGGAGATACAAGCATTGCACCTCCTCCAGCACCATTTTTTCTTCTAGAACCATCAAAATACATCTCCCATAATTCATTTTGCTGCTCAAACTGACTTTTTGCACTTCTCTCAAGATTTGGCATTTCTGTCCCAGCTTCATGCAATACATAATTGCCCAGACCAACATCCTGAATAAGCTCATTTGGATTATCAATCACATTCTTAGTTGCCCATTCATTCAGGAGTACCTCAGGTACACTCACAGCTTGTAACTCTTGTGTTGCAGCAAGTTCAGTATCCTCTAAAACAATAGAATTAACATTTATAGCAAATGGCACATAAGGCTCAATGTGATCCTTGGCAAGGGACTCAGAAGTTATAGTTACCTTAGTACCATACCTGGTCCTAAAAAGCATATGGGACCAATCTGAAGATAAATACCCTCCAATTTTAGCTGTGAAGTCTCTAGACAGGCATAAAGCAAAAAATGGAGGCAAATCTATGACAAACACATCTTGCGGGATTGAAAAATTGGGGCAGGCATGTAACGTAAGATTCAAATTTTTAATAACACCTATAGTGTTTACTGCCATCCCATCCAATTGAAGTACTCCCTTTTCTAATGGCTGGTATTGTAAACCTAACTAGTCTGCAATCTTTTTTGGCATTACCGAACTGCTAGCCCCGCTATCAACCATGCAATTGTGCACCAATTTATTTCCTACTATTAAGGAAACATAGAAAGGAGGGGGATTGACACCATCAATTTGTTGTGTGGTACTATCCAAAAGTGCATTGGTTAAAATTGACTTTGTCTGGGCCACAGAGACTTCATTTGGAAAATTTGAACTAACTGAATATAATAAGGTTGATTGTAACAAACTGATTTGACCAGGGATTGCTAAAGAATCCCACATTGAAATTGAAACATTCATTTTTTTCATACTTTCAACAATGTTGAAAGGTGCAGATATATTTACCTTTGGTTGTGTCTTTACAACAACATGGTCAGGTTGCACTTGACTTGTGGATGAAGCATGTAAAGGCTGCTCCTTACTAGTGTCATGACCTTGCTGCAAAATGCATGGTACTTGCTGATTTGATGGACCAGCAACTCCCTTATATTTATTCATTGCTTTTTCAATCTCAAAAGACCTCTTCTTGGCTCTAGTATTAGCAGCAATAGATGTGTCATCCTGGTTCACTCCGCAAAATTCTTCTCTCTGCCAATTCAAGAGAGTTGAATCATCTGCAGGCTGATCCTACAGTTGTGAATACCCCTCCTTAGGAAAATCTTGCGCACCTACAACATTTTGCACCATAAGAGTTTGGTTGATCATGCCATTAGAGAACGTAGCTTGATTATGTGGCCGATTACACAGATAAAACCATTCATAATCCGCAACCAAATTGTTTTGAACAGGAACAAGCTCTTTGACAGCACTAATTGGAACTGGATTATAGGCCTGGAAAGGTCTTGTAGTAATATTTTGTCTTGGGCCTTGGTAATTACCTTGATACTAGTGTCTATTCCCCTGGAATTGCTATTGTTGACCTTGAAAAGGTTGACTTGAGGCCTGATTCTGCTGCTGATAAGGCCTAGTATAGGACTGTTGTTTTTCCAAGTTCACCAACTTGTTACCAAAAGTCTGTAACAGACTTTTGATCTCTTGTAACTCCTGTGATGTGCCTGAAACAACACTTTCTTGTTTAACAACGGTTGGAACAGCAACTGGCAATGTTGGTACAACTGGTAGTGGTGTGAAAGGAGGTATGAGCAAAGGTGTATTAGACTGTATATCTGGAAAAAAGGGCATTCGTGACCTAGGGGCAATTTTTCTTGCCTAAATCAAACAGTTTTCTGCCCTGATTGCCACTTCATATGCACCTGGCAAAGATTCTCCACCCATTGATTGTATCATGACCACTATTTCGTTGTTCAAAGCTTTGAGAAAGTATAAAAAATCATGCTCAGGAGATGGCCTCACTGTTACAGGAATTCGAAACCAAGTCCTCTATAATCAAAAATTAAAATCTGTCATTTTCTCTTGAGGGGCTCTTTTTATGGTTGTCAACTGTTCCACCAGAGACAAGTGATCAGATTTATCTTGAAACTGCATGTGCATTTTCTCACCAAAATCATCCCATGTTGCAATAGAGTTCACTGGCAAACCCCGATACCATTGCAAAGCCTTACCCTTGAGAGATGCAGCAAGCAGTCTTATAGCTATATCTTCATGAGTTATGTGATGTACTCCACATAACGAGGCTACATCCCTTATGTGCTCAATAGGGGTAGTCTGATCCTCCCCAGTGAAAATTGATAAATTATTTAAGGCAGCCACTGGTATATCATTGTGTTGGGCCAAATTTAATGGACTACCTCCATTGAATGGCACAAAAGGATAATTTCTGGGAGCAGCCATTAGAGGTGGCTGAGGTGGGTTTATTTGCACTCTAGGAAAATTAGAGGATGGGACAGCAATATGAGATCTCAGAGATGGAGGAGTGGATTTGGCTCTTCTGGAATAAACAAATTTTATCCTTGGCCTTTCTGTTGCTCTGCCTTATCTCCTTGGTGGTGATAGTTGCAAATATTTGAAAGGGGACGAGTTGCTCCTTGTCTGAACTCTTCTCATAAACTGTAGAAGGCATTGATTCTGAAGTTATTTCCTCTTTATGGAGTCGCCAAGTATGCAAAATGACTTCTATAAAGTCTAAAACTTGTTGGTTGCATAACAAACCAACAATTGTAAGGTGGAACTCGTCCCACTGGGCATGCCAGAACTGTTGTCGCCTGGATTTTGCACCCTGTTGAATGTAAAACTCAACAATCTAGTGCAACATGGGAAGACCTCATAAGGTGTGGGTCACTTGCAAACTGAGGTCAACCTCTGGAGAAGGTCGACTTCCTTTGGTGTCACCTAACTATTGTTCTTGTAAGGAAAGGGAGAAGGAGTACATATGAATGAAACTAAAAAACTAAGGTGATACACCGAATTGATAAGAAATTATGAAATGAAAACAAGGTGATCATACACTGGAAAGCTAATGGTTACTATTTCACTTACTCGACATAACCCCTTTAGACTTATGCATCATTCTTAAAAGGCTTGATCTACATACATATCTTAAGAAGGAAATATGGATTTCACAGTTTTAAGGTATGAATACAGATTTAGAAAAACACAGTTGAAAACTTGCATAACCTAAAAATACAGAAATGAGAGTAATACAAATATTAACACTAGCTTCTGAGGTAAACTCTGTGTTTTATTCCAGATTCCAGTTGAGTTATAAAACATACATCAGCTGAGAAAGGATTTCAGAAAAATCACTAACTCTTCGGAATGTATATATCGAATTGTTTACAAAGAGGCAAAAAATGCCCCATATACCAAAAAATATAGGCCCCCTAGGCCTTACAAAAATATTTGACTTCGGGATAAAACTCCCCTTAGATCTTTTTCCTGAAATTAATGTCGCATTCAAGTGTGTCCCTGTTGTCCATGTCAATGAAGAGTCACTCCCAGGAGAAGCCCTCAGATCTTTTTGCAACTACCAAATGCATTTACTTCTGGCTTCTTTGTCCATATTTGAACCTCCCTGTCGAGCTGCTTTGAATGCCCAGGTTGTCTTCATTTTGTTGATCTTCTTCGCAGGAGAGAGTCAAACAGTCAAATTATCAATGGTTCGTCTTTTGCTCCCTCAGATTGGTCAAGCATACTCCACGTTGGATTCCCGGGTGGTCAAAGGTCTTCATCAAGATCGCATGTCAGTGAGACACTGAAAGTGTCTCCCTGATGTGATTAGACTCTTCAGCGGCTATCGGCATAGCTCATGACGATCGGCAAGACCACATAGCGAGTTACAAAATTCATATCGATATCATAGAATAGCATCGGCAAGACAATTGCTTCAGCAAGACAACATAGCGAACACAAAACACTCCCCCGAGCTCAAAACACTTCCTTCGGTGAGACACTGACAAGTCGAGAAGACCCTTTTCCAAAGGTGATATCCTTATAACATTGTGCTCCTCCATCGGTGAGACATCCCTGTGTCGATAAGACATCTTGGCGAATTCATCTTGTTTTGGCGAGGGCCCATCCTCCTGTGCTCAATGGTTGGTGAGACTCATCAGGTCAGGGAGACTTCTCCCCGAACTCTAAACATTACACCGCAAGCACCCTTTGTCGGCAGGACCTTTTTCTATCGGTGAGACCCTATGGCGATGACGCACCCCCTCACAAGCTCACTTTTCCTGTCGGGGAGACATCACTATATCGACAAGATCTTTTGCCGAAGGCACCCCTCGCTGAGACCTCATAACGATGTCAGAAATTTTCTCCCCAATGACGGCTTGATGATCAACTTTCGACGTGACTTTCGCTGGTCGAGAAGACCTCATGTCGATATGGATCCCTCTCAGCAAGACCTTTTGATGTCGCCGAGACTCCTGCCGAATGCAAAGAACGTATCCAGACCCTTTGTGAGTTACATCGCTTCGCCGAGACATCATGACGACTCCACTTTCTTTTACCGAGACCATGAGTCGGCAAGACCCTTTTGTCAAAGGCAAGATGTCACGGCGAACCCATCTTATTGTTGACAAGACACCATACTCTCGGCAGGACCTCTCGCCGAAGGTAAAATACTTTGGCGAACCTTCTTCATCATTTGTCGGCATGACTTTTTGCATCGGTGAGACCCTACAGTGAAGCCACCCTATTATACTGACGACATTCGTTACATCGAGCCCTTTTTTGTTTTGGCAAGACCACAAGCAGTCGGTGAGACATCTTGTCGAAGGCACTTTTCTTTGGCGAAGGCTCATTTCAGTCGAGAAGACTCTTCTTTATCGCCAAGACATCTCAGCGAACTCAACTCCTGCACCGAGAGCCTTTAGAGTCGGGGAGACCTTTTGTCTTCAGCAAGACCCTTTAGCGAAGCTCACTTCCTTTGCCGACGCCGCCTCATTTCGGCGAGACCGCACCCCATCGGTAAGACCTCCTACCGAAGCCCCCACACATACGCCGAAGGCATCCTGCTTTGGTGAGACTCTATATCATTAGCAAGACATTACACTGAAGCCTCCTAGTTGTAGAGAAACCTCACTCGATGACGTCCGTTTCACCGAGACTCTCATAAGTCGCCGAGACATCTCCCCGAAATGACTCTATTTCACCGAGCGTAGATTTCTTCCTTTCAGCAAGACCACCTCCTGTCGGCTAGACCTCATGGCGATGATGCCTCCATTCAGCGAGGCCCCTTATGTTTCGGTGAGACATCTGGAAGGTCTTGGAAACTCTCTCCTTAGAGGATTTTCATGCTGAACTGACTAAGGCAGGCTCTCCAACTAAGTTCCTTGTGACCTAGCATCGATGTATGATTTTTTTCCCTTGTTGTGAATGTTCCATTTGGCCTTCTCGAACATCTATCACATGATTTATCCTGCCTAATTGAGCCCGTAGGTGAAAATTGGGCAACAGTTACAAGAGATCAAAAGTTTGTTACAGACTTTTGGTAACAAGTTGGTAAACTTGGAAAAACAACAGTCCTATTCTAGGCCTTATCAGCAGCAGAATCAGGCCTCAAGTTAGCCTTTTCAAGGTCAACAATAGCAATTCCAGGGGAATAGACAGTGGTATCAAGGTAATTACCAAGTCCCAAGACAAAATATTGCTACAAGACCTTTTCAGGCCTATAATCCAACTCCAATTAGTGCTGTCAAAGAGCTTGTTCTTGTTCAAAAAAAATTGGCTGCAAATTATGAATGGTGTTATCCATGTAATCAGCCACATAATCAAGCTACGTGCTCTAATGGTGTGATCAACCAAGCTCTTATGGTGCA
The DNA here is from genome assembly GCA_007258455.2 of Sequoia sempervirens. Taxonomy (NCBI): domain Eukaryota; kingdom Viridiplantae; phylum Streptophyta; class Pinopsida; order Cupressales; family Cupressaceae; genus Sequoia; species Sequoia sempervirens. Next base: position 180,511,558 of record VDFB02075321.1, read on the forward strand.
AGATGATGCAGGTGCGCAAGATTTTCCTAAAGAAGGGTCTTCACAACAGCAGGATCAACCTGCAGATGATTCAACTCTCCTGAATTGGCAGAGAGAAGAATTTTGTGGAGTGAACCAGGATGACACATCTATTGCTGCTAATACTAGAGCCAAGAAGAGGGATTTTGAGATAGAACAAGCAACAAATAAAGATAAGGGAGTTGTTGGTCCATCGAATCAACAATTACCACGCATTTTGTAGCGAGGTCATGACACTAGTAAGGAGCAGCCTTTACATGCTTCATTCGTAGGTCAAGTGCAACCTGACCATGCTATTGTAAAGACACAACCAAAGGTAAATATATCTGCACCCTTCAACATTATTGAAAGTATGAAAAAAATGAATGTTTCAATTTCAATGTGGGATTCTTTAGCAATCCCTGGTCAAATAAATTTGTTACAATTAGCCTTATCAAATCCAGTTAGTTCGAATTTTCCAAATGAAGTCTTCGTAGGCCAAACAAAGTCAATTTTAACCAATGCACTTTTGGATACTACCGCACAACAAAGTAATGGTGTCAAGCCCCCTCCTTTCTATGTTTCCTTAATAGTGGGGAATAAATTGGTGCACAATTGCATGGTCGATAGCGGGGCTAGCAGTTCGGTAATGCCAAAAAAGATTGCAGACAAGCTAGGTTTACAATACCAGCCATTAGAAAAGGGAGTACTTCAATTGGATGGGACAACAGTAAACACTATAGGTGTTATTAAAAATCTGAATCTTATACTACATGCTTGTCCTAATTTTTCAATCCCGCAAGATGTGTTTGTCATAGATTTGCCTCCATTTTTTGCTTTATGCATGTCTAGAGACTTCACAGCTAAAATTGGAGGGTATTTATCTTCAGATTGGTCCCATATGCTTTTTAGGACCAGGTATGGTACTAAGGTAACTATAACTTCTGAGTCCCTTGCCAAGGAACACATTGAGCCTTATATGCCATCTATTGTTAATGTTAATTATGTTGTTTTAGAGGATACCGAACTTGCTTCAGCACAAGAGTTACAAGCTATGAGTGTACCTGAGTTACTCCTGAATGAATGGGCCACTGAGAACGTGATTGATAATCCAAATGAGCTTATTCAGGCTGTTGGCCTGGGCAATTATGTATTCCATGAAGTTGGGACAAGAATTCCAAATCTTGAAAGAAGTGCAGAGAGTCAGTTTGAGCAGCAAAATGAATTATGGGAGATGTATTTTGATGGTTCCAGAAGCAAAAATGGCGCTGGAGGAAATGCAATGCTTGTATCTTCACAAGGTGATAAGTATTATTTTGCATTTCGTTTTGCTTTCACGTGCTCCAATAACACTACTGAGTATGAGGGCCTTGTTCAAGGTCTTGAGTGGGCAAGGAAGAGAGGAATAACCCACTTGAGAGTTTATGGGGACAGTGAGTTAATTGTCAATCAAATAAGAGGCCTAAATGTTGCTAAAAATGACACACTAAAGACTTATAGAAACAGAGTGTGGAATATGATTGAGGAACTTGATTCCTTTAACTTAGTATCTATTCCAAGGAACCAGAACAAGCATGTTGATAGGCTTGCAGCCATTGGAGCACAGTTTGATATTCCAGGTAACATTAGAAAAGAGAAAGTATAGTAGCATGTGAAAGTTGTAGTCAAGCCATCAATTCCTGATAACAACATTCACTGGCAGGTTTTTAACAGCGATGAACAGATTCTTTCTTTTTTGCTCGAAGAAGATTAGTTCTCCATGGTGAATCAAGAAAAACTTAAGCAACAGTATGATGATCAAGTCATACAGCTGAGGAAAAATAAGTTACCCAAAGGTCTTGTTACCTTAGAGTCGATTTTCAGTATTGACGATCAGCTTAAAAAGGGTAAAGCTGGCTTGCAAATCAAAGAAGAACATTATGAAGAACTGGAGATTTTCAAAGGTAAACTCCTTAAGATAGGCAAAATTTGTTCACATAAAGATAAACAATATTTTGTTGCCTTATGCCAATAATTTTATGATGTGTTTGCTTGGGAATACTCATATTTGAAAGGGTTTGATCCCCATATTGCTCAACACACAATTGAGTTAGAACCTAATGCTAAGCCAGTAAGGTAAAAACAAAGGCCCTTGAATCCTAAGCTTGAGCCCTTAATGATTAAAGAGCTGACCAAACTAGTTGAGGGGGGTATCATCTTTCCTATTAAACACACTTCATGGGTTTCTAACCTTGTGCCGGTTAGGAAGAAAAAATGGTGAAATAAGACTTTGTGTAGACTTTAGGGATCTTAACCGAGAATCTTTGAAAGATCACTACCCACCGCCCTCCATGGAACAAATCTTACAAGTAGTTGCTAGTTCTGAAAGATTTTCTTTATTAGATGGTTTTCCGGGCTATAATCAGGTGCTAGTCAAAGAGGAGGATCAGTTCAAAATTGCTTTTACAACTAAGTGGGGCACCATGGCATACAAAAGGATGCCTTTTGGTTTGTCTAACGCTGGTGCCACTTTTCAGAGGGCCATGGATATGGAATTTCAAATTTTCATTAATAAGATTATACTGATTTATTTAGATGGCATTACAGTTTATTCTAAGAACGCTGATGAACATTTGTCACACCTTAAGCAAGTTTTTGAAAAATGTAGAGATTTTGGTATTTCTCCCAATCCGAAAAAGAGTATCTTTGTTGTTCATGAAGGGAAATTATTAGGACACATGGTGTCAAGGCAAGGAATTACTATTGACCCTAAAAGAGTCAAAGCCATACTTGAGTTGCCATTACCCAATCACAAGAAGGGTCTGCAGAGCTTTTTGGGCCAAATCAACTTTCTGAGAAGGTTCATCCCTGATGTAGCAAACCTATTACAGCCTTTGACCGCCATGCTTAAAAAGAGTGTAGTTTTCAGTTGGACTGGAGAAGCAAAACGTATTTCTGAAGAAATCAAGGAAGCTTTAGCACCAGCTCCAACATTGGTAAACCCAGAGTTTTCTAAAGACTTCTTCTTATATGCTTTTGGCAGTGTTGGTTCAATCTCGGCTATGCTGGTACAGAAAAATTGTGATAATTTAGAGCAGTCAATAGCTTTCTTTAGTCAAGCACTTGCTGATTATGAAGAGAAATATACATTTGTTGAAATGCATGTTCTCGCTGTGATCAAAAGCCTAAAGAAGTTTAAGCCTCTAGTTTCAAACAACAAAATTCATATTTTGGTTGCACACTCAAGTGTGAAGGAATTTTTGTTGAGTAAAGATCTGAATGAAAAAAGAGCAGGGTGGATCACTAAGGTTATGGAATATGATGTGGATATCAAGATTACCAAACTGGTTAGAGGTAAAGGTCTTTGTGAACAGCTTGCTACAGGGTCAATCAGTGAAAATGAATCAGAAAAGGATGTTGTTTTTGCTAATACAAATGAGTCTCAGGATTCTCAAGATGATGTGCCTGTGATAACATTTAATTGGGTTCGAGACATGACCCATTTTTTACAAACTGGTGAGTTTCCATCAGGTTTGAACATAGCTAAAAGAAGATACTTCAGACTGCAGTCCATACCATATGTGCTGGTGAACAATGTTCTTTTCAAAAAAGATCTGAATGGTGTTCTATTAAGATGTATTCACAGTGATCAGATTGAGAAGGTACTTCATGAGTTTCATGATGGAGTTTCGGGGGGTCACTTTGCTCTGAGGACTACTGCATGGAAGATAATGAGAGTTGGTTACTACTGGCCCAGCTTATTTAAAGATACATATGCATGGTCAAAGAAATGTGTGAAGTGTGCTCTTTTTGCAGGAAAAGAAAGTTTCTTGCTATGCCTCTACATCCAATTCAGGAACAACAACACTTCATGAGATGGGGCATTGACTTCATTGGGCCAATAAATCCACCTTCCAGTGATGGTCACAAGTGGGTACTTATAGACACTGACTATTTTACACGGTGGATAGAGGCGGTTGCATTAAAAGAGGCAAATGAATCTTCTATATTGAATTTCTATGATGACATAGTAACCAGATTTGGAGTTCCTGACTCTATTATATCTGATAATGCTCTTGCATTCACGAGTTTAAGAGTAACTGATTGGGCTATTAAACATGGCATTCATTTGAATACATCCTCAAACTACTACCCTCAAGGTAATGGTTTAGTTGAAAGCACGAACAAAAATCTCATCAGGATTATTAAAAGAACTATGCAGGATAATCAAAGAACCTGGCACATTAATTTAAGGTATGCACTTTGGGTAGACAGAGTGACTCCTAAGAGATCCATTGGTAATTCACCATACATGTTAGTTTATGGAAAAGAGGCCAGATTACCTCTATCTACGGAGCTTCCAGCCCTAGACATTGTTCACCAGTTAGAGATGTATGAGGAACAGGACCCAATGTCCATGAGATATGCAAAGCTCATGGAGCTCAAGAATCAAGAGACAAAGCAATGAAATCTTTGGAGTATCATCAGCACCAAACAAAGAGAGAATTTGACAAGAAAGCTACAGCCAAATTTTTCAAGGAAGGTGATACTATTCTTAAATGGGATGTTCTGAAAAGCAGACTAGGCCATCACACCAAGTTTGACAATATGTGGACGGGTCCATTTATTATCAAAGACTGCAAAGAACATAATGCTTATCAACTGGCCACAACAGAAGGTGAAGTACTTCCTATCCCAATCAATGGGATACACCTCAAGCCTTGTTTTGAGGCTTGATAAGTTCTTCCATTGTACATATTAGGATAGGTTTATGATTCTAATAAGTGCTTTTCGCTTTAGTTTAATTCTTTTCCATTTCCTAAGTGTTGTTCCAGCACGGTAAATAGTTCCTTTTCAGCCTCTCCTATTTTGTTGTTTTCGGCAACCTGTTGTGTTCTATGAGTCTCAAGCACGTCGCATCCATGTGCAAACTATTTTTGTTTTTCTTTTCTAATGTTTTCCTAACGACTCCATGCCCAATGGACAAGTTTTGGCTACTGGTTTTTCATGTTTAGCAGGAAAACATCCAACAAAGGTCGCCAGAAATGTTGCCCAATTTTCACCTATGGGCTCAATCAGGTAGGAAAAATTGTGTTTCAGATGTCCAAGAAGGCCAGATGGGACATTTGCATCAGGGGTTAAATCATACATTTGATGCTAGGTCACAGGGAACTCAGTTGGAGAGCCTGCCTTAGTCAAGTTCGGCATGAAAATCCTCTAAGGAGAGAGTCGCCAAGACCTTCCATATGTCTCACTGAAACAAGGGGCCTCGCTGAATGGAGGCATCATCGCCAACATGTCTCGCCGATGAGGTGTGGTCTCACCAAAGCAGGATGCCTTCAGCGTATGTATGGGGGTTTCACTAGGAGGTCTTACCGATGGGGTGAGGTCTCACCGAAATGAGGCGGCATTGGCAAAGGAAGCAAGCTTCACTGAGGGGTCTCGCCGAAAGAAAAAAGGTCTCCCCGACTCTAAAGGCTCTCGGCGCAGGAGTTGAGTTCGCTGAGATGTCTCGGCGATAAAGAAGAGTCTTCCCGACTGAAATGAGCCTTCGCCAAAGCAAGGTGCCTTCAGCATAAAGTCTCACCAACTGCTTGTGGTCTCTCCAAAACAAAGGGGCTAGATGTAACGAATGTCGTCGGTGTAATAGGGTGGCTTCACTGTAGGGTCTCACCGATGCGGAAAGTCATGCCGACAAATGATGAAGAAGGCTCGCTGAAATATTTTGCCTTCGGCAAAAGGTCCTGCTGAGAGTATGGTGCCTTGCCGACAATAAGATGGGTTTGCTATGATATCTTGCCTTTTTCAAAAGGTCTTGCTGACTCATGGTCTCAGCAAAAGAAATTGGAGCCATCATGATGTCTCAACGAAGGCATGAGATCCTCCCGACCAATGGAGGGGCTCGATATATTTGTTGCCTTCGGCAGGAGGTCTCATCGATAATGGAAAGTCTTGGTGATGGTCTTGTGTAGCAATGTAACTCACAGAGGGTCTCAATGTGTGATTTTCATTCTAAAAGAAGTCTCCGCGACAACAAAAGGTCTCGCCGAAAGGGATCTATATCGACACGAGGTCTTCCCGACCATCGAAAGTCACGCCGAAGGTTGATCATCAAGCCGTCATCGGGGAGAAAATTTTGACATCGTGACGAGGTCTCAATGAGGGTTTCCTTCAGCAAAGGATCTTGTTGATATAGCAATGTCTCCCCGACATGAAAAGTGAGCTCGGTGAGGGGGTGCGTCATCTATAAAAGGTCTCACCTATAGCAAAAGGTCCTGCCAACAAAGGGTGCCTGCGATGTAATGTTTAGAGTTCAGGGAGAGGTCTCCCTGACCCGATGAGTCTCGCCGACCGTCGAGCACAGGAGGATGGGCCCTTGCCAAAACAAGATGAATTCACCAAGATGTCTCATCGACATAGGGACATCTTGCCGATGGAGGAGCACAGCGTTATAAGGATATCGCCTTCGGCAAAGGGTCTTCCCGACTTGTCAGCGTCTCACCGAAGGAAGGTTTTTGAGCTTAGGGGAGTGTTTTGTGTTCGCTATGATATCTTGCCAATAGCGATGGTCTCGGCGACATCTTGTGCAGCAGTATAACCTCCTGCCGACTAAAGGAACTCTTGCCGAATGCGGATGACTAGGCAATGAGATGGCGACGTCGGTATAACTCCTGAGGGCTCACCATGTTGTCTGGCCAAAAGCGATTGTCTCACCGATGCTGTTCTGTGATATCGATATGACTTTTTTAACTCGCTATGTGGTCTTGTCGATCATCATGAGCTATGTCGATAACCGTTGAAGAGTCTAGTCGCATCGAGGAGACACTTTCAGTGTCTCACTGACATGCAATTCTGATGAAGTGATCTTTGACCGCCCGGGAATCTAACGTGGAGTATGCTCGACCAATCTGAGGGAGCCAAAGACGAACCATTGATAATTTGACATTTTGACTCTCCCCTACAAAGAAGATCAACAGAGTGAAGACAACGTGGATCTGTTCATAGCTCAGGAGCATTCAAAGCAGCTCAATAGGGAGGTTTGAGCATGCACACGAGGACCAGAAGTGAATGTGGTAGCTGCAAAAGATCTGAAGGATTCTCCTAGGAATGACTCTTCACTGACACAGACAACATGGACATGGGGATACAACATTAACTCCATTCAAAAAGATCTAGGGCAGATTTTTTTTCTGAAGTCTGATATTTTATAAGCCCTAAGGGGGCCGACACTCTTTTGTATATATGGCATTTTTTCCTTTTTGTAATCAGTTCGAACTTGGTACTTTTCTGCTTTTTGTAACTTGTAGAGTTCTTTGCAGAAGAGAGGCTATGTTTTGTAGCGCATGACAGACATGTATATCAGTGTTCACCATTGAAATCAATGAGTATAAGCGCTTTACCTTTTCAATATCTCTATTAAATTGTGTGCATTTGTATAATCGATGAAACTACTTGTGAAATTGAATGATTCCTTATGGTTATGTCTTATTTCAGCACCTTTCTGTAGAAAAATATGTGTTTTTGTAGGTTGTGAGATGTGTTGTAATGCAGTATCCTCTAGTTGTGAAGTTATTCCTTCCTTCTAGGAGTATAGCCATATGAACCTTTCCATGAAATGTTTATGCAGAAAACATATGTGATTGAGTTGTGTATAACTAAGCTTTTGTCATTGACTGAAATTGTGTGTGTAAACTGTGTTATGTGTCTTCTTATTAAATTTGGTGTATCACCATAGAGATAGTGTTTGCTTTAGTTTTAGTGTTTTTTTTTCTCTTTCTCCCTTTTCCTTACAAGAACAATAGTTTAGGTGATACCAAAGGAAGTCGGCCTTCTCCGGAGGTTGAACTCAGTCTGCAAGTGATCCACACCTTATGAGGTCTTCCCATGTTGCACTAGATTATTGAGTTTTACATTCAACAAGGTGCAAAATCCAGGTAACAACAGTAACTTCATCTAAAGATAATACAATAAAATTTGACTATTTTACTTTCTCCTTTAAATATTCCTTTTCAACTATAGTAAGACATTTTTCCCATTCCCATCTAGCATTTACTGACCAATGTGACAAGGGATAGTGAGGAACATTTAAAAAAGATAATAAACCAAAATATTCTGGGTAGTCTGTCATAGGATGCCCTTTGGACAAAATATGAAAAACAACACTCATCTGAACAATTTTTGACATATTTGCTACTTTCATTGCTTTTCCAAATTGAGCCTCAAGTGTACCTTTACATGCAACAATGTTCGACATTCTTTTTTCATGCTCTTCATAATCCACGGCATACCTAACATGAAGACATTCTTCCTTTCTATACAACCGATTGTTCCTTTTCGTCTATGATTTGTTTTTCATAAACTTTACTAATATGTTTTTCTATAGTGTCAATATTCAGCTGCAACATCTTGGCTCTTCCACATTTTCAACTACAAATCTTACATTTGGCCAATGTTTCCTTTTCAATATCGTTTTCATTGTCAATCCCCACTGGTACCATGAATGGGTACTTTGACAACCAACCAAGTTGAAAAATCCTTGTCATTTCCAACTCGCACCCCATTTTTTATTTGCTTCTTCTTTTCTTGCTACCAACATCATCATCCTCATCCAAGTCAATTATCTCATTCTGGCTAACCGGGCCCATAGTATCCCTTGAAACATTTTCTGCGGTATTTCCATCCTGATTTGATACATTTTGATTTAAATCAATGACAATCTCAACTTGACCTTCCGGTGGCGGTGAGGTATTGTGAATGCTACCAATATTTGGTGGAAGAGTTGATGATGTAGCTCCATCTTGACCTGATGGATCAGAAGCTTTGGTAATTCCAAAGTAAGACTGTATGGTACGTCTAAGTTTTTGGCATTTTGATGGCCTCCCAGTCTCTTCACCACCCTGAGGAGTAGCAGGAGTCTCTTCACCACACTAAGGAGCCTAAGGAGCAGCATGAGTCTCTTCACCACCCTGAGGAGCGACAGGAGTCTAAGGAGTGGCAGGAGCCTTACCACCCTGAGGAGCGGTAGGAGCCTTACCCTTGTTGATCGAGTCACTCGACATATTGATCTTTGATTCGCTTGACATATTCATCTCTCACATCAAAATTTTGAATAAAATTTGGAAAAAAATGTCTTCTTGTTTAAGGACAGAGAATAATAATATAAATCCCATTCCCTACTCAATATCATCTTTAAGACTGAAGCAATAATAGAAAAGAGATAAAGAAAACTTATTATTATAACTAATAACACTATGAAGAAATGATCACTCACCTTTAAGTCTATGTTTTCAACTTTTGCTGACTTCTGAATCGAGAAGTAGAACCTCAAAATTGAACAAAATGTGTAAGAATAAATGACACTTTCGATTGTATTTATATCAATCCATGATTCCATATTTGGAAAATTTCGTGGATTTTTCAATGGTATATTAAAAATTTGGCAAATCCTGCGTGCTTATACAATGATACGTTGTAATTTTCAAGGCGAAATGTGTCCTCAAATGTAATTATTTTTTAATGTTATTGGTGAAATAGGTCCTCATAAGCAACTATTTATAAATTTTAATTCACAAAATGGGTCTTCACAAGCAACTATTTGTAAATTTTAATTGGCAAAATGGGTCCTGATACAATGTTGTTTTAATAGTATTGGCGAATATGTAGGTGTTTTATTAAATGCTTTCAGGATTCCAAGCGAAAATATTAGTCAGTCCAATTGAAATTCGTAGTTTGACAATGGTGAATTTATTGCTTAAATATGCCTCATAAAAAACTCATTGGCGAATGGACATGCATTGGACCTATAGTTCAAAAAATCCAATCGATTTGGACACCCTATTGGGTGCGAGCAATTCGCCAATTTTGACTTGGCCAATTCCTAGAATTCGCTAATTGGTGAAGATTCGCCACTAAATTTTTCCCTGGGCTCGGGCCCCTTCAACAACTCAACAAAGCAAGCATTACCAACACCACCAGGAACCTTTGAGCACAAACCCACATCCTCAAGATCCTTGAACGTAGTCTCAGAGGAAGTTTCCACCTTCCCAGGCAAAGTATCCCCAATAGGGGCATTCTCTACATCAACATTCTTCACTCCACCTTCGCCAAGACACAAGGGTTTGTCACTAGAACCAGCAGCCACATCCATCTTCCTTTTAACCGAAAGTTTATCTTTCTTGGAACCTTTAGATTTTCCTTTCGAAATATTCCTCACAAACTTCGCCATGGTATCCCACAACTCCACATCCATTTCATAGCCCTTGCTCCACTCTTCTGAGACCTCATTCCCTTCCTTCGAGCCACCTTCATCCAAAAAAATTTCCTCAAAATCTTACTCTTCTTCCTTAGAACTACCAACCCATTCCACAGCAGAGTCTCTCGTATCATAACCATAATTTTTAATAGCCTTCTTACTAGGGGTTTTAGAGAAACCGCAATTAAATTAAGCTTAATGTGAGAAAACAAAAGATTCATAAGACCCTCATGTAAAACCACCTTAGGGTTTTTCTGTGATCTTCAATACTCTTTTCCATGGAAATTAATAGATATAAAGGAAAGGAGACCAACACCTTGTGCCTAAAATGATTCAAAAGCATGAAATGGTAGCTTTAAATAATAGAGAATCTAACTTCAAGCATAAAATAGTGCATTATGGCCAACACGAGGTCCCTCCATAACGGCTTCAAAGACTTACGAGCGTAGCCAACGCTCCCAATTTCTTGAAGCTTCTTCTTCTCGTCGTATTTGAAGAAGTTCACAAAGGCCTTCTTAGCAGCTCCCCTATCCCTATAAAATTTCCTCCCAGAGACCACTAGACCAGTGGCCTCTACAATGAACTCCTCATCAATTTTAAACTCCACACCCTTATACCACAATCTCCTCCCATTCCAACCTTTCACAAAAAAATCTGTAGCATTAGGGTCTGGACCTTGAATTCTTTGCATAAACTGTGTAACCCCACCCAACTCCAAATGTTCCCAAACAACAAGATTATTCTAAAATTCCTCACAAGAACTGGGTTCAATTCTACAGCGGTCTCCACCCATGGCGACATGAAAAGTTGCAAACCCCAACAGCACCAGAGAGTTAAGAAAATGCAAATGAAACCAAACTCTCCACAAAGCAACAAAAATTACACCCACAATACGTGTGGGCAAGTCATTCAAGGTACTGCACTACTTACAATGCCAATCCTCCTTAATACAAAAACCAAGGAAATAATAATGAAACATACAGGCCAAAGGTTCCTCGTGCACAATCCAACTATGAAACATAATGAAGAACCTTTCCAAAAAAACATCAATCTTAAAAACAAGCCATCTGGTCATCTTTAGATAAACATTTAAAATTAAGAGGAAGAGGAAGAGGAAGAGATTCAAACGAACCCCAATCAACTCTCTACACCAACCCCACGTTGGCAACACCATCAGCCAACCTATTAGCTTCATAGAAAACATGTGAAACTTTAAATTCCTCAAAAGAATTTAAGATAGTTAAAGAATCATTTATAAAATTAGCAATAGACCAAGATGGAGGGCATTTTTTCAAAAGGCAATTTATAACAATAAGAGAATCCCCCTCCAACCAAAGTTTAGAAACCCCCTTATTTTTAGCCAAAACAAGGCCATGATAGGCTACTGCAGCCTCAGCAAAATGGTTTGTTTGGTTTCCCAAAGGGAGCGCCACTGCGGAGACAAGCCTACCATTTTCATCACGTAACACTCCCCCAAAACCAGTAAGCCCCAGCTTTCCCTTAAACACTCCATCAAAGTTAACTTTATACCATCGAATCGCTAGCACCTTCCACCGAACCCCCTCCCTAGGCTCTTTCGCTTAAATCACCGGATTAGAGAGATCACAAGAAAGGTTCCATCTCTTACCCATAAGAAAATCATATGGAGAAACCATCACTTTCAAATTAAAGGAAGGAATCTTCAATAATTTAGACATGAAATTCTCCTTGATAGCATTACAGATTTTAAAGGCTAGCCTAGAAGGCGACAGCTCATGCTAACGAAAAACCCTATTATTACGTTCCTTCCAAACACCCCAAGAAACATATAGCAAAATAAGAGACCACAACAAAGAAAGGGTCGAGTTTTGAGGAGACACCCATTGAGAACATAATTCAGCAAAGGACCCAGGAAACACCCACGCAATCTTCCACAGATTGAAAATATGAGACCAAACATCCCATGTAAAACTACATCATGTCACTTAGTGAAGACAATCCTCCGCATTTTCCTTACATAGGAAACATCTATTCGGAAAAGCCATACCTCTTTTCACCAGATTATTCAAGGTAATAATCTTATCTTGGCACAAAAGCCAAAAGAAGATATCAATTTTAGGCAAAAGCTTCCCATTCCACACACGACCCCAGAATGGTAGGGGAACAACTAAACGAGTCAGAGAAGAAAAAGAAAAGGACATCGATAAATTCCCATTGGAATTAAACCGCCAAATAAAAAAATCCTCTTGAGCTTCCAAAGGAATATGAATCAAAGACAAAAAACTAGCAAGCGGCTTCAAATCCCTATTAACCACATCAAGGCCAATCCAACTGCCCTGCCTAATATAATCAGCAACTAAGACACCCCATTCACTGACATAAAAATCCATGAAAGGAGCTGCCCAAGGTTCATCCTTCAAAGGCCCATGCCCAATCCACCAGCCATCCCAAAAGCAAATCCTTTTTCCATTGCCTAAATACCACCTCAACCTAGCAACCACTGTTGAGCGAACCCGGATCATACAGTTCCACAAGACCAGCCCCTATGAAGGAACAAAGTTCTCCTTGAACAAGTCATGGAAATTATCCACTCCTCTCAAATACTTAGAAGAAAAAATGGCCACCCATTCTTCATCAGACACAAGAAGGTTCCAAAGTTGTTTAGCCATCAGAGCATAATTAAAATCCTTCAATTTATGCAACCATAAACCACCTTGAGATTTAAATCTACACACCTCCTCCCAAGACATCAAATGTAACCTTTTCTTCTCCTCCACACCGGGCCATAAGAACCTTTTCTGAATTCCCTCAATTTTCTCCCAAAATCTTCTAGGAATTTGGAACAAACTTAAGGCATAAAACAGAAATTTCTAGAGAGTAGACTTGATTAACTGAATTTTACCAACTTGACTAAGCAACGCACCCTTCCAACTAGCAAGTTTCGAATTAAATTTATCTATGATACTATTCCAAAATGAGTCAGGGACACCATTAGAGCATAAAGGAATCCCCAAATGAAGAAGGGAGCTCCCCAATACCACATTCAAGAATACCAACAATCCTCAATTGGCGAAGCTTTGGTGTATTAAGAAAAAAAGAAGTGCTTTTAGGAAAACTTACCTTCTGTCTCGAAGCAGCCTCATAATTCTGAAGAATGAGGTGGATAGACTTAGCCACCGCCACGGAAGCCTCAACAAGAATAATGGTGTCATCCACAAATTGCCGATGAGAGTAGCAAAGCTGACGTGAGGAGGGGTAAAGGCCTTTGAAATCCCCATTAGACACCGCCTAGAGGAGATACCGACCCAAAGATTCCACCATAATAATGAACAAAAAAGGAGAGATAGGGTCCCCTTGACGCAAACCACGAGAGCTTTTTAAAAAGGCCGAAGGAGACCCATTAAAGAGCACTGCAAAAGGAGTGGAAATTAACTGCCACACTAGTTGCAACACCCTGTCCGAGAACCCGAACACCTTGAGGATACTACAAAGGAACTGCCAATTCACCCAATCATAGGATTTGACCAAATCAAGTTTCAAAATAAGACCAGGCTTCTTGTTGACTTTCAGAGAGTTAAAATTCTCGTGAATAGTGATAATAGAATCCAGAATCTGTTGCCCAAGCACAAACCCATTATGTTGGGGAGAAATAATCTTTGATAACACCCTTTGCAACCTCGAAGCAAGCACCTTAGAGAAAATCTTATAAATAGAATTGCATAAACTAATAGGTCTAAAATCACCAAACCTCTCAGCACCAGGCTTCTTAGGGATTAACACAATAAAAGTGGAGTTCAATTCCTTCAGAAGCTTTCTACTACCAAAAAAATTCCGTAGTGGCATTGATCACATCCTTGGAGATAATCTCCCAAAAATAGTGGAAAAATAACAGAGGGAAACCATCTAGACCCGAAGATTTATTTCCTTCAAATGAGAACACAACTTTTTTGATTTCTTCATCTAAAGGAATCATATTCTCCTCCTTCGACACCAAACTAGGAATAACATTAAGAAAACCTTCTTGGTAAATAGGATCTAACGGACCTTCCTCAGATAGAAAGTTCTCAAAGAAGGAATGAGCCGCAGATCTGATATCATCATCTTCCTCAATATAAGAATTATCCACCACCACTTTAAAGATTTTGTTTGAAAATCTATGTTTCATGGTAGTGAGATGGAAAAACTACATACTTTTATCTCCACTACGAAGCCAAATAGCACAAGACCTATGCTTCCAAAACTCCTCTCTAGCCACAATATTATGAAACCTGGATAAAAGATCACTCTCCTCCTGAAGTAACGCAACATCAGCCCCTAAAGCCTGTAAAGACTGCTGCACAATATCCAACTTAGACCTCACAACTAACTTTTCCTCAACTATATTACCAAAAGAGTCCCTATTCCATTGAATCAAATTATTCTTCAATGAAGCCAATTTCTTGGCAACTTTAAACATGGCCGAACCATCAACATTAATATTCCACCACTGAGAAATCTTAAGGCACAAATCAGGATGATCAATCCGCATCTTCTCAAAACGAAAAGGAAAAGCCTTTTTATGCCCAAAAGGATCAGCATTCAAAGCAATAGGAAAGTGGTATGAACCAACCTTGGTAAGAGCAAACAAAGAAAAAGCATAAACATGTAACTAATCTGAAGAGATAAGATCCCGATCCAATTTAACCTGTATCAGAGCATCTCCAGACTGCCTGTTAGACCATGTGAAGGAAGCTCCTCCCAAATCCAAATCCAGTAAAAGATTATCATTAATAAAATTCCATAAATCAAGCCTGCTATAATCAGAAATCTGAGATCCCCCACTTTTATCAACATCATTCAACGGGGTATTGAAATCCCCCATCACTAGCTAGTTAGGAAAATGGAATTGAGCCTTAAAAATATTCAACCGATCAAAAAAATGCTTACGGGAACATTTAGAATTGGGAGCATAAATATTAGACAACACCCAAGAGAAGTTTTCCCTGAAGCACAAAAAAGAAGAGGCAACATGATTTTCAAAAGCAAACAACTCTGACCTAGCCACCACCTTAGGGTTCCAAAAAGTCGTCACCCCACCAGACGTGCCATCAGAGTCAACAGCTTGACACCCATAGTCTTTAAAGAACCTGTTCTTAATCTTAAACACCTTTTCAACACTCATTTTAGTCTCTTGGATCAAAATAATATCTAGCCGATGATCTCTTACCATATTAGCAAGAAGATCTTGTTTATGAGGATTATTCAATCCTCTAATATTCCATGAGAGGATCTTCATACAAGATTCTGCGAGGGACCATTCAGGCCCATCTCAAGCAGAGTAATATGTGAACCATCAGCAATTTCACACTT
Source organism: Sequoia sempervirens (assembly GCA_007258455.2). NCBI lineage: Eukaryota > Viridiplantae > Streptophyta > Pinopsida > Cupressales > Cupressaceae > Sequoia > Sequoia sempervirens. The sequence continues at coordinate 180,527,114 of VDFB02075321.1, forward strand.
ACTAACCCTCTCCCTTACTTTCTACGGTGAAGGTCTACCTCTGCCCCTAGGTTCTGAACCACAATCCAGCTTCAAGCGATTCTGAGTAGCCATCCCCAACCCTGTTGGAATAGTCATTTTCTTACACTGAGACATAGAGAGTGAGAGAATAGTTGTCCAAGGCTCCTCCTCCTGAGAAGCACCATTAGAGAAATCCATGATAGAAGAGGTGAGCACCAGCTTTTCAACAATGGACTCCACCAGAGGTTTAACAAAAGGTAAATCCTCACTCCTCTCCTCCAACATTACTAAGGAAGACACTGACATGTCTTCCTTAGAAAGAACAAGCTCCTCAGAAAACATCTTTAGAGGGGTCACCTTCTCCGGCTCAACGACCACCAGAGCCAACTATTCAACATCATCAACCTCCACCAAATCCAACTTCCTTTTAGCAGAGTCCAAAACCCCAACCTCCACCATAGGAACTTCCTCAACAACAAGAGAAGCAACAACACCAGGAGCCTCAGACCCCACACTCTTAACAATCTCTCCCTCAAGAAGCTCAACAAAGCATTTCTCAGGAATAGCATTAGGACGCAAACCAACCTCCTTCTAGACTTTAGATTCCTTGGGAGGAGTCATTTTCTTTTTAGGAGGAACCACAGGCTTCAACGGACATTTTTTCGCCCAATGCCCCACCTTCTTGCAATGGAAACAAGCAAAGGGGATAGATTCAAACTCAACCTGTTGCTCTCACACTCCCAACTTCGAGTTAATCTTAATCATCGATGGAAGATCCGTAGTTTGGTCCAAAATCACACAAAGCTGGGCATAAACCAATCTGCACCTCAAAGCAATAAGACTATCAATCAAAATTAAACACCCAAAAGTAGACGCTATACCCTTGAAGACCTACTCATCCCAAAATTCTAGAGGGAGCCCAAGCAAATGGACTCACACAAGGGAAAATTCAAATGAACAAGAGTTAGGGGAGAAGCCAACCTCCCATTTCTTTAACACCAAAGTCAACTTTCCAACAAGCCAAGGCCCTCCCACCAGAACCTTCAACAAATCTGCATTGCAAGTGAAAGAAAAGGAGAAGAACCCCTTTGTGAGAGTCACAATCTCCACCTACCCTTTCAGGAACCAACAATTTTTTGCAAGCATTCTAACCATTTCAATATTAGGGTGTGAGCCCAAAAACTTGCCCATGAACGCTTGATCCATGGAGAGTAAACCTTTATCAATAATGCAATTAGGCACCAACACCGAATACTCTCCCTCACACAGATTAGCAAAGAAGTCAACAGGAGGAGAAGAACTTTTTCTCCTTAATCTTAGCACCCAAGAAAGATGACCACGACTTCCCATCCACCGAAAAAAATCAACCTTAGCAACTTCAGAAATGACAGCTGCCTCGGGAGCCACATTCTTAGACCCCACCTTGTCAGGAGAAGTACCATCCTGACCCTGAACGGCTTCAGTACCTAAACGCAAGGACCCACTAGGAGTGGACCATCCAAAGAACCACCATCAGCCTGCTTCCCAACATCAGCCTAACCTTCACCATTAACGCCATCCCCTAGAGTAGGGGTTCCCGCCTTGACCGAATTTGATAAATCCTTACCTTCAACAACACCATCCAACGTCACTCCCATTGTTTTTGAAACAAGTTACACATTTCTATTGTTATTGCATGTACCTAGATCTCTTTCATTTCGTCTTCTTTGCAGTCGTCTTCATCTTCTCAATTGAGAGGTTAACTCTTGTTGTGAACTATTATTTTCTTCATGATTTTCAGTTTCAACATTTATTGCATCTTGAACTCTATTATTTGGTGTTTATAACACACGATCTATTGTAATTGAATTCATTCCTTTAGATTTATCCTTTGTATTCTCATGAGATTGATACCTCCTTTCAACTAATTCATAATTGTGTACTTGTATTTTTTGTCTTTCTATCTCATTAAATTGGTTTGAATGCTCATATGTTTGTAATCTTCTTCTTAATATATATTTCTCCTCTTGAGATGTTCGTACACGATGTATTCTCGTCTCATCTACATGTTGTCTCATTTTTGCTTTAGTCTCTTCAGCTATCATATCTTCCCTACGTTTAACACATCTTTCTCTATCATTTTGGTTTCGATGATTTTTTGCTTCTTCTCTTTGTACATTATTCTTTTGTTCACGTCGTTGTCTCATGTAATTTTGAGCATATTCTCTTCGATGTTCTTTTTATTATTCTTCATTTTCAAAATTTAATCTTGGGCAAGGCATCCTAAACAATTATATAATAAATTTAATCAAACAAAATTATACATGAAAAATTAATACAAATTATCCTAACAATTGTCACAAAATTAATACAAATTAAATGACAAATCTTATTTATTTATAATATATATTAATTATTTAACATATAAAAATATATATAATATATTATTTAAACCTCTTAATAAAGCAATGAGTCTCTTTAAAAAACTATTCAAAAATAAAATATAAATTAAAAAAGTACTATTATGAGAAATTTTAATATACACTAATTTCATTAAAAATATATATATCACAAAATAATACATTAATTGATAAATATTATTTACGTTGCCAGCTATTTGGCAGAGTTTACCACTGGGGGTGATGTGGCATACATTTGGGCGCTCTACTGGCCCAATGTTGAGGTGGTCGTTGGATTCGTTGGCAGTACTTTGGGATTTTTTTGGTGGACGGCTTTCGTCACGTTTCCCCTGCCCTTTGTCAAAGTAATAATGGAAACTTACGGTGATTTACAAAGCCTACCCTAGTTGTTCATGCCACCCCCTAAATTTTGTCCTTGGGACGTAGAGCGAGGACAAGGTCATGCTTTTGGTTACTCTCATGAGGTGGCGTGGCGACTTTTGGCACTTCAGAGTTTTATTACCTGTCAATGTCATTTAAAAAAAGTTGAAAACATGGATATACAACGCTGGATGAAATTAGTTGTTGAAGAGGAGCTAAACCGTAGGAAGAAGACTTGGATGAAACAAAATAACAATTGGTTGAAAAAGTGGGACATTAAGTTGCATGAATGTCCTAACACTAATGAGGAGATAAAAAAATTTGTGTTCGAGAAGTTTAGAGTTGCTATGTGGGCTAGACAACTTGGTCGTAAAAAAGCACATTATATCAAAGAATTCAACTCCAAGTGGGAGCATGACAAAAAAGACTACCTAAGGGTCCCAATTAAAGGTAAAGCAAGGCTTCTCGTTGCGCAACTAAGGACTGGGTCTCATCATCTTAGATGTGAAACAGGTAGGTGGACTGTCCCCAAGGAAGTGTGGGAGCAAAGAACCTGTATTTTTTGTAGCAAGGGGGTGGTTGAGACCAAGCATCACTTTATCTTCGAGTGTGCAGCTTATGAAGACATTTGTATCCAGTATGAGGGTAACTTGAAGGTGGTTAATCTAAATGAACTCTTTATGGAGGATAGGCTTCTCAAGACGGCCAGCTTCCTGATCAAGATTCATAATAGGCGTGCTGACTTGAAAAGAAAGCTGAAAATGGTTAAAGACCAAACTTTGGGTCCCATAGGCTGATGGTCTCGTGGACGATATTAAAATCATTCATTCATTCATTCATTACACCCAAGGCCTCCTCTGCCTCCATTCGCCCTCTATATCTGCCAGATGAGTGTTGGTTTCTACACATTTGATTATGCGTTTGTGGCATGGGCTGGGCTTAACGGAAAAAGCTATCTAGCCCCCAAAATGGCATGGTAAGGGGGCTTGCATCCATTGGCATCCATCCATGATATAAACGTACGGTAGAACTGGGAACTGTCAGCCAAGTTTTGATTTTAACGCTGTTCGTAGCCTGCCGCCAGGGAAACCAAGTGCGTCCAGCATCTACCGCCAGCCTCCACAAGTTGATCAATATTAATGTATCAGTATTAATTGTCAACCACTCACAATTTCCCACTAAATTAAATTTGCAGTCTCCCTTAAATTTCCCGCGGTAGAAAAGGAGTTTGTTGCAGTGTTTGGGTTCTACTTCCCTTCCTCAAACAGCTCCCGTTCCAAAGATCTTTTTGTTTGCAACAAAGGATCTTTCTGAACGGTCAACACTCTCAAGGTATGGCAGATGAATCACATATGCCATTGTTCTTCCTAGATAAAAAATCTTTCTGTTTGCAATGAAATTGAGGTTTTATGGTTGTGTTATGCCGATAACAAGAGACGAAATTCATAGGAGATTCATACACATACGAGGAGCGACTAGGAGCTGCTTTCATTTTTACCATAAACGAACAGCACAGCACTAGGTTTTCTTTTTCAAACTGTTCTCAGTTTTATAAATTGCTCAAGCTTATTAATCTTTTGTTTGGCTGATATAAATTTTTCACATCACTACAACCCGTGTGTATAATATTCAAATGGAATGAGCATGCATTGATCAAAAGCAGTAAAATGTCGAAACAGGGAAAGTTTTGTTTTTCTTCCCTTTGTTTTGTGAAAATCCAGCCAAACACCAAATCTGGTGTAAACAACTATTTTTTTGGAAACTACAAAGGGATTGCTTTTCTCTTCCCTTGTTTGTTGTATAGATATTTGTACTTCTATTTTAACCGCATGACTAAGCTTGAAAACAACTATAAATTTTCCAATTCATCTATGCACAAATATTGTATGCTCGTTCAAATGACATTTGACTTTTTCCATAATAAAAATTATCTACGGCCTTTACATTGGAGAATTTCCACAGCTTTAATGTGAAAATATTACTTCTAACTTTCAATGTAGACCAAGACTTTAAAACTTAGTGTATTAATTTTGATAATAAATCCAAGTTGTATGCCCTTTAAAACTTAGTGTATTAATTTGGGAGTCAAAATGCATTCTAACTAAACACTCTTGATTAAGAAAATGGTCAAATAATGCATTCAACAACATTTATTTCCATCAAATGCAGCATAAACAATATTTTAAATCTTACATTTTTTTATTTAAATAGAAAGTATATATTAAGGAAAAAATCACATATTTTAACTAATTTTTACTCGAATGATTAGAAAGTTTCAATTGTGTTGTTTCCTCTAGTTAAATAGGTGTTCCTTGAATTCATTTCAAGTTATTATTGTGCATTTAAAACAACACATTATGTTTTGGGGATTAAACTACTTTAATTTGAAGAATAGGAGCAAGATCTTAAAAAATAATTTCTTAAAATTTGTGAACCTTTTGTTAGTTAAACTACTCAAAGTTAGAGGAAGTTGATAATTGAATAATTTTTGTATTTAATAAAATTTTATATAATTGAAGTTGAAATGTATTTAATAAAATAGTTATTAGATTGATCTAATATTCACATAGAAAATGATTGTAAAAATACGGTGAAAAATTAGACAAATGAATGTGGAAGTAGAGGTATATGTGTACACATTGATAAGATAAAATCTATTAAACTAGCATACATATATTAAATATTAATATATATAAAATACACCGAGAGTTATGTTATCAGAGGCCTATTGCACTGAGAAAAAATGATGAAAATAGGCACCTCAAAAAAGATAACTCTCAGTGTATTTTATATATATTAATATTTAATATATGTATGCTAGTTAATAAACAATGGAAGCCTTACCCTTTGCCCGTGGCATCTGTAGTGTGATGCATAAATTAGAAATTTCTAGGAGATAATTAGGTTTAAATTTAGATTGATCTTGCAAACCTCAATTACCAGAATTTGGGCTTTGTGCCCTCTTTGCGGCCATTGGATGTTTCACCTGAATTTTTTACAATAAGTAAATTATGAAGTATGTTTATATTCTATTATATTAACAATATTATATTTATAATTTTTTTAATGAAATATATTTACTTAAATTTCAAATAACTATATATAATACTCGATTTCTGTTGAAAATAATACATCATTTCATAAAAATATAGACAATTTAATAATTATCAAGAAGATCTCAAAATCTTACAAATAAAAGTTAACCAATGTTTTTTAAAAATATTTTATTAAATCAATAAGTAATTTTAAAAAACTTATATTATAAATTTTAAAACAAATAAATTACTAAATTAATCAATATTTACTAACCTTCGAACTAACTAATATCAAATATATTTTCAATTATATTACAAACATGAAAATTGTTTAATTATTTCATTAATTATTTCTATTTACATTTATTTTAATTGACCTAAATTAAAAATGTAAAGAAGTTTTATTTTAGATTGTATTAAAAACTATTCAATAGGCAACACTTATTAATCATTTCATTTATTAATAATTTACCAACTACTATTTGTATTTATTTTAATTATACTATATTAATAATGTAAAACATAATTTTCTTACAAGTAAAATGATGTCAAATTTTCAAATTTTAAATATTTAAAATGATTAGAAGTTATTATGTTCATATTTCAATGTGTATGTTTATTAAACATTAATATATAAAAACTACATTAAATAAATGATAGTTGGTGAATAAAGTTGGAAACCTAAAAATATGTTGATTATATATCTCTACAAGTCTTATTTTTTTTCCTAATTATTTCCCGCTAAATAATTATGAAAATAATAGAATAAGAGCAAAGATGAATAAATAGCAATATTTTGAAAGTAAACTATAAAACTATAAGATTAGAAAAATAAAAATAGGTGAATTTTGCAATCAATTTTCAAATTTCTCATGCACAATTAGATTAAAGATTTCAATTTTGTTTAATAAAATAAATTTAAAATTATTTAGATATTCAAAAACATAAAGAACACCATTAAAATTCTAGTATTACTTATTGATTTTTCAATTACCATATATTGTTTGAGTAATTGTTATTTATATTTTCTTTTCTATCTATTTTTTAATTTTTTGACAATTTCAAAATCATAAAAAACAACTCTTTATTAACCATTTTCAAATATAATTTAATTTATTATTTAGCAATTAAAAATTAATTTTGACCAATAAAACAATAAATCTTATTTTTTAATAAATTATCTAATCATGCTTAATAATTTTTTGGAAAAGCTAGTAAATTTTTTTACTAAGTTAAAATGATTAAATAATTTTTTTATAAGATAAGTCATATAATTTGTAAAATGATGTCAAATTTTCAAATTTTAAATATTTAAAATGATTAGAAGTTATTATGTCCATATTTCAATGTGTATGTTTATTAAACATTAATATATAAAAACTACATTAAATAAATGATAGTTGGTGAATAAAGTTGGAAACCTAAAAATATGTTGATTATATATCTCTACAAGTCTTATTTTTTTTCCTAATTATTTCCCACTAAATAATTATGAAAATAATAGAATAAGAGCAAAGATGAATAAATAGCAATATTTTGAAAATAAACTATAAAACTATAAGATTAGAAAAAATAAAAATAGGTGAATTTTGCAATCAATTTTCAAATTTCTCATGCACAATTAGATTAAAGATTTCAATTTTGTTTAATAAAATAAATTTAAAATTATTTAGATATTCAAAAACATAAAGAACACCATTAAAATTCTAGTTTTACTTATTGATTTTTCAATTACCATATATTGTTTAAGTAATTGTTATTTATATTTTCTTTTCTATCTATTTTTTAATTTTTTGACAATTTCAAAATCATAAAAAACAACTCTTTATTAACTATTTTTAAATATAATCTAATTTATTATTTAACAATTAAAAATTAATTTTGACAAATAAAACAATAAATCTTATTTTTTAATAAATGTAATGTAAAATTACTTTAAGCATGGAACAAAATAATATTTTTCATTTTTAGTTTGTCTCCATTTTTTCTATATATATATATATATATATACAATGTTAAAATTAATTACAAATATTTCATCCAATTATATTCTTCCTAGATATGTTTCTTAATTAAAATTGAATTAGGAAAAAAAAAAAGACTTGTAGAGATATATAATCAAAATAATCCTATCATCCTCCAATGGTCTGACAAACCTTTTTTGGGACCACACCCTTTTAGATTTGAGATAATGTGGATGTCTCACCATGATTTTAGAAAACTCATTAAGAATTGGTGGAGCTACCCTGTTCAAGGCTCGGCTATGTATAGAATATCCCAAAAACTGGATCTTATTAGGAAAGAAGCCAAAGGTTGGTCCAAGGCAACTTTCAGTGACTTTTTCAAAACTAAGAAGATGATCAAGGACAAGCTTGAAGGGTTCCAAAGGTTCATGGCCTCGGGCCATTCTCAGCAAGCTGTTCATGTTGAAGAAGAAAATTGGAGGAAAAAGTGGAGGGATATTTTAAGTAAAGAAGAAATATATTGGAAGCAGAGATCAAGGATTCAATGGCTCAAGGAGGGTGACAGGAACTCTTCCTTTTTCCATAAGATGGCCATCAGACATAAAAAAGAGGAATACCGTCAAGTGTTTGATGAATGATTCTAATCAAGAAGTCAAGGAGGCTGATAAAATCGGAGAGGTTGTTGAAAATTACTTTAGACTGATCTACTCGGACACTGGCACCCCCCCTCTAAAGATCTTCAGACGAGGATCCTGGGTCACCTCTTGCTCGGTATCAGTGAGTCTAATAATCATCAACTTTGTGCCCTTATGACTGAGGATGAGGTTTGGACTGTTGTGTTTGCTATGGGCGCTTATAAGACCCCAGGACCGGATGGTTTTCCTCAAGCCTTCTTTCAATAATATTGGGACATTGTCAGCTATGATATTACTATGGCCGTTAAAGATTTCTTTAGGACTAGTAAATTGTTAAAGAAATTAAACAATACTTTCATTGTGCTTGTTCCTAAAGTGCAGGATCCTATACACATGACTGACTTCAGACCTATAAGTCTTTGTAACACGGTCTACAAAATCTTTTCCAAAGTCCTTGTCAACCGTTTGAAGCCACTTTTAGACAAAATTATTAGTAGATGTCAAAATGGGTTTGTGCCAGGAAGGCAAATCTCGGATGTTGCTATTACGACTCATGAAATAATTCATTCTATGGAGAAAAGAAAGAACCAAGGTATGGCTTTTAAACTTGACATTTCCAAAGCCTATGATAGGGTCAAATGGAAGTTTTTGTATTTTGTCCTTGCTAAGCTTGGCTTTAATGATAGAGTGATTGGTATCATTAGGGAGTGTGTGGAATCTGTTCAGTATTTGGTGCTTGTCAATGGGATCCCCTGGGGTTCCTTTAAAGTTGGTTAAGGACTTAGGCAGGGGGATCCCCTCTCTCCCTACCTATTCATCATGGTGGCTGAGGTTTTGGGAAGGAATTTTCTTTCCTTGCTCAACTTAGGGAAAATTTAGGGGATTAGACCTGCCTCCAACCTTCCTCCCTCCATTCTCCAACAGTTTGTTGATGACATGTTTCTTTTTGGAAAGTCCTCTATGATTGAAGCTAGAGAATGGAAATGCCTCCTACAGGATTATGCTTGTGCTTCTGGCCAATGTAAGCAATGTCTATTTCTTCAACACGAAAGCTTATCTCCAAGCTAAGATCTTAGCCATCCTGGGTTGCCTGAGTGCTTCTCTTCCGAGTATCTACTTGGGCCTGTCACTTACTGTTAAGGAGGTGTCACACAACTTTTGGAATGGTATTCTGGAGAGAATGCAAAAGAAAATTGCTAGTTGGAAAGGCCAACTTCTTAGTAATGTTGGTAAACTCCAACTTCTTAAAGCCTCCCTTCAAGGTATTTCGGTCTACTTTCTCTCTCTTTAAGATTTCAAGTTCCATGGCTGAAAAGTTAGAAAGAATTCAAAGATCCTTTCTCTGGACGGGAATGGAGGAAAAGAAAAGACTGGCCCTAGTTAATTGGGACACTATCTGTCACCCCAAATGTGAAGGGGGCTTGGGGATCAGGAAGATTACTAATTTGAACAAATCCCTCATTGCCAAGATTGGCTGGAGCTTGATTCAGGAAAGGGCAGAATGGTGTAATATAATGAAGGCTAAATACCTTAATCAAAGACATTTTTTTAGAGCTTTGGACCTGATTGACCTACCTCTGGGATCTAAGATTTGGAACAATATCCTTAAGAGTGGATCCCTCTTGAAGGAAGGGGTTAGATGGAAAATAGGTAATGGGAGATCAATTAGGTTCTGGGAGGACAGCTGGATTGGGAGCAGGCCCCTTGCTGACAGTCACTTTAATATATTAAGGGATCATGCTGAAAACCTCTTTGGTACTTACATTTATGATTATACCTCACCCAGAGCCAGATGGAAAGTTTTGAAGTTGTCTTTTTTACATTGGCCTAACCTTCTGCCAAAGGTTATGGAGCTTCAAGAGCTTTTGAAAATGACTAGACTCCCTCTATTTCCCAAGGAGGACAGAATTTTCTGGTCAAAGAATCACTCTGGGGAGTTCACTGTTAAGTTTGCTTATCTGCTGCTTCTTAGGTTTGGTGGTGATGAGCAGTGTTGGAGAAAGGTTTGGCTTCATCAGCTTATCCCTAAAATAAACTTCTTCTGGTGGACCTCCATCCATGGAAAAATTTTAACTATTGATAACCTTGTCGAGAGGGTTTTTCAATTCCCTAATTGGTGTACTCTTTGCAGAAAGGAAGAAGAAACCATCCCCCATCTTTTTATTCATTGCCAGTTCACTTCCCTGGTTTGGCAGAATGTTTTGCAGAGACTAAACATCTCTTGGGTCTTTAATAGAGATATCCACTAATTCATCTTAAATTGGAAATTCCCCTCCAATCATCCCTCAATTAAACTGCTCTAGCAACTTATTCCACCCCACATCTGTTGGTGCTTGTGGAAAGAAAGAAATAACAGGATCTTCAGAGAAAAGGCTAACAATGTGGATGGTCTTTTGATAATCCTTAATAAGTTGCTCCTGGATAATATCTCAACATGCAAATGGAAGAAGCATATTAATCCCCTGACTGCTTGGGATAGAAACATTGCTACCGCCTAGAATTTACCCAATGAGATCTTGAGATTTGACAACTCCAAATCAATTATCAGGAAGCATACTAGATGGAGAAACCCTAAACCGCCCTGGGTTAAGCTTAACTTTGATGGGGCAGCTAGGGGATGGATGTCAGCTGCTGGAGGTATAATCAGGGACCATTCTGGCAGCTTGGTTGCTGCCTATGCGGGGAATTTGAGCAATCATACTAGTAATCAGGCTAAGGGCATGGCCCTCCTCCGAGGTCTTAAGATTGCACTGTCAATTGGTGCCAAGACTTTGGAAATCAAAGGGGACTCAATGCTAATTGTGGAAGCCACTAAAGGAAAGATGAAAGTGGGATGGTCCCTTAAAGGTATTCTAGAGGACATTTTTCCTCTTCTAAATGCTCTTCATGACTTTTCTATCCAGCACGTCTTCAAAGAAGGGAATGTGACTACTGACAGCCTCGCGGCGGCGGATCTTGATATTGAAGGGCTTAGGTGTTGGCGAAATGAGGTTTCTTTGCCCCCCTTGGCTCTGGTGTGTTTAAAGGAAGATCTCAAACATTTAAATGATGAGTCTTAGATGGTGCTTACTTATTTTTGCCGAGCTCCTTCTAACTTTGGTTGGTTTTTCTGGCGGGAGCTGGCTTTTGAATAATTGGCTGTTATGTGAGGTGATGGGCCTCATATGTGGGTCTGCTGGCTTGCACGACCTCTTATGGGCTGGTGATATGGCGAATCTTCCTATCCCCACTGGACGATGGCGTCATTATTTTTTGAACCCCCTAAACTTTTGTGTTCAACTTTTTAAGCTTGCAGATTTCATGAGATTTTTTGTGACGGCTAAGTACTACGCAGAATCATGCCCTTACTTGATGTGGGCGATTCGCACAAGGGAGTTATTTCCCTTTCATGGATTGCGAGAAGTCACATTTATTGTCTCTATTTTCGACTGTTATGGTCACTTTGCGCTGGCTTGTTTCCTATTGATGCTTCTAGAATTGACTACCAACTCTTCTGCACTGGTTCCCCTGTTCTGGTCGTCGACATCTTTAGTGTGGGCTCTATGGGTGGGGACAGAGTGCGTGTGGAGCCAGACAGGTGTGATGAGTGGAAAGCGGATGCCACTATTTGGCGCATCTGTAAAGAAGGCGGAATTGCGGGTAAAAGCAAGAAGTTGGGTACACGAAGAGGGGAAGTTTCAGCCAAAAAAAAATCTCGCAGAAAACGCATACGCGTTATTAAAAAAACACGTATGCGTTTAGGATCGGGTACCCGATCCTAAAAAAATGCGTATGCACTATCAAACGCGTACGCGTTATATAATGCATACACATTTTATAACACATAAAAATTAATTATTTAAAAAAAAAATACTTTTTAGAAATGCGTACGCATTTTAGAACGCGTATGCGTTTTGAAATCAAAACGCGTACGCGTTTTAGAATGCGTACGCGTTTCTAAAAAGTGTTTTTTTTAAATAATCAAGAAAGTAAGGAACGCATATGCGTTTTGTAATGCATACACGTTTTGTAAAAACGTGTATGCATTTTTTAAATTCAAAATTCCCAACCCACATGCTGCCTCGATTTTAGGCTCGGAAAAGGCTTAGCAATCCGAGCCTTAGCCTTTGACCTGCAACTAAAAAACTAAGGCAGATTGAAGAAGAATGTCCAACTTTGACAACATAGATGATGGACTTTTTTTCTGAATGAGTCTATAAAATTAAAACCCATTAGAGAACACAATTTCTACTTTCTAAATATATATTTTTTGTTAAAATTGGATTACGTTTGCTATTTTTTAATTAATTTCTAAGCAAACTAGTCCTTAAACTTGAAATATCAGGTTTTTTTGTTTTTTAATAACTTTTTATTGGTTGATTTTCTTGTAAAAAAAATTATATGGGACCAAACTTCAGACAATTCTCTACACAATGAAAAAAAAAAGAGTAAAAAAATATTTTGTTTAGGTCCAATTATGTTGTCCGTACACGTTGATTTGAAAAAACATCAATTAAGGCCAATAAAATTTAATAAAAAAAATATATTCAACCAAAAATTACAAAAAAAAATTTAGACCAAACTTCATGTTGTTAGCTCTCTTTTCCTAAAAGGAATTAGCAAAATAATTTTATTTGGGTCAAAAAGTGTTGTTCATACACCTGCTTGGTATGGTAAAAAAACAGGGACTTTTAAAAAGTGGTTTTTATAGATCCTTATCAAAATGTAATTTCTATAAACTGAGTATTTTAATAATTTACATATTTGGAAACTAGATTCAAAATTTTAAATTTCATATTACTGAATTTTTTAAAGATTCATTGTGGAAGTGCCTCAATTTTTCAGTCCAAGTGTGGCAAATTCTGAAAAATAGCAAAAACATTTCCACTTTTTGAGCTTTTTGTGTACCCAACTTCTTGCATCAGCGCTTGCGTAGTACATGGAGGCCATGACTGGTCACGATGAGGGCTTGTCTCACAAGTTTGTCACCTCGTGGAAGGAGGGTAGGGTCACCATTGGTGGAATTTCCTTCGAAGTTTCTGAGGAGGTCATTGCTAGAGTTACTAGGCTCCTGAATAGTGGCCGCACTTGGAAGAAAACTACGAAAGTTCCAGACCAGGTTAGTCTGAATCAGTTTTTTCGCGGTGATGAGAAACCTGTCAAGTTGCGGGGTGGCTTTGACTGCGAGGCACTGCCGAAGCCATGGGATAAAGTCTATTTGGTGATAATAAAATATTTCACATTGGAAGGAAGGTATGGTGTCTACTACTATTACCACTTTAATTTCCTCAACCACCTTAGGAACCATCTGTATATTTCTATTCATTTCTTCCTATATCATGCCCTTGACAGCACTATGGCAGAATTTAATGAAGCCACTAATTTCGGAAAGAATTATACTATCCTTCACCAAGGCCTTATATCTAGGCTTTATCATTTCCATATGGCGCTTTGCCCTGCTCAGCCTATCACTGTGCAAGAAGTTCTGTCTCTCCTTGCTCTTGACGAAACCTCAGTTTCCTCCACTCCCCCCTCTGCTAGTATTTTGGACACGCCGGGCCCAAGCAAGAAAAAATGCCTCAAGAATCCTGCCTTGAAATCCCATCCCCATGGCACTTCCCCTGGTATGGGCCCGGAGGATACGGGTAGGGAAAGAAAGCAGCTTGCCCCTACCCCGCGCCCTAAGGCGAAAGCCTCAAAAAAAGCTAAAGTCTGCCATCAAATTGACTCTGATGTTGAGATCACTGAGGAAACTAACACCCCCCGTCGTTCTCATAGACTGGTTTGTAAGCAGGACAAGATTGGAAGCCTTAAGGAAGCCTCTGATTCGAACAAGGATCTCGAGAGTGACAATGAAAGCCACAAGGAAATGGTGGCGGGAGGAGCAAGTCGGTCGGTGTCGGTGAACAGTGAGTCCCATGTGTCGAAAAGTTTAAAGAAGGGCCCTTCTGGTGACAATGTGCTGGAAATTACCCCCCGGTCCTTTGATGTTGTTAAAGGAAAAGCTCCCTTGAAGGATGATCACAAGGAAAAAGACCTGGCTTGGGAACAGGTTGGCTTGCTGAAGGGGAGATTGGAGAGGCTAGAAAAGAAGGTCCAGGAGGTGACCCAATTTTCCCTGAGGGTCATGCATAGGTCGGCAACTAGTCTCTGTTTGCTTTAGAAGGACAAGTCTACGGAAGATGTTGAACTTGATGCTGATTTCAAGGAGCTACTCGAGTTCCTCATGGCGGATTGGGCAACTGCCTTACATAATTTTCCTGGCAGGAAGGATATAAATTAGGCCGCTGGGCCTGTTTGTTCTTGTTTATTTTATGTCTTGTTGTTCGTTTTTTCTGCAAAACTTGATGGGCCCCTGGTGGTCCTTGGACTTATTTGGCTGGTTTCATGCTTGCATGTTGAACCTTGTCATCTTACGTATACTGTTACTTTTTGTTTTTGATGATGTGTTGTGAGTGATGGCTTTCTCTCTACTGTCACTATGTTGTTAGTGTGCTTTCGATGGATGGCCTTTGGTGCCTTGTTATTATGGGTCAGCACCCTTGTTTTGCTGCTTTATATTTCAAAAACATATTTTTAGGTTTCCAATTTTATTCACCAACTATCATTTATTTAATGTAGTTTTTATATATTAATGTTTAATAAGAATACACATTAAAATATGAACATAATAACTTCTAATCATTTTAAATATTTAAAAATTAAAAATTTGACATCATTTTACAAATTATATGACTTATCTTATAAAAAAATTATTTAATCATTTTAACTTAGCAAAAAAGTTTATTAGTTTTTCCAAAAATTTATATTATAAAATTAATAATTTATTAATAAATAAAAATATTTTTTAAAAATATTTATCAAAAAAAATATTAAATACAGGCATAAATTGTATTCTTTATATTTTCATAATTATTTAAAAATAATAATTAATCATTACTCATTTAAAATAACAGAAACAACTATTTCAAATATACAAATTTCATGATTTTATTAAAAATAAATAATATCTTTAGTTATAATCAAGTGTGCAGATGGAGTTTACATTACGGTGAAAAAAACATGTACAAGATTACATTATACTACAAGCCGTGAGAAAAAATAGCCAGAAATTTAGGCAAAATTGTGATAGTGGTTGACGATTAAATTTCCCCATTAATACTTGTTGGTGGTAGATGACTTGGGCCCACTTGGTTTCCCCTGGCGGTAGGCTACGAACAGGCGTTAAAATAAAAACTTGGCTGATAGTTCCCAGTTCTACTGTACGTTTATATCATGGATGGATGTCGATGGATGCCCTTACCATGCCATTTTGGGGGTTGGATAGCCTTTGTCGGGTTAACCAGCACACACTAAGGTACTTTGACCGCTTATGTGGCAGATGTGGGTCCCTTCCTCTCACCGACGCCCGCTTCCATTCTGTTCAAACAATAGTCTCCGTTAATTTCAATTTGAACTGTTCCTGCACAAAAGTCAGTGGATGCATTTGATCGCATAAAACAAGAAGTCAAAGCAATGAGGTATCAAAACAAAAAAATGGTTGATGCAACTGCGACATTGGGAGCTTCGGAATAGGGTATGGACAACCATCAAACCATAATGGAAGTCAAATTATTGTCAACTATTACATCCTAGTAGACATGTATGCAAAATGTGGCACATAGACAAGGCACGCAAATTGTTTGAGCAGATGCATCAAAGAAATGTGATCGCATGGATGCTATGATTGAAGGATATGCACAAAATGCATTTGGTGAAAAGGATTAATAAAATTTCAATCAAACTTGATTTGCAAGTGTAAAGCCAGACTGCACAACCTTTTCCAGCATCCTCCCAGCCTATGCCAAAATGGGAGATTTGGAACAAGGTATGGACATCCAAAGGAATTTTCTGGAATGTTGTAGCTGCAACTGCCCTAGTAGCCTGTGCCAAAATGGGAGATTTGGAACAGGGTATGGACATCCAGAGGAATTTTCTGGAATGTTGTAGCTGCAACTGCCCTGGTAGAAGTGTAATAAGAATATACAATGCTCGTGAATTGTTTGGCAGAATGCCTCCAAGAATTGTTTTGATAGAATGTGATATTCTTCAAACTATCTATCTCAATACAAGATCTTTTTAGTCACAATTTTGATGAATTCACTTTTCCTTCAAGAAAACAACTTGAAAGGATTTTAAAGGAAATATACTAGTTAATGATCAAGGTAATTAATTTTAGTTTGTAGCATTAATTAATAGCTCATGAATTATAGATTAACCATTCTATAATGATTATGGGAGGAAATGAATTGTAGGATACTCCTAACATTTCTTCTAATTACATGGTCAATGTTATCGTAAATTGTTGAGAGATCTAACACCTCAATAGTTAAACATGTAACAAAAACTTCCAACACAACCATAGATGAAAACTCCACCATTTCTAGATATCATTATTATTCTATGTATTCTCAAGACCATTATCACACACACAAAAAAAAAAAAAAAAAAACTCATATTGATGCCACCAAGTTCCTACAATCCTATATGGAAAGGGACCTACAATAATACAAGAGGTTGTAATGTTTCTTTTCAATGTCATCATCTAGTTGGTATGCTAACTTAATAAGGCATAGGACAGAGGATCTATTGTAGCTGATGTGTAATACTATCAACCAATAGAACAATGATATTTTGACATTTTTTATGGAGCCTCATATGAGTACACATAACATTAGATCATGTTTTTATCAAATGATTGATGCATCACTTGGAGGAAAAATCCCAAAAAATCCTTGTGAGTTGCAAGAGGATGCGATGTGGTAATGTGATGTAACCATTGCTAGCATCTACATAGTTGAGAGAACAAAAGTGAGGGTCATCCAATGGTGCATGAGAGCCTTGATAAATTTGATGAGGTTGCTTAGGAGTTCCATGAACTATAGGATCAAGTGAAGATTAGAGGATTGATTCAAGTGCTTTGGTAATGAATACAGATATGTAAGCCATTGGATTGAAACAATTGAGAAATGACCACCATTCTCTTTAACAAATTTACACTTTATAATCATAGAAAACAACAAAAATAAATTATAAAGATACATCATATGGGCATAACATCTTCCAACACATGAAGTGGATAAATATTCAAATGATCTAATTTATTCTCTACATTAAGGAAGTATTCAAACCTAAACATGATTTTGGCTTTGTCTCTTAACAATGAGGCTTTGATGGGTTCCCTAAACTTTTAATTTACACATTAATGATTGATATTTTATCTTAGTCCTAAATTAGGAAACAATATGAAGGATCTAAGTTAATTATTTGACTATATGACATTACACACTAGACACATACACAAACATAATTGCATTATAATGGAATCTTAGGACACTAGTAATAAGGATTCCTTGAACACCAATATGCAACTAGCATTATAAAATCCTAATAAAATAATTTAAAAATTTGTTAATCTCTCCAAGTGATGACACAACTCTAATCAAATTTAAATTATTGTACATGGAGTGGGATGGTCACTATCCATTCATGAATGAATGTTAAAATAGTAGGAATTCCTCTGACTTGGTAAAATACAACTTAATTACATGTGGGCACTAAGGATCCAAACTCAACTTAAGGTCCAAATTATCTAGCTACTAAACTTAATATCGTTAGCTTACAAGCCAAAAATATCAAATTCTATACAAGAATATAAAGATCATCCATTTTTAATTCTCCATCAAATGACCATGTG
This sequence comes from Sequoia sempervirens, assembly GCA_007258455.2. Lineage (NCBI taxonomy): Eukaryota > Viridiplantae > Streptophyta > Pinopsida > Cupressales > Cupressaceae > Sequoia > Sequoia sempervirens. The sequence goes on from VDFB02075321.1 coordinate 180,545,222, forward strand.
ACAATCTCTAGAACCTATTAGTATTAGTTTTAATTCTTAGTACCTTATGTGCATATTAAAATCAAATAGGGTAAATCTGGGAGTTTTCTATGAATAATGCATATATAGTGTATAAGTTGTAACCAACCTTCAACTAAATAATTTATGTAAGGGATTATTTCACTTAATTTTGGCCACCATAAGATTAAGGTTGCTAAAATTCAAGGGATAATCCAGGGTGATCCCATAATAGTGGTTTACAATTTTTGGCCAAACTGGACACTGAAATTATTATTTTTAACTAATTCTTCACATTCGGGCACCTATAGCGGCTAAACTGTGAGGAATTTGATGATGGTGCAAACTAGAGTCTCATCAAATTTTGTCTGTAGATTCTAAAAATATTTTTTTCCAAATTTTTGGAATCAAATTGCACTTCTTTTTCCATCTCCCACGAAAATTGATTTTTTTCAGAAAACAACATTTTTAAAAAGTGACGCACACCGTATAATGCATAACTTTTTTTCCATGAAGTATAAAATTCTAGATCTTTCAAATTTAGATTTGTAACTCTAATATCTAGTGCTTCCACTTGGTTAGATAGTTTTTTATTGAATATTTTTTCCTTAATCAAGTTTCAAAGTCAAACAAATTACAATTCGACAATACATTATAACGCTAACTTTTTTGTATATGTCAAAATTTTATTTTATTTTTTTTGTTGGATCAAGGACTTCAATATCTGGTGCACTCATATTTTTCAATTTTTTTTTTTGATAATCTTCTATTTTTCCACATGTGAAGAACAAAGAAATTCATTTTCGATGAAAAACCTATGTTTAATAAAACTTAAAAAACAAATACATAACAAAACCAAAACATATTAAAATTATATTCATTGGATAGCTTGTTCTGAGGAATACCATAATCATTTGAAATAAATTTTAAATGAACTCATTTGATCCCCCAAAATCTAAATCAAAAGTGATTTTTTATCAGCATTTTGATAGGTGTAAAGGAGACGCATTTATAGGTATGGTTTAAAACTAGCGAGGTTCTATCCAAGGGGTTTTGATCTAAGGTGATTTGATCAAACCCTCTTCAATTGGAATCCTTAAAATGGAACTTTTTAAGGCTTAAATCATTATATTTTCTAAAAATATGCGATTTCAGCTAAAATTCATTCCTCTCAGGAATTGTAAACCACTATTATGACAGCACCCTCCAACCATACAATTTGTTATTAAACTTCCAAGCCACCCTCACAACAAAGCATATAGTTTCATGGGGTGATGGAAAGGTGTATGGGTTTGGCCATGTTGTTTTCTCTAAATCAAATTATTATCAAGTATTGAATTAATTTTAAGCATTATTTGTTTCATACCTTATAGAGATTTAGCTATCGCACATAGGATCTGCTAGACATACTAGTCAAATTCCTTCTACAATACCTTATCTATTGAATTAACTAGACTCATATTTACATATATAGAGAACTACAACAACTACAATGGGGCCAAGTACTAGTCAATAGTTGAAACACCTATATGGGCCAACACTAGCTAGCTATAACCAACATTCTACACTCATAGAACATGACCATCATTTGATATCTAGAAATCTACTAAGAAGATAAATATTCACCAGAAGAGCGATTTTGTATGTCTAGTTTCCATTATTGAGTGGATAGATACAATATAAGGAGGAGGTCCTCATGATTAATTGTTTATTAGTTCTTCTTTTTACCATAAAAATAAAAAATAGATCCTTTTTATTGGCTATTGTGTTTTAGCTTAGCAAAAAAATACAAAAACTCATGGGAATTGATCTACTAGACTCAAAATCATAAGACATTAATTACTACAACTATTGGTTTGACCATGTAATTCTTGATTATGGGATACTACCCAAGAACATACCTTAGTAAATTCTTCACTAGATACTTCATTCTCTTTCTTTCATACTTAAATCTTTTAGATGATCAACACCCCTAAAATTTAATCTAAATTCATTGGTTGTGGATCTTATATTAAATTGCGGTTCTTTCTAATCATGTTTTTAGTACTATTATCATTAATGTCTTATCTTGAATATGGGTTAGTCTAAAAGTAATCCAAATTTATACTAAGAAATTTTACAATCAAAATCATGCCTACTCTAAACCACTTATGTTATAAGATATTGTTATAAAAGGTGATACAATTAATATAAGAGTTGATGATAATCCATTGGCCTTATAACATAGGATAATCTCACTCAAAGGTTGTGAATGAGCTTTTAAAGTTGCAATATTCCAAATTTTCATGTTTGTGTTTTGATCTAAAGTTGTTTGTCAAGTGGGTTTAAGCATAGCAATTTTAGTTTATCGTTTCTATAGTTGATGTTGTTTATGTTTTTGATTGGATAAGCAGGGTTTTTGAAAGGGCCCTAAACCCTTTTACAAATAAAAAGATAGAATTTTAAGTTCAACAAAACAAAAAAACCAACAAAGAACAACAAAACAACAAACAAACGGAACCACTACAACTCCATCGAAATGGAGTAGAAAAACAACCCACCCAGCTCAAGGTGGTTTAAAAAATTGTTCCAAATATTTTTGCTGAACCATTATACAAGGGTTCTTCTCCACAAACCTTTTCATCTTTTTATTGCAAGGATAAGAAACAAAACCATTCATGGGACCAAACAAACCAGGAGTATCAACTGAGGGATTATTTGAATCTTCAACCCGAGGTTTTTGGAGTAGCGAGGGGTGGTCTTCCACGACAACAAACATCTTCTCAGGCTTTTGAAAGAGTGTGGTGTGATCCTCTGTAACCACAGACATCTCTTTTTTCTTCCAAAAAAAGTGTGGCTTCTTTCTCCTTAGGCATGTAAAGGAGGCATGACCAACTTTTCCGCAATAATGGGATGATGTTGTTTATGTTATCCCTGTAACTTATTTTGATTTATTCCAAACCCATTGAGTATAAGAAAAATGTTTTATATTTTATCTTTAATTTATTGGATTTGTCTACTATTCTAGGTTATCATTTTTAATGAAAAATCTTGGATAATCTAAGATTGTAATATTTTTTTTCAAATTCACAAATCTAAAATTTATTGCTAATTTTTTTGCTAGGGTTATTACACATGTGAGGAGAATTTAATCATAATTAAAAAAATTATTTTCATTAATTACCCACAAACTAAGAAATCTAGAGAATCTAGTGATTCTTTTCTAGCCTTGCTACAAACTTTGATCCACTTTACTCAAATTATTGTCATTAATTTTTATCATATTTAATCTTGGTATTTTCCTTATTATTAATTTTTTTATCAATAACAAGATATATCCTTAGAAACATATAAGACCAATAACACATTTAATCTTTGTGCTACAATCGTTCCACCTTCTATGTGCATTCCTTGGCCTCATGTACCAATCAATTCCTATGTTGGAGTGATATTTCCCGTACATTTGGTTTAGTTCAAGAGGGTTTTGACCTCACATTATTTTTTTCCATTTCCTTTCCTTAGCTCTATGATAATCATTTATTCTGCACTCTCTCTCTCCTCTCTAGGCTCTTTGTGGTAGTAAAAAAATCACAATTTAGTTTCTCATTCACTTTGGTGGTGAATTATAGTATATGGTCATCCATGTGGAGATCAAAAAAACTATATTGAGAAAAAAAATCTTCTTCCAATATGGTGATATCCTAGAACTTCCATTTTAGAAGTGCTTGGTATGGATCTCACCAAAGGATTTATTTGACAAAATATCAACTTGGCATTACTTTCATGTTTGTGTGTAATATATACCCTCATTAGTGACAAGGAAATTACCAAGGATATGGGGCAATATCATATTTCAAATAAGAGCATGATAGGCATGGAAGCAATTGTTGACAACATTCCTCTTATAAGTGAGTACTATTCCTCTCAGAGGATTTAAATGCCATGGGTTTGCTTTGATTGGCATTATTCAAGACATTGAGACTAGAGTGTGGTGTTGGATAAATAAATTATATATTTTTAAGGTTATCAAAGTTTTGGTGAGTTTTTATAACCCATCATTGGATGTTTTGGCACTCTATGAAATTAAGACGAGATGCTCAATCCATAAAATGTATATGACATGGAAAAGGTGGTTTAGGTCATTAAGTTTATGCAATGAATGATAGTTTGTGTGAAATAGAAGGATAAAACAAGCAGCTCTATGTTTATCAATTATGATAATATCTAATAAAATTTTGTATATAGATAGTCCCTTGTGGAACATATAAGCTCCTTTTTGTATTTCTCTCAACCATAGTTTTTACTATTTCTATTTTCTAATGATTCTAGTCTATTTGTGTGGCTTTCTTTCTCAATCATTTTTATCATTTTTTAAAAATATTTGTATCTTGGGTTTTATCACTATCTTGTCCTACATCCATTTTGGATATAGAAAATATGTAATATCTCAATCATGTCTACCATCAATACAATATTTATGTGTAAATTATATTATACTATTATAGAATGAGAGAGGGCCCTCATCCCTAACTTGAATTACCAAAAAAAGGATTGTAAAAGATCCAAATCTCAAATGATAACATTAAGTGGATCAACATTTAATAGACTACTCTCATCTCAATGGTTTTCAAACACTTTCAATATTTTCAATTTGATAGTGATATAATATGTCATTAACTATGCTTGACATATGTAGAATAGTAGATATACTTGATATTTTACTCATGGAGTGGGCTCTACTTATTCTTTTCAAATATTTTGATTTTACTTTGGAACCCATGTGGAACTAGTGTCTTCCAATAAGGTGGCATTGGGATTGTTGAAAGTTGATTCCTTATTCTTCTTTGGGGAATGAACATGAAATATTCATTTTTTTTATATGTGGAGTAATGAAATTATCTTTCTCTTTCTTTATTGGTAGAGAAAAATGGTTATAATTTGGTTTTTATGCTTAAGAGCATTAGGAGGCAATAAAGAGGGCTTCATTTGCTCCTTATTTTTCCTTTTTTATTAAAATTTTATTGGTTCTTTGTCATAGATTCCTTTGGTATAATTAATAAATTATTTGTGTTCATAAGAAACAACTATTTATTGTTACTTACTCTTACAACCATAACAAATATCCTTTAGAGTGTCCAAGATAATTTTCAAGTGTGAAATGCCTCGACTATAAAATGTAATTGATCATTTGGAATATCTTAAAAGTATTACAATCATCACAAGAATGATTATGTTAGTAACACGTAAAAATGTTAATGTAATCATCATAATTGAAGTTTTTATTAAAATATAGTATGGCAAGGGAATTTAATGCCAAAAGATATACCCCCCAACTAGGGGACACCATTAAAATATTGTAAAGTATATAGACATGTATGTATTCTAAAAAAGGTTCAAATCTCAAGCAATAATATTAGATGGATTATCATCTAATGCATTATTATCATCTTATTAATGTGGTTTGCAAGCATCTTTAATGTTTTAAATTTCAGCATGATATGATGCCATTCGATGTGCTTGATATATGTAGAATAGGAGAAAGACCCTTTGTAATATTGTTATTGTACTCTTGGGGTCAAATTCACTTGTTCTTTTTTAATGTTCTATTTCTTCTTTGGATTTCATATGGAAGTAGCACTTTTAAAAGAAGCCACAATGGAATTGTTAAATTTTTTTCTTATTCTTCTTTGGAGCATAAGGAGGAAATCATCCTTGCTTAGGTACATATGAAGGAATAAAATTATGTTATTATTTATTTACTGATGGAGGAAAAGAGTTGTAAGATGGTTTTTGTTCTAAAGGCATTTTAGGAGGCAATGATGAGGGTTTAATTTTCTCCTTATTTTCCCTTTTAAAATTTCTTGATTATTTTCTTGCACATGAGTTTGTTATTATTAATGAATTCTATATTTGGTTTCATAAGGACTTTCTATGTGATGTTCCTTGCCTTTGCAGTCATAACAAATGTCCTTGAGAGTGACAACAACATTTTCAATTTTGAAGTAGTTGACTTGAAAATAGGTACATATGTATCTCTCGCCGCTTTCACAATTTTCTCTTGACGAACATATTTTCTAGGCATTAATGTATCATAGAGGGTATCACATTTAACTATTGTAACTAATATCTCCCAAGTAAAATACAAAAACTAGCCAATGAAGGAATGATATGTAGAAATTCATGCACCTCCTTAAGCCCACGTGAAGGGAAAGACAATACTCCCCAAAGTGTCCACAAGAATGTCGTTAGTTATGTTTAGAGAAACACATAAATGTGTATAATTGTTTGATTCTAAAGTCTCAATTATATCAAATTCTTCTATGCATACGTTATACTAAATGACTAGATTAATGTGAATACCTTCACATTGTTGAGCATGAAGAAAACCATGACCATAAAGTGGACCATAATAATTATGGCTTGGGATCTCCTTATAAAATGAAATAATTGAAGGTACATATGGAGGTGAAATTGAGGAATAGGGATGTAGATTTTTGTAGAAGTGTCAGAAGAGGAACTAACATGCTTTGTATCCATAAGATCTTTGTTCATATGTGTATACATCATACAATTAGTAAGATGCTTGAATATCTATTAGTGTTGAATATTGCTAGATTGTGCATGCAATGGAAAAATATTAGCATAAATTTTCCAATTTTATGTTAGTGGAGCAACCAAACAATTTCCCCATCAACATGAATCACATTATTATCAATAATCTGATTTACAAAATTATGCTCGAATATCGCACAAATATATGTATGGTGTCCAATATTAATCCTATGAAAAATGTAGAATGATTGTTCATTATAACTCTTAGATAATACGCTGGAGGAATCCAATAGATTAATAGAATTAAGGGAATCCAATAGATTAATGAAATTAAGGGTAACCAAATTATTAGGAAGGTTTGAAGAACATTATCTAATGGTTTGCTAAGCTTTGTACATTCCCTAGGCCCTTCATGTTTGAATGATACAAAAGAAAATGTCACAGACTTTCTTTGGAACTAGTTTTAGATTCTTTCTTGTCTCATTTTACATGCTTTGTCTATGCTTCCACATTTCGCATATCCTGCAATCCTAACATTCTGTCAAAAAAATCTTGGAGGCATTCTGCCAAACAGTTCGCAAGCGTTGTATATGCTTATTACACTTCTACCAAGGCGGTTGCAGCTACAACATTCCAGAAAATTCCTCTGGATGTCCATACCCTATTCCAAATCTCCCATTTTGGCCCAGGCTGGGAGGATGCTGGCAAAGGTTGCGCAGTCTGGCTTTACACTTGCGAATCAGGTTTGATCAAAAGTTTATTAATCCTTTTCACCAAATGAATTTTGTGCATATCCTTCAATCATAGCATCCATGCGACCACATTTCTTTGATGCATCTGCTCAAACAGTTCACGTGCCTTGTCTATGCTACCACATTTTGCATACATGTCTACCAGGATGTAATAGTTGACAATAATTTGTCTTCCATTATGGTTTGATGGTTGTCCATACCCTGTTCTGAAGCTCCCAATGTGGCAGCTGCATCAACCATTTTTCTGTTTTGATACCTCGTTGCTCTGACTTCTTGTTTTATGCGATCAATGCATCCACTGACTTCTGCACGGGAACAGTTTAAACTGAAATTAACGGAGACTATTGTTTGAACGGGAACGGAAACGGGCGCTGGCGAGAGGAAGGGGCCCACATCTGCCACATAAGTGGTCAAAGTACCTTAGTGTGTGTTGGTTAAGCCCAGCCTGTGGCATGGTGTTGTGTTATTGGGTGTTTTGCAGTCAGCCATGGGCGAGCGGTCTAAATTTGTGGTTAAGATGTCTGTGGAGAATCTAACCAACATTGGCGCCAAAACTCCCATTTCTTTGGACAGCTCGGTCTAAGAGATGGCCTTTCATGGTGTGGTCATGGAACAAAGGCTCAAGCGAATTTTGAAGAAGTATGATTCTTTCATACTTGTCGCGGTTAAAATGGTTCTGGGCACTAGATTTATCAATAATGGAGAAACTAAACCAGTCAGAACCCACATAACCTCAAGGTTTCTAATGGTGCTTTTAGAGATAAGAATGGCTAAAAAGGATGTTGAGGCCTTAATGTGACACCTGTTCATTGCAAATCATCTGGTTGGCATGGAGGAAGTTCTCACGGTTACCATCTTTGGGTCCGGTGTTCGTGCCCTCGTGACTACCCCACCTTCTTCAAGTCAAGCGAGGTGGTGAAATTCTATCCTTTTCTCCTCGACCTGAAGGGTATGGCTCTGGTGGAGCACAAGTAAGTTGCGACTGTGAGGGAAAGCTATCTCCTGAGGGTGCTCAACATCGAGCATTCCTTTGGGCGTTGCGTGGTGTCAGATTTTGGTGCATTTGCTGCTGCCAATGGCTTTCTGGGTTAGGTGGTGTTGTATGTTTCAATTTTGTGTTTGCTCATATATGGTTCAGATGTAATGGGGGGTGTTTGGTGAAAAGTTTCGGCTATATCTGGTTCGACTGTATTTGGAATTTTTTGGTCATGCCCCTCTTTAAGTTTTTGTAAAATGTGACCCTACATGGTCGTTGTCTGGTTGGGGTGGTTTGTTTGAATCTCTGGCACACTTGGTGCTCTGGCCATCTCTCGAACTTTTTTGCTAGATCAATAAAATTTACTCTATTACATATAAAAAAAATTGATAAATCTTATTTATTTATAATTAATAATTAATAATTTAATCTTCTTAATAAAAAAAATTCTCTTAAAAAAATCAAAATAAAATATATGCAAACTCTTTTCTAACAAATAATAATTTCATAATAAAATAGAAGTAAAATTTTATCTGACTTAAGATTAGAATTTACTTTTTTACCTTTAAAAAAAATTTGAAAAATATACAAATAGAAAGTAAAATTATTTCATTTATTTAGAAAATTTGCAAATTATAGAAAGTAAAAATTGAAGTAAAATTTTATTTATGACTTAGAGATTATAATTTACTTTTTTACCTTCAAATTTTTTTGAAAAATATACAAATCAGTAAAATGATAGAAAGTAAAAATTAAATACACATACTTTCTCTCAATTCGTAAAATTTATTATTAATTGTTGCACATATTTCTTTGGTGAATGTGTAATTATTTTTTCCTTTCTTCTTCCTCTCTCTATTTATATAAATATTTTTGGGTGGCACGTATTCATTTTTCTTCTTCCTCTCTCTATTTATATAAATATTTTTTGGTGGCACAGATTCATTTTTCATTTAATTTATATTTTTCGGCTATTTATTGTTTCATATACTTTTCATTGATATTAATTTTATACATGTCTACATTTAATATATTTTAATATATATTTTTTTCGTTTTTGTTAACACATTGACATTCGCTCTATGCTGCCACTAGGTTACACCTCTCAGTGTAAATATTAATTTCAATTAAGAATATATATTTTAAAATGCATAGTTTAGTGGGACAAAACTGTAGTTACATGCATTTATTAATGCACGTATAATAGTATCTTATATTTATAATTATTTAATGTATTATAAAAATTAAAACATAAATATAAATTTTAAATTTTATAAATTCAAAATTAAATAGATATAATATGTTTTTTAAATTTTTTATTTTTATATTGATAATATTATTGTAAATATAATATGTTGGTATAAGACATGACATTAATATTAATTATGTAAATTATGGAAATGTTAATATATTGATTCTATAATTATATGTTTTATATTTATAAAATGATATCATCTAAATACATTATAAAAAAATTAATAGAAGATTTTTTTTAAGAAAAATTATTAATTATAATTAAAATAATTTTAATAAAATTGTAAATTTTCAATAAAAAAATATAAATTATTTTTAATTTTTTGTATTAATAATATTAAAAAATATAATCTTATAAAAAAAATTAAAAAATATATAAATAGTTCCTAATGTTGCATAAGGTATGTAGGCGAAAATATGTGAAGCCTCCCTGCGCGAGGCTGCGATCGATGGAGCAGATGTTGGCACCGATGGGAAGTTGTTGCATTCTAGAGCGAGGGTCAAGGCGCAAAGCAGAGGCAAGAGAGTTTCGAATGGTAAGCTGTGGGCAGGTCGTTCAGTGGCGGGGGATGGGAGGAACTAATACTCCCTCCATTCTGCGTTTGGTTCCCTCCCATAGCCCCCATGTTTGGATTTTGATCCTCTTCATGCGGATTTGGGCTCGGCACAGGCAGAGGCGATAGACACCCTTGATTTGGATTCCAATTCCCTGGCTAAATGCAAAAACAAGGCAAACCCTTACTGTTGGAGAAGAGAGATTTACAGGAGAGATTTACGAGATTTGTTTCTATCTATCTGTGCTGGTTACTTGAGCTATTTATGGAGAATGCTTAAATTGTGGGATTCGTCTTAATCTGTGCCTTCTAATTAAGGCTGTTGTATCTCTTTATATGTAAGGTGTTGTAATCTCCAGACATACACAATGAATAATAACAATCTCTCTCCCTTCTCTGTGGACGTAGGCTACGGCCGAACCACATACCTCTATGTGTTATGATTGATTTCTTCATGGTATCAAAGCGGGTCGTGGTCTGATTTCGTCATAGGAGATCTTGTTTTTTCTTGGCCGCGCAATTCGCATTTTTCTTGTCTCTCCCTCTTCACTACAGATCTGTCGAGCTGACTTCTCTTTCACGGCATGAGCAATTTATGCCTTTCGCTTCATTGGGAATGAACCGAGGTCAAAGGTAGATTTTAAGAGATTACGCAGACATGCCACTTATAATCAACAAAAGAAAATGGCTGTTGTTCCTACCGTTTTCTACTTTTTCAGCGTGCAACCTATCTCCAGAAATTCGCGATCTTGATGTTGGGTGCGACAGGCTTCAACAAAACCTTCTCTACCCTGTTCAACAAACCGCGTCTGCCCTACTGGTTCATGCGGAGACTTTCATTGTAAGTTTTTTTTGGCGACTTCTTCCTTGCTCTTTTCATGGCTGAGTTCGACTCGAATCCTAGTTGGAGACTTTCATCAGTTCTGTTAAATGGTATCAATTATGTAGCATGGTCTAGAGTTGTTACTTTGTCGCTTGGTGGCAAGAAAAAATTTGGTTTCGTTAATGGTGATAAAAAGTGTCCTCAAACTACTGAATCGGGATATGAGGATTGGATATCCAATGATCAGCTTGTTCGATCATGGTTACTCAATTCGATGGAAACTCATATTGCCGAAATTTTCACTTTTTCTAATTCAGCAAAAGAACTGTGGGATTCAATCGCTGAATTATATGGGAACCAAAATAATGTTGCCCGTATTTTTGAACTCACTCTTGAAATTGTTGTAGCCCAACAAGGTGAGAAAACCTTTAGTGAACACCTTGGGAATCTAAAAAAACTGTGGGACGAATTGAACCTGTATCGTCCACATACCACTGATGCCCAAACTCTTTTGAAACGAGCTGAGGAGGATAAAATTTTCTCACTTCTTCGTAGCCTGAAGCCTGAGTATGAATACATAAGGCGCAATCTTTTGATGGATGCCACATTACCCACTCTTGCTGGTGTTTGTGCTATTATTCAGTGAGAGGAAACTCGAAGAAAGACTATGAGCTCAGAATCCAAAACTTCAACGGAGAAGATTGAATCTAATGTCCTTTTGGCTGAAAAGGATGATAAAAGAAAGCCTCACTTTTCCGAAAAAAATAGGAATGTTTCTCGCTACAAGGGTAAGAAGGAACTCTATCAATGTGATCACTGCAAGAAAACTGGGCATACCAAGGATCACTGCTAGGAATTACATCCACATCTCAAATCTGAATATAAGGGTCGGAAGGATCATGCTGCTGTAGCCGAGACTTCTTTTTCAATCAATCAGTTGGGTCATCTTCTTCAACAACTCAGTAAGACTATCTCTTCTGGCAACAGTCCATCCACTTCCTCTCATGTGTCAGGTAATCTTCATGCTTATCTTACTTCCAATTCCAAAATTAATTCCTGGATTATTGATTCTGGAGCTACAGATCATATGGCCAATAGTCCTTCTTCAGTAACCAATTTTATTCTGAAAAATGATAAGCATGATATCTCTGTTGCAAATGGAACTACTGTTTCAGCCTTAGGAAGTGGTAAAATTAGTTTCTTTTCTCATAATGCTCCATCTGATGCTCTAGTCGTTCCATCCTTCCCTGTTCAACTTATGTCTGTTGGAAAAATTACTAATTCTTTAAATTGTGATTTCATTTTTTCTCCAACATCTGTCATCTTTCAGGATCGAAAGTCAAAGAAGACGATTGGTAAAGGAACATACTCACATGGACTTTATTTTCTAAACTCCCTCAATAAGGCGTATCATGCCAATGGTGTAATTGAAAGTCATACTTTACATAAACGGCTTGGACATCCATCCAACCGTATCTTGTCAAGACTTTGTCCCTCTGCTTCTGTTGATTCTGATGTCTGTGATGTTTGTCAGTTTTCTAAACAAACACGTTTACCTTTTGTCAATTCGTCTTCTATGTCTACTAAGTTGTTTGAATTAGTTCACTCCGACTTATGGGGACCTGTGCCTATTGATTCTTATGATGGATATAAATATTTTGTGTTGTTCATTGATGATTTTTCTCGTGCTACCTGGTTATACTTGTTAAAATCAAAAACTGAAGTGACTTCTGTCTTCAAATATTTTCATACTATGGTGTTTAATCAGTTTGGTGCTAAAATTAAAACTTTTAGGTCTGATAATGGTACCGAATATGTTAAAGGATCTTTTTCAGAATATCTTCAAAGCCAAGGCATTATTCATCAAACAAGTTGTTTCGGAACTCCACAACAAAATGCGGTGGCCGAAAGAAAGAATCGACACATCCTGGAAACCGCACGGGCCCTTATGTTTCAAACAAAGGTCCCAAAACAATATTGGTCTCATGGTGTATTGACCGCTGTATATTTGATCAACCGTCTTCCCAGCCATGTTATTAAGTTCAAGTCACCATTGGAGATACTCAAAATAGGACGCCTGACATCTCACACTTGAGGGTATTCGGATGTGTCTATTATGTGCACCAGCAAGCAATACACAGAGATAAGTTAGAAGCTTGCTCCACTCGATGTGTATTTTTTGGGTATTCTTCCACTAAGAAAGGGTACATATGTTATGATCCAGTCACTCGTAAAATTGTTGTTTCACGTGATGTCCATTTTGTGGAGTCTGAATCTTTTTTTAAAGCTTGTGTTGAATCTGGGAGTCGGTCACAGGGGGAGTCTGTGTCTCACCCGGTTCCGCTTCCTACCATTACCAATGAGGATGTTGTTCCTGATCACGATGTAGAAGTTCCTGAAGCAACACCAATCCCCACATCTCCTCAAGCTACTTGACGATCGAGTAGAGTAACTCATCCTCCAGAGCGAATGAAATATTTATTCACTTATCATGCTACATCTTATCCTATACAGGAACACCTATCTTATAATAATATTTCTCAGTCTCACCTAGCTTTCTTGAGTACCGTTGATCATAATCAAGAACCTAAGACTTTTAGAGAAGCTAACTCCATTGCAGTTTGGAGGAATTCTATGCAAGATGAGCTACAAGCTCTAAATGACAATAACACATGGGAGATTATTAAGCTACCTCCAGGAAGGAAAACTGTCGAATGTTGTTTGGGTGTACAAAAATAAATACAATAGTGATGGTTCCTTAGAACGACATAAGGCCAGACTTGTTGCTAGAGGATTCACACAAACATATGGCGTAGATTACCAGGAAACTTTTGCACCTGTTGCAAAGATGAACACATTCCGGGTACTCATTTCCCTTGTCGTCAATCAAGACTGGAAATTGTTTCAAATGGATGTCAAAAATGCATTCTTGCGCGGTGATCTTAAAGAAGAATTTTACATGAGAATCCCACCTGGGCATCCGCAAGAGGCCAAGTTTGGTTTAGTTTGTAAGTTAAAAAAGGCAATCTACGGGCTTAAACAATCTCCACGGGCCTGGTATGCTAAGCTTAGTTCTATCCTTATGCTGAATGGGCTGAAACGAAGTAATGCAGATCCTTCTCTGTTTGTTAAAAGAAGTAACTCTAGTATTGTTGTTGTGCTGATTTATGTTAATGATATAGTCATTACTGGTGATGATCAAAATGCAATTTCTAAGCTAAAAATTCTGCTACACAATAGATTTGCCATTAAAGATTTGGGAACTTTGAAGTACTTTCTAGGATTAGAAGTTGCCTACTCAAAAAACGGCATCTTTCTTAATCAACGAAAGTATGTGTTGGATTTGTTACAAGAAATTGGTAAATTTGGAATCAAACCATCAGATACGCCAACGGATAGCGGAGGAAAATTGGATGATACTGGTGCATTGTTGTCTGATATTGGTCAGTTTCAAAGGTTGGTCGGTAGGTTAATCTATTTAACCATTACTCGACCTAACCTTTCTTATGTAGTAAGTTTGGTAAGTCGTTTCATGCATGCTCCCAAGGCTCAACATATGCAGGCCGTCACCAGAATTCTACAGTATCTAAAAGGGTCCCCAGGCAGAGGTATATGGATGCGTAAGACTGGTCATAATTCTATTACTGCCTATACTGATGCTGATTGGGCAGGATCTCCAATTGATCGAAGGTCTACAACTAGATATTGTACCTTTGTTGGAGGTAACTTGGTCACATGGAAAAGTAAAAAACAGAGTGTTGTTGCTCGTTCAAGTGCTGAAGCAGAATATAGAGTGATGGCATCAACTACCAGTGAAATTATATGGCTTCGAGCTCTGTTGCAAGACCTTGGTTATGGTTCGTCTCTACCAACTGAATTATTCTGTGATAATCAGGCTGCTATGCATATCGCTTCAAATCCAGTATTTCATGAGCGCACTAAACATATTGAAGTCGACTGCCATTTTGTTCGAGAGAATGTGCAAGCTAATGTCATCCGCACGACCTTTGTCCCTACAACTCAGCAATTGGCAGATATATTTACAAAAGGTCTTCCGGCTCTCAAGTTTCAAGAAGTATTGTCCAAGTTGGGCTCTATTGACATTTTCGCACCAACTTGAGGGGGAGTGTTGGAGAAGAGAGATTTACGGGATTTGTTTCCTTCTATCTGTGCTGGTTACTTGAGCTATTTATGGAGAATGCTTAAATTGTGGGATTCGTCTTAATCTGTGCCTTCTAATTAAGGCTATTGTATCTCTTTATATGTAAGGTGTTGTAATCTCTAGACATACACAATGAATAATAACAATCTCTCTCCCTTCTCCGTGGACGTAGGCTACGGCCGAACCACATACCTCTGTGTGTTATGATTGATTTCTTCACTTACCATGTATGCAATGCATTTTGTTTGGCACAAATCAGGAAGGATAACCCTAGCCTGCCTCCTCCCATTTTGTCGTGAAAATTTGATGCCATTCCCACTTTAGAGCAGATGCAGCATTCGGTGGGCTCATCTCTCACTGTGGGCGATGCAGAGATTTCCTTCACAAAGGAGCCAGCGGATCTCCACATTTCAGACGAAAATATCAATGAAATCTCTGTTGACATTGGCATGTGCTCTTTGGTCCTACAGTTCATGTGTAGGACTTCGTCCATGGATTCAGTTCAGGATTGAGCAAAAATGACCTGGAACAATCTATCCCTTCCTATGGTCGAACCTATGGATTTTGGCTTTTTCCTGGTCACCTTCAAAATGGTTGAGGACTGTGACTTCGTGAAGCTTAATGGTTTGTGGTTTTATGGGAACTCAGGAATTTTTTGGTCCCCATGGACCCCCTTTTTCGATCCTGCCACTGTTGTAGTCTCTGACATCCCTATGTGAATCAGACTCTACAATTTGCCTCCTGTGATGCGCTCTTTGGACCTCATAAAGAATTTGATTAATCAGGTTGGTGTTTTTGTTAGAATTGATTCAAAGATTTTTTCGCAGGTACATCATGGTATGTGCTCTTGTGGATATCTTCAAACCTCTGTCTCACTCCATCTGCATTCACTATCTTTCAGCACCTGGACTTAGTTTATGAATTTTGAGGGGCTCCTATTCAAATGTTTTCATTGCAAAAAATTGGGACAAAAAGTCGAGGCTTGCTCTGCCAAGCATTTATCTGGCACTAGATACATCTCTCTCAAAAAATGGGTGAAAAAGACAGGAACCCTGATGCTGACTTCATCTGGCGAAATCACGGGTAGTTCGTGTCCTCTTCTCCAGATCCTGTGTCTGAGACTGTGCCTCCTATTGTGGCTTCTCCTCCTCCTCATGTTGACTGTGCTATCAACAATTCTAATGCTCTCCCTCTTATTCTGGAGGACGGCTCTGATTCAGAGGGTACTTATCCATTCATGGAGGACCTAGAGGAGAATTTTGATACTTTCGAACAGGATTTTGTTCTTGCCCCCTCTCGGTCTCTTGGGCTTGGTCAAAGGGAAAGCAACAAATCTAAACCAAACTGTGGGCCTCGGAAGAAGAGAGGAAGAAAATCAGACGCAGAGAAACTCTGTATTGAAGGATTGGATGTTGTGGAGGCGGGGTCTCAGTGGACTATGGAAGCTCTCCTGTCACGACAGACTAGAAAGTTTAGTTCTCCTTGGTTTTGGGCCTGACGCCTTGCGTACTCTGGAATTGTTTTCTCTTTCGTCTCTTTAGGGTTAAGTGTATCTTATTTCTTCCTGAGTTCCTCTCAGACTTCTCTTCCTCCGATCTATTTCTTTTAGTTCTTTGTTCTTCTCCTTCTTGGCCTGGCTGGCCTATTGTACTTTATTTTCTATGATTTAATAAAATCTCTGGCTTTAGCCTTTTACCAACCAAAAAAAAAATGTTGCATAAGGTATGATACATTAATATCAATTATTAAAATCATGTATATGTTAACATATTGATTTTATGAGTGTACATTCTAGATTTATAAAATAATGTATATATATTGGATAAAAGGCATGAAGTCTGAAATATATATTTTTTTACATATAATAGAGTCATGAGAGATAAACAAAAATACCTCAAATGTAGATTTTAGAATAACAGTAATAGAAAAATGTCATCCAAACCAAACTATTAAAGATAAATAC
>VDFB02075321.1:180562333-180679137 GCA_007258455.2 Sequoia sempervirens
ACTCTCTCATAACTCATTCGCTTTTAAGGTTTGAGATGAGACGAGAAGCACAGTTTGTAGGAGGGCCCAACGACTGGTAGGAGTTGAGCCAGGGTAACTCAAGGTGGGGGTTCAGTTTCCTAAGATAGTTGAGCCAGGGTAACTCATAGAAAATGTCGTGCGACACTCTCTCTATGTCAACTAGAAGTCAGTTTGTTGGACTGTGTAAATGATCCTTGTTCTTTGGAAGCATTGTAACCATTGTGTTAAGTGTTATTGTATTTGTATTGTTTCAGTTCAGTTATGTATTAGCCTATTTCTAGAGGTAGATGGTCTTGTTTAGGAATTCCTGGTTACTATCTCCTAGCATGGGGGAGTGAGCCTTTGGGTATCACTTGGTTGGGTGGAACATGCACCTTTATCCATTGGGTTTTCTTCTTGTTCGTGTGGATGAGATTTCTAATTGGAGAGCTCGTGGAATCCAGTTTCAGTTCATGCTTTATTCATTTCAGTTGGAAACTTGTAATTTATTACCTCTCATTTGTTATCAAGGTGGATGTTGTAGTTTATAACCATGTTTATTGGATTTACCTCATTCAGGGAATGAGAGTTGTAATCATATTGTAATTATCGTTATTGGAAACACATGGTATCTCTTATGCCTTTGTTGTAAATTATCACGTATGGAATGTATGTGTTCTTAATTTGTTAAGTAATTAAATGTGATGTTTTCAATTCATGTTTCGTGTTTGGGTTTTAAGTAATCTTCGTCTCGTAACCTTAGAGGTCGTTGGAAATAGATAGTGATCTTACATGTTATTTGTACTTAATTAAAAAAAAAAATTAGTACATTGAGTAGTTAATTGCAACTTCCTCTAGGGTTGCGTGGTAGGGCATTACAGCCTCTCCAAAAATGGCATAAACTGCCCAACCTTAGGATTCTCCAAACTTTCTACTTCTTCAAGATTCCAGCTCCCACAAGATAGTGGCTCGACTCTACTCCTATTGTCCCCCATTTCAATAGTCACCATTAACAAAAACCAGAGCCAAATCACTCTTGCAAAATTAAGAATGAAAACAGACTTAGGTAAAAGAAAACCCACAAAACGTGTGGTAATAAGGTGGGCGATAATTGTTCAATCACCCCAAATCACAAGCTCCAAATTAGCTATCATTTCATATTAAAAGCTTGGATTCCTCAGGAAGGAGAGATTACTCCTCCCACACCTTAAAATTAGTAAGGTTGGCAACCTTATTTGCAAACAAATCAGCCAGGGAATTACCTTCCCTATAGCTATGCATGACACGAATCTCATCAAATGATCTTAAAATCATTATAGAATCCATAATAAGATGTTTGACAATCCAGCTTGGCTTTTGTTTTCCTAGTAAGAAATTGATAATATTGAGTGAGTCTCTCTCAACCCATACTTCTAAATTGCCCTTATCCAAAGCATACTTTATGTTGACGAATGTGGATTCGGCCTCAACACGATGATTGGTTTGGATTCCCAATGGGAGTGCCACCGCACTCAAGAACTTGTCATTTTCATTTCTCAACACCTCCCACTATCTGTAGGCCTGGGATTAACCTTGGATGCCCCATCAAAAATAATTTTAACCCACCCGAGGGGTGGGGGATTCCACTTTGTATTCAATCTGGCTTTCATATTAGACATAAGTAAATATGAAGGAAAAGAAGAGATCTTCCAATTAGTAATCACTATGAGATCATAACCATCCAAAGAAGAGGCCAAAGCACACCTATTGGAATCCTGAGACTAAAGGGAAAATTTTTCCACAATGGCCCTCCTAATTTTGATAAATAAACTATCCACTTTTAGCTTTGAGTCATGGAAAAAAAAAATTATTTCTTTCTTTCCAAATACCCTAGGAAATATGCGGGGCCATTAGTTCCCAAAGTATTCAGAGAGGAGGGGAAGAAGATGAACACTTCCAATGATCCACAAAGTTAGGTAGGGAGTCGGGGAACAACTAGTACAGGTTCTATAGAGAAAGAAACTTGCTCCAAATGAGAAAGGAAAAATTGCAGCCAAGAAAGAGATGATAAGCACTCTCCACATTGCATTCACAAAGCACACATCTATTAGGCAAAGCAAAGCCTCTTTTGCAAAGATTATCCTGAGTTAGCACCTTGATTTGCATAAGGATCCAAAAAAAGATATTCACCTTAGGAATCAGTGCCTTATTCCACAACTTCCCCCAAAAAGGAAATGTATATTTTTTGGTTAAAGTTACCACATGGAAAGGTAGATATTATATGCAGAAGCATCTATAATTAATTAGTATTGACAACAACACTTTTGTAAAGAGGGGGAATGCTATGCCCCTAACCCTATGGTGTGTATTGGATTATGATTAGCCAAGTTGTGGCTACCTTAATATTTAAATAAGCTACACAATCATTATTATAATCATATATGGGTATTTAGGTCATCCTAGGGGTTATAGTTAAGTATATAAGTCAACTTGAGTGGTATCCTACGAATAAAATTATGGTGTATATAGGAGATATATGTAATTTTTTATCATCATGTTGAGTATTGTGTTCTTATGGAATACTAGTAGAGGTATCCCCCTCAAAGTGGCATATTATTATCAACTATTTTTGGAATATTTTATATCATATTATTATATTATGCAAGTTATTCCATTACAAACTAGCTTGATAAAATAACAAAGATTAATTTTATTTAAAAATATATTAAAATAAAAATAAGCTCATGATCTTTAGAGACCTATTCACTATTAGATCTCTAAATCCATTGGCCCATTACTTTTTTAGAGGCTTGTCATAACAAGAGGATTGAGAACACTACTGTCCAAGATCCAATAGCCCTCACAATTTTGCAAAGAGTTTGAGGGAGTTTTTAGAGTCAAGTAACACCATTAGATAGAGATATGATGTGACAAAGGACCCATTGACTATTATGAATAAATCTCAGGGCTAAGTATAACACTAAGAAGATATATTAAGTACACAATTCATCTTTTCTCATGAAATATTTCCATATCTTAATACCATCTCTCTTTTTTAATCTTTTGTTAAGATAGTGCAAGCATAGTATAAAATTAGGATCATGAAGTATTAGGATTAGATTGCCATATATCAACATATAACTCCCATTTACTATTAGAAACATGTTATGAAATCAAAAAAATATCCTCACAATAGTGACCCCAGCATGCTTGTAATTCATTCCTACAATCAAAGCATATAAAAAATATCAAATTCCTCAAAATTATAAATTAAAAATAGAAACCAAGAATAGAAATGTTCATGATTATAACATTTCCATCCTTGTTCACTGTCCTATTCAAGTTGGATCCCTTATCCTTATCCTATCCTCAATCTAAGTGGGTATTTCCATTGTCAACCTTACACAATTGTACTTTTACCTCTCAACTATTCACTCAAAGTCATCACAAGACTTCCTACACTACACTCTAAGATTCATGATAGTGCTAGTGTCTATCCTTACAATATTACTTTCTAATCCTTTTAATACAAACATTCATGGATATATCAACATATTCTTCCATTAGTGATAGTGCTTTATTCCTTTGAGTTTTCATAATCTCTTTCCATGAAAAAAAATCCCCAAACTATATGCTCTCTTTTGGTTTGATCATGAAGACATAATTACCAATGGATAGTCCTTATCGAAATGAGAAAATTCTATTGGTATAATTGTCTATCTCATGATATAGAGTGATAAAAAAATATTTTGTAGCATGCTTGGACTATGATAGTCTTTACTAGATGTATTGCTAGTGTTTGTTATCATAACTATCATACTTTTGTGTTTAGAATCAATATGATAGTCTCCTCTTGGTGATATGTCTATCCCAAGTTATGAGAAGATTATCATGTTGGTCATTAGGTGACTTGAAAGTAATTTAGGCGATTTGAGTTTTCATCTACTATCTTAATAAAATTTATTTTCTACTTTGAATATCACAAGATGATAATGTTGATGAGATGTCATTGATTTATAGCTTACCTTGTGATCTTAATGATTATATGACAATTCTACTACTTAGGCGGTAGTCTCAATGAATTGACTGTGACTCTAATGAATTGATAACAATCCTAAATGATTTGATAACAATCCTAAATGATTTGATAACAATCCTAAATGATTGATAACAATCATGACATCCTCCTCACATGATTGATAATCATTTATACTCATGACTATATTTGGTGTTGGTAGGGTTAGTATGATTATTCAGGCAAGTTGTAGTCACCTACCTCAATGATATGAATTCTTTTTCAAGTTTATGATAGTATGTTCTAAGGTTATGAGTAATTGGTATTCCTTTAAGGAATATACATGTGAGGTTTAGAAATATATTTTGGAAAGTGATAGGATTGAGCTACTTATGGCATAACAATCATTTGTTTGAGTTACATGAGGTGGCATTCCTCTAGTTTAGAATTATATTTTAGAAAGAGATAGGATTGAGCTACTTTTGGCATAACACTCATTTGTTTAAGTAACATTAGGTGACCTTCCTCTAGTTGTTAATATTTTTATTTAAGTGACATGTTATGACTATCTTTTGACCTATGATTAGGCTCATATGAAAAAATATTTCATACCATTCCTTAATGTCCTTTGTGTGTGATATGATTTATATTTATGGTTGTTTGAGTTATAAGGTAGTCCTTACAGAATATATGATTGTCTTGTATTTTTGTGACAACCATTTACCTAGTATCATTTTTGTAGGTGTATGATCAACCCCATGGTCATGAACTTGACCCATTAAATTTAAAATTTTAAAATAAAAAAATTGGTTTACTCTCACCCATTCCTTTCCCACCAAGGCATGTATTAACACATTTTTACATTATCTATTGTTATTTTATTGTATTTAAATGCATTTAATTACATGCATCTCACATCTATTAACATCTATACTTCTTATTTGAATACCATTTACATTATATCACTTTAATTTGGTGCATTAAAAATATAAATTTGCATAGTTGTGATTTATTGTCTTTAACATTCATGTGTTTCCATGGGTTAACCTAGGTGAACATGCCCAATTGCAACATAATGATAATGCTTGAAATATATTTTAAACTACCACCAATCTAAAGTATCAAAAAAGGTATATAAATAGAGGAAAATCTAGTGAAACCACAAACAAAAGTAGATAGGATGCCAAATCATTTATGTAGGTGTAAGACATTTTCATGGGTACAAACTTGACCTTGATTTGTGGAGTTGATGGTCTACAATATAAATACAATTATATGATCTTGAAAAGAACTAAAAAACTACCATATTCTATTTTAGATCTCACCACATCTTGAATTCAACATCTCAAACAAATTTTGGGCACCATCTTCATACCTAGAGCTAAGTGCCTTATTTTTCACATTTAATTCTCCTACTACAAAATATCTAGATTAGTTTATATGATTTTATTACTTTCATTAATTTATTAGTTTAAATAACAACATTTAGTATAGGAAAACTATTATTTTCATTTACAATATTATATGTTCACAATTATATTATTAATATATAAAATCTTTAATATGAGATATATACACATGATCAATAGAAATTTATCTAAAATGCATATTAAAATGTTACATAAATGATTATATCATATTACTTACTATATATTTATAATTACATGTTATTGACTTCAAAAGTAATTTTTTACATTAATATGTTAGTATACAAATATTAGTGATTAAATATAATGAATTAGTCTAATCCTATATTTTGTTGCTATCGTAATTTATAAATATATAAATTTATATTTTTAAGAAATTGTCATACATTTTTTCATTTAATCAATGTTAGATTTTTAATTTCTTTTGGAAAGTTGATATAGAGGTAATAGAAACTTTGAAATTAATTAAGGAAAATTTAAAATAGATGAATATTTGTATATAGAAAAATATAGGCTCATTCTCTAGTGAAATCCAAGAAACTTAATTTTTGTTTTGTAATAATTCAAAATAATTTGTGTCCTTTAAATATCTAGAATTTATATATGACCTAACACATTTAGGCTATAAACATACAAGCAATCTTTTTTAAACTTTGAGATTAAAATAGGTGGAAAAGAAACAAAAAATATTTATTTGATCTATTTTTCCATATTTTGATTCACTTTTACATATGTCTAATGTTCTTCTTTCTATTTTTTATTCTATTTGACAAGAAACAACTATACCTTAAGATGGATCATATGATAATGATTTTTTTTTTTTTAAATCACAAATCTTCCTTCAACTTGGATTCAAGCACAAGAATATAAAGATACTAACTTATACTTCTTTTCAAAACATATTTTTTTGTTATAACTATCAAAATACATTGTAATAATTCTTGCAAAAGGTTTCATTTATCTTTAAAATAATCTAAGAAATTTCAAGCATTGTCATATTACAAAATACTTCTCTATGTTACATGTGATCAACATTTTAAACTAGATAAATTATGAATAGTATTCCTATATTTTACCAAGATTCAAATCTAAAAAATATTTTTTCAAAAAGAGTATATCAATCTTCACTCGTAATAAAACACAATCACCCAATACCCATCTCTAAATACATTTAAAACATACAAAAGTGATTTATTTAACAATGCAAATTTATGAACTTTGAAATGTATCAATAACACCAACCAAACCAAGAATGTTTGAGCTCCAAAATGAACATTGTCAATGGGAGTTACTCACATATGAACCATATTAGACACCAAAAGACTATATCGTCCTCTAAACTCGGAGGACCATCAAGGAACTAGATTTACACAAATCATGCACTTGCAACCATTTGACCAATAGACAAAGTGTTCTTGCTACCCTATTTTTCTAAAAGTAAACATGGACTTGCCAGTATATATAAAACAAGATTTATCTAATATGTCAAGTCTATCTAAGTACTGTAAGATTAAGCTCATGTGGGGTCGAGGGAATTCTTCTACCACATGCAATCATTTGGCCAACATACAAAATGTTCTCGCTATTACAACATGCTCTATTTCTCTAAAAATAAACATGGATTGCCCGCATATATATAACAAGATTTATCTGATTTGTCAAGTCTATCTAAGTACCATAAGATTAAGCTCATGTGGGATCGAGAGGATTCCTCTATCACATGCAACCATTTGACCAACATACAAAATGTTCTTGCTAGTACAACATACTTTATTTCTTTAAAAATAAACATGGATTTGTCCATATATATATAACAAGATTTATCTGATATGTCAAGTCTATCTAAATACCATAAGATTAAGCTCATGTAAGTCTAAAAGATTTCTCTACCAGATATTATGCCCTGAATTATTGTGCTCTAGGTCATTATTAAGCTCATGTGGGTCCAAAGGATTCCTCTACCACATGTTATGCCCTGAATTATTGTGCTCTAGGCCATTATTTTTCCTCATGCGAGCTTCTCTACATCATTTCAGCTTCTGATTTTAATGTGGATTCATGTATTCAACTTGAATGAGGTTGTCAACTCATGTCTAATCTTATTGTGAACTTGTCAGTAGCAATAAAGCATGATTAATCTTGATTTGAAGTCCACAGTTTACAGTATCGTACCACTGATTTCCTGTGCTCACTATGATACATTGCATTACTTTCTTTTGCATTTGTATAGAAAACTCGAACATGTGAGTTAAATATGATCGCTGATTAATTTTTGAGTTCATCTTTTGCATTTAGGCCTGTAAAGACTTAACCATGTCATATCTCATCATCAGCGGTAGTTTTCTACAAGATTAAAGCTTGGATTGGTTGATATTCATGGTGTCTTTCAGTTCATCCAATCTAAAATGTTTATGGTGCCTGTATAACTGTGTTAATTTAGTAGGGCATGCCAAGGGAAACTCTACCCATTTAAGGCTTAACTTTGAACATAAGCCCTTGAAATACACAAAATATGGGTAAAATCAGCCTTCAAGTTTTAGTTCACTTGCTTCTAATCCAATTCTCTTATATGCATAAACAAGCAGTCACTGGTGTACAATAGATACGTCGAAGAGGTGTGAAAGGTCAATTAGAAAAAAGTTTGGTTTCTTTTTTCATACATTGTGTAGTAGGTCATTTAAAAAATAATTTTATTATATTGTTTTTTCTTTATGTATTTATTATTTTGAAATATATAATTATATTAAATGATATTAAATCTATATATATATATTATATTATTATAGTGTATTAGACTATATTATATTATATATATATATTTTATATATTTACTATTATATTATTATTTTTTATTAATATATTATTTATATTAAAATTATTATATTATTTATATTATTATTTTAAATAAATAAATATTATACTTAGTAAAATATTATTATCTTTAATATTATATTTTTTTACAATTATTATTATATGATTATTAATATATTATATTAATAATATTAAATTATTATATTATTATTATATTATTAATATTTATGATAGTATATTATTTTTTATTATATTAAGTGATTAATAAACATAATATTTATAAGTAAATATGATATAAAATGACTATTAACATTTCTATTAAAATGACTATTTCTTAAGAAACTTGTCAAGTTGCGGGGTGGCTTTGACCGCGAGGCACTGCCGGAGCCATGGGATAAAGTCTGTTTGGTGATCATGAAATATTTCACGCTGGAAGGAAGGTATGGGGTCTACTATTATTACCACTTTAATTTCCTCAACCACCTTAGGAACCATTTGCATATTTCTATTCCTTTCTTCCTGTATCATGCTCTTGACAACACTGTTGCGGAGTTTAATGAAGCCACTATTTCCGGAAAGAATTATACTATCCTTCACTAGGGCCTTATGTCTAGGCTTTATCATTTCCATATGGCACTTTGCCCTGCTCAGCCTATCGCTGTGCAAAAATCCTCGTCTCTCCCTGCTCTCATCGAAACCCCGGTTTCCTCTACTCCCCCCTCTACTAGTATTTTGGACACGCCGGGCCCAAGTAAGAAAAAATGCCTTAAGAATCCTGCTTTGAAAGCCCATCCCCATGGCACTTCCCCTATTTCGGGCCTGGGGGATACGGGTAGGGAAATAAAATGGCTTGCCCCTACCCCGCGCCCTAAGGCTAAAGCCTCTAAGAAAGCTAAAGTCTGCAATCAAATTGATTCTGACATTGAGATCACTTAAGAAGCTAACACCCCCCGTCGATCTTATAGACTGGTTTGTAAGCAAGACAAGGTCGGAAGCCTCTGATTCGGACAAGGATCTTGAGAATGACAGTGAAAGTCATGAGGAAATGGTGGCGGGAGGGGAAGGCTAGTCGGTGTCGGCGAATAGTGCTTCCCATGTGTCAGAAAGTTTAAAGAAGGGCCCTTATGGTGAAAATGTGCTGGAAATTACCCCCCAGTCCTCTGATGCAGTTAAAGAAAAATCCCCCTTGCAGGAAGACCACAAGGAAAAAGATCTGGCTTGGGAAGAAGTTGGTATGCTAAAGGGGAGATTGGAGAGGTTGGAAAAGAAGGTCCCGGAGGTGTCCCAATTTTCCCTGAGGATCATGCATAGGTCGGCCACCAATCTTTGCTTGCTACAGAAGGAAAAGTCCACGGATGGTGCTGAAGAGGATGCTGGTTTCAAGGAGCTGCTTGAGTTCCTCATCGCGGATTGGGCAACGACTACTCATGATATGCCTAGTAGGAAGGAAAAGAAATAGGCCACTGGGCTTGTTTGTTCTTGTTTATTTCTATGTCTTGTTGTTTGTTTTTCTACTTAAACTTGGTGGACCCCTAATGGTCTTTGGACTTAGTAGGCTGGTTTCTGGCTTACTTGATGAACTTTGTTATCCTACTTTTTTTGTTACTTTTTGTTTTTTGACGATGTGTTGTGGGTGATGGCTTTCTCTCTACTGTCACTGTGTTGTTAGTGTGTTGTTGCTAGATGGCCTTTGTGAATTGTACTTATGGGTCAGCACCCTTGTTTTGCTGCTTTTTATTTCAAAAAAAATTCTATAACTATAATTATTTTATGAATCGTATTATTATCCAATAATTGTTGATTCTCAATCCTCACATTATATACCATACTTGATAGTTATTTAATTGAAACCTAATTAGTAATAATTATATTCTGCATCATCTAAAATTTCCTAGTCAAATCTATTTTTATTAAATTTTATAATATGTAGGTAGTAAGGTTGTGTAAAATTCCCATCCAACACTGGAAAAAGTGAATAATAGGAAGATAATGTTATAACCATTTTCTAAAAAGGACAAAATTTAATTTGTATTATATCAAATATATATGATATCTTAATTATATATTGTATTATATTTATATGTTAATTTAATTTATATTATATAAAATTTAAATTATAAATTAATTATATATTGCATTATAATATTATATATAATTTAATAAATAGAATTACATGATATATAATTTAATTTGTAATTAAAGAAAATTTTGAAAAATGTAGAACTAGGATTCAAAGTTCAATCCACAAGTAAAATTTTAAAAACAACTAGCTAGTTAAGAGAAAGCATAAGAATATGATTATATTTAAATATAATATTTAATTTTAAAGTTCAAACATTTCATCCTTAGACTGTGGGTCTAGTGACATGGCATTTAAATTAGCATGAAATGAGGAGTCACCAAATGTAAAAAAATAGAAAAAGGGAATCATAGAAACTTAAAAAAGGGTAGAGTTTGTAGGTAAAATGTTAAGAAATCTTACAATCAACAAAATTATTATCTACATCCAATAATTAAAGAATGCATGCTTGAGACAATGGCTACATGGAATGCATGGCTAAAAAGAAGACACAGTCTTCCATACGTATTGTATCCTGTTGTCGATGATAAAACAAAACCTTTGTATAATCAGTTTCTAAAAATGACGACAATAGAAAACTGGTGACAAAAAATAGTGAGAGTGAATGGGAAAAACAAACGGCCATGATCTTTTTCATCGTCTTGGATAATTTATGCAATAGTATGTGTTGTTGATAGACAAAAAAAGGCTCTATGAACTTCAAATAAGAATACGCCTTTGGTGTATAGCCTTTGTCATTCAACTATCCTGGCCGTGGTCACCTCACCTCTTTAGAGGACTTTCTATCTCGCCCCGCTTTTCTCACAACCTCCATCCACTTATTTTATCGTTATAACATCCCCTCTATACACAACTAATCCAATGATTAATCAATTAATGTAGAACACGAGCAACCTTCAATAACAACTCATTACACTCTCCACCACTTCATAGCCTATTACATCCACATATTATGTAATGCTTCTGACATTTGCACTTGTTTATTTTATGATTATGGATTTACTTTTGATTATCATTATAATTTTTTTTATCAAGATGTTCTCAAAATAATTTTGTATTTACATCTAGATTTTGGTTGTATATTATGTAAAGCATATGATACACTCATCTAGCCATGTTTATATTTTACTTTATCCTTGTAGATACATACCTATACATACATGTTCCAAGATGGATGCTAATATTAATGTGTTGGAACTCTAGATGTTTGTTGGCTATCATATTTGCATGTTTAAATGATGCACATTGGCATGTAGTTATTTAGATGTGATGATTATATGATTTATATGATATTATGTATCATTGGCTGATTTTGCATTGCTTCAACTATTAAAGATGGTGCAAACACATTGGACATGTGAATTCAATATGTAAGTCCAAGGTTAATTCCAAAACAATGATTATATCAAAGATGTTGAATTTGACATAATTTATTTGCTAACCCCTATTGTAATCAAAACAAGTGTGAGATGTGCTCTATGAGACCTAATGTAGATCTGAATCTAGATCAATGGCAATACTAGAATCCATTTGTCTTCTGGTTAAACCATAAATGTGTGTTGTCATTGTGTTTGGTTATTCCCTCATTACATTGTTTATATTTTGATGGTTGAATAATTGTATGTTAATGATGTATGATGCATTTTGAGAATTTATAAATTGGAAAAATAGATAAGTCATAAATCAAATCGGACTCTCCTATTGAATAAGTCAAATTAGCTATTGCTTTCCTAGATTAGCTCTCAACTCTCCTCTAAATATGAGGGAGTTTCTTTTGTAAAGGACCTTTTAGCTATTGAAGTGTTATGCTGCCAAATTGAAGAGCACATTAAAACTTTGTCTTTTTGAAGTGTAAATCAAGATTCAACCAATATAAAGGAAGCAAGTTGGCATTCAATCTTTGTCTTGAATCAAGCTTGTGGTGCTTTGGAATTGTTCTTTCTTCCTTTATTTTGCATCTTTCTATGTATGAAATTGAATCGTAGTGTGGAAGCAGATATTATAGAAGGCATTCTAAATTTGATTTTGTAGACTTTGAGCTACAATATTGTGTTTGGAGATTTATATTCTTGTGTATGAATTTGGTTAATAACTCGATGTCTTTGAGTTGTGATTATTGGTTGCATTCATGTGGATCTTTAGGTGTTAATCATTGATAGTTTTTGAGTTGCAACTGGCTACACTTGCTACCATTCGAATCATCATGGAAAGTTACAAAAATATTTGTGCTCTTGAATATTTTCTTATTAGTATCACTTGTTGGTATCATTCTAGTTACTCTTATGTTTAATTGATTCAAATATCAGTTATTACCGCTCCAACTAGTGTTTTGTAGTTTATTACATGTTGTCATGTCCCTGAAAAGGAACACTAAAAATGACTAAACATTGAAATGCAAATAAATAAATTATAAAAATAACAAAATACGTATTAAAAATATAAAAAGAAATATTAGCAATTTAATATTATTAAAATTACAATTATCATAAGATAATATTGGAATTCCAATTATCAAATATAAACAATATATATTACAATTCAAACATCATTATAATTATAAGTACCTTGGATAATATTTAATTATCATAGAATTATCATAATTAACAAGAACCAAAATTATTATCATACAATTATTAAACAAGAACCATTAATATTATTTAAAATAAATAATAATAAGATTCCTACAAAATCAAACACTATAATAAACCTTGATCCCTAACAAGAGATACAATAATTATTAATAAAACAAACAAAGAGCAATGATCATTTAATAACTAGTAACCAAGCAATAAATAAGTGGTCTTTATTAATGAAAAGGCACAATTAAGAGGTATGGGTCATGAAGAGTCATACCCTTGGGAGAAGGGACGATCAAATATATTTAAGAAGTAATCCAAAACAAGAAAGGGGAAATGAATGAATGGAGAAAGGAACATCTAGTTATATTCCAACCTATGGGAAAAGTGTGGAACATTTGAATATATTCTATACCAGCAAACCATTCATAAGGATCTAAACCAACATAAGGATATTTCTAATTTTTGCAGCCCGTGGTATTTTATTATTTATATTCATCACGTGGTGGCTTGGAGAAATAGATCATATCTGCAGAATTGACCAGCAATAAGGAGGAAAGAATATATTCTCATAGAGATTCTGAAAGGAATCAGATATTCTAGAAATATAGAAGATCATGGCTGGAACCAAAGAAGAATCTCTGTAGATCGAGAATTATAGGAGGTTCTATAGACTCAAATAGAAATAAAGGTAAGTATTTAGTGTCTTAAATAATTAACTCAATAAATATGTTAAGAACATGAGTAAAGATCTCTGTCAGTATTTTATAGATTAATCAATTATCAGTTTATGGAATAATAGTTTATGCTTATGAATATATTAGGAAGGTAGACAATAAAGTAATGCATTAAACTTAAATAAGGGATGAATGTCCTATATATATAAATAATAATATTTATAAATACAATGTGAATGTAGATAATATTGATGGATAAATATATGTTGTGAATTTAAATAACAATGGGGAAAAATATAATTTACACATAAAGATATTCATCTGGTTCTTGTTATTGATTAATGAAATTTTGAAGTAGCAAGATTATGCATACTATTTATTCTTGTGACATTGCTAAGTATGCTTTGGACATGTAATTTGTGAATGTTAAATTCCTCGTGCTCCCTCCGGGTGGTTTTTTTTTTTCACTAAGTACCAGTCCACGCCTCATCCTTTTAAACTTCATCCGCTACTACCATGTGTCTGCCAGGCGCTCACCGCAGGGAAGCCTTCCTTCACTCTCCTACCGACTTATGTCATGCTTCCATGTGTTGTCACTGTAGGAACTTAAGGTCTGCTTCCCTTCACTTTTCAATTGGGCCCTGTCCGTGTGCCACATACCTTTCATCTGCGTACACTTTTTGGCGGACCCTATAGTCAACGCCGATGGTAAAGATTGCTCCACGTGTCTTCACCATAGGAGATTTTCATCATTGGAGGAGGAATCAACAAATGGGCCCCGACCTATTTCCACATGTCACTTTCATAGGGACTTCATTCAAAGGGAAGGTGAGAGCGAGCAACGAGCCCCATCAGATTTCCATGTATTCTAAACTACCCTTGTAGGTGAATTGCACATGTCTGCATGGGGTTTTGCTGGGACCATTTCCATCATTCGAAGGGGATGCATCTGTTCGAGAAGCGACTATGTTCCATGGCCTTAATATTTTTTTTTGCAACGACGAAGGAAATCATTGATGCAAGCATCATTGCTCGCGATACATAATATTTTTATGTTATTGGCCCACCAGGCAGTGTGATTTTTATTTATATATACTACTTCTTCCTTCCAAAAATGAGTTAAGAAGATACAAAAAAATTAGGGAAAAGACACCAAGACTTTTGTATTGCTTTTAGATTATTCTATAAGACTCTTAGATTGTGCCATTGTTCGGCCTTTCTATTTTCTGAAGCTATTTGATAAAATATTATACTATGCCATTATTGTCCTGAATTGTTTATTTACATAATTTCTATGATTTTAATGCAAGTTTACTGGTTTAGATCATGTCTTTGAATCCTCTTTTTAGCAAGTGCATATGAGAATTATTTTATGTCATTAAATAAAATGTTTAGGTCTTCATCTTTGATTTTTGTTATCCTGGAACATAGCAGATTGTTGATCGATCCCTTAGATCGAATCCCAAAAGATAGATTTACTGTGCCTATATCTCTTCCTTGGCACATCACCTTAGTTAGATCATTATTTTTTATATCTGTTTCCTTTTCCCATCCCAAAACCCCAATTACAGAAGAAGTCGGCTTCTTTAAAAACCCAGAGGTCACTCAATTTAGCACAATTGGTCCCCCCATTAACTGAGTTTCCCATAAAGGTTGTTACCTTGCCAATTTTTAGCATCAATAGTTTCTCTTTTCTAGCACGCCCAGTGAGACCACTTAAATGAATCTAAATCTAGAGGCTATATGAGCCATCAGTCTATTACTAGATCTCAAATAGCAAATAACCCTGGTTTGTTAGTGCTTCCACTAGGAACAGTACAAGCCGCGACCCAAATATTGAACATTCTGCTCCCTCCGCCCCTTCCACTAGCCATGTTTTCAGCCGCTAACAAAAATTATGTGGCATGGGATGTTGGAAGTCCTCTTGTAGCACCAATAACACTCGCCGTTTGGCCCCCTATCTCGCTCTCTGCTTTAAAAGCTATACCTATGTTTACTGGGATGGCTCAAGAACACCCTCGGAACATCTGCAAGATGCGGTGGACGTGTGTTTGGTGCATGGAATCACCACCCAAAATTTAGCGCTAAGGTTGCTTGCAACCTCTTTCAGGGGAAAAGCGCTAGATTGGTACCGCACTCTGCAAGCTAATACTATCGCTACCTAGGACCAACTTGAAGACTCTTTCTATGAAATATTCTCTAATGGAAGAGATAGGTCCTCACAATATCATTACCTGGAAATCATAAAGTGGGCCCCATATGAAGCCATGACTAACTTCAATGCTCAGTTCCATATAACTTGGCAGAGAATTCAGGCTGCCATTTGCCGACCGGCTGATTTAGAATTCATGTTCTACTTGAAATCCATCAACACCGACATCTCGATGATGATTCAGTCCCTTGGTGGAACCACTCTATGTAATGCCCTCCATATTTCACATTATTGGTGTTGGCCAGTTGGTCCATCAGTATTTTTGCAATTTCATTTGTGGTCAGGCATTTAGCTCATTTGATTTAAACCTAGTTATTAGTACTTTTGATTAATCATTTCATCAAAATAAGATTATTAAATTTAAAATCCTTTAGATAATTGAAATAGATGCTAACGATATTAAAGAATAAATAAAATAATTATTTAAATTGTTAATTTGGAATACAATTAAATGCATTTATATGCATGAGTGTTAGTTTGTAACGACTTTGCATGGAAGGGGTGATGTTAATGGTTACCAAATATAGGATGTGCATGTACTGGTTTTGGGGGAGAACGAAAGGCTTTTGAAGATTCTTTGTAACCAAAATGAAAGGGGAGATATTTTTAGGCATCTCTGGTGTCGCTCTGCAGGGGGGAGGAGTTGGGGAAAGGTATTACGACAGTTCATCATCTCAGGGACGAGGCTCAATATCTTTAGGTTGCTACGAAGGAGAAAGGGAGGGAACTTGTAGTAGAATTGGTGACTATTCTATGGACGTATATTGCTGATTAGAATGTTGAACGTATCCAACACAGGCATCAAGATCATGGGCTTGGGGCGTTGGCTTTATACTTTATGCAAGTAATGTATTTGATACTTAAGAGGTATGCCTAGATCTTAACATATCTTGTTTATAATATTTATAAACTACCTTTAGCCTACGAAATTCAAGATGGTATTTGCGTCCTTGATACTGGCTGAGTCTTGGACCCTGTCCTACCTAAGTCTATTTTCCATAAAGCATAGGGGGAATGCCTTCATGCATTTGCTAATTGATAGTCTATGTCTAGACAACAGATTTTGTGTTTTCTCCTCTATTCCTTGATGAACCTCTGACCAAGTGATGTCGATGCTTCCACCCACTAAATTGATTCCTTCACCTCCTAACTTCGATGATCTTCTTTCATTGTTGCAATATTCTATAATACTATCTTTTGGTATACTAGTCTAATAGTAGCATCTTTAATTATTTCAAACCTATTTCTGTGCACATCTTGTAATGATTGTGGACTCTCAGCTCGCATTTCTTTGTGGCATTCTCTCAAATAGTTCTCTGCCCTAGCTATGCGCCCTCATTCCTTTGAAGCAATCTCATGCTTGCCATTTCTTCTGTATTTTGCGTACATATCCTGCAACCATTGCATGTAATGAGACCTCACTACTGAAGGTATTTTTTCAAACCGTTCACGTACCTTGTCTATGCATTTATGTATGAATCCATGCAAATGTTTGAAAAAATTCTAAGCCTCTTCAATAAATTCTAAGAATAGGGGTCTAATCATGTTATCCTTGTCATTATTTGCTTCCATACTCTGCAATTTCATCTAACTATTTGTGGGTTTAATTGATTATTCGAGGAATCATGTGATTGAGACTCCAATTTTGTTTCCAACTACAAGATTCAATTATTTTAATAGTGGGGAGGGAAGGAAAGAAGCCATAAATAATCTCTCTGATTTCATTGTCAACTAGTCTCAACCGTAGCACTTAAACTTAATAGGGAGTTTAAAGGTTTAAATAGCCTGCTTAATACTACTGACAATCTATCATAGTTGTAGCATTTGAAAATAACAATAATAATGGAAGAAGATGGCGATATTTCCAAATTCCAATATTCACTTTCTAATATACTTGGCAACCTGTCACTGTTACAACGTTTAGAGTTGAGGCATTGTACAAAATTAATTAGCCTCCCTAAAACCATTGGCAACCTGTCACAGCTGCAACTTTTAGACTTGCAAAGGTGTAGAAATTTAAATAATCTCTCTAATTTCATTGATAACCTATCACAGCAGCACAATTGAACATGGTAGGGTGTATAGATTTAATTAAACTCTCTGGTTCTTTTTGTAACCTATCACAGCAACGCATTTGAACATGGTAGGGTGTATAGATTTAAATAATCTCTGATTTCATTGTCAATCGGTCTCAGCTATGGTGCTTGGCCATAACAGAAAAATTTTAAAGGTTTAAGTAATCCCTCTGATTTCTTTGTCAATCCATCACAGCTAAAACACTTGATCTAAAAGAAAAGTCTTAATGACAAATATGATAGAATACTTAGGAGAGTCACTTGATCTAATTGGAAATGATTCGGAAGAATAAAATGTGAAATGAGTGTCTATTAGTAATTCTATGTAGATTTAGCATTTGGAGAATTGACAAGTTGATGTTACATTCTTTTGGATTATTTTTATTTATTAATTTAGCTGAAAGAGTGAATTAAATGTAGAGTTCGGTGTGTAAAATGTCTAGGGAATTTGAGTTACTTTTATATAGAAAAATAGTCTGTTAAAAGAAATAATGAAAGAAAGTTGACGTGCATATATCATGATGAATAAATGTTTGTTTCCTTAATGATTATTGATAGTAGTGTATGTCATGGTTGTTGTGTTTTTTTTTGTTTTAGTCACTTTTTAGCCAAGATGTATGTTGTGTGGTTATAGTAGTCGGGTAACCTGTGAGGAGGAAATAGAGGTCTTCCTTGGATGCGTGATGGTTGATGTTACTATTGGTATTTGTGGTGAATTCTTGATAATTTTATTCTGGCGTGTCTTCCTTTTGAGGTATCTTGATTATGGAGTTTTCACTCGTTGAACTTGTGTTGCGATTTATTTGGAATAATGTATTCACCTCGTAAATGGAGGATTGGAAATAGTTCTTTGAGGTCTTGCAATTATTGTTGTCAGTTCTTTGATGAGGAAACCCTAGTGTAAGCCTTTTGAGAGTCTTCCAGAGGCTTGATTTTATTGTTGGTCAATTTTCTCTCTTTATGTGCTCTTGACATGGCAAGATATTGGTATCATTAATTTGAAAGGGTTGTATGAAACTTTGTGAGACTCTGAGTATGTTCTTGTTAGCGAGATGGGTAATGCCTCACATGCTTTTATGTTGTGATTCTATGTTCAAATTATGATGGTACAACCCTTGGTTTTGATGTTTGTTGGGTATCTAGGGAGAGTGGCTCTTCGTGGGGGTCGATGCCTCGTTTAAGAGGAAGAGCATAGGATAACCCATAAATGAGTTTTTTAATCAAGTGAAAACATAATAAATGAATTTTAGGAGGGATAGGTAGCAATCACATAATAAGATTAAAAATTGTGGTTACCTCGTCTTCATTAGGGCTTTCGCAGACTAATGGAAGGCTGAGAAGGTTGTGGTTGGCAAGGTCGTTACCTCGTTCTTAGGAGAGGTTAGCGGCTCCGCATGAGTCACCCTATGGAGCGGTGCCTTGAGATAGGCTGTTAGGATAACCATAGATGGAGGTGGCACCTGGTGATAGGTTTTCTAGATAATCCATGTACATATGGAGGCGACACCTTGAGTCAAGATGTCTGGATAATCCATTTAGGGCCATGTGATGACACTCTCCTCTAGCTTTCCCTTTTTGGAGTTGCTTCATTGAATTCCTCTGGAAGTGGTCTTTTGATTTTATGGCTTGAGATTTATTGATGTTATGAAATTTGATTTATTGTTATTATGTTTCTGAAGTGGTTTATCACTATTGTGAAATGATTTGGATGTCATGTTTTCTAGTCATGGTTGATTGATGTTGTGACTATCTTTGGGTTTCATGTTACTCTTGTATGATGTTGAGTCTTGTGGTTCTCTATTGGATGTTCTTGGTTGAGGTCTCTTTCTTGTCAGCTCCTTAGCACGGGGGGTGGGTCTTCAGACCCACGTGGTTGGGTGGAATGTGCTAAGCACCCCATTGGGTCCCCAATCGAGGATCGAGAGGTGCAGATTGGTCTCATTTGCAGCGAATCCAGAGTTGTATCCATCTTTGAGCCAGTTATGATTATTTGTATTCATCTAATTAGCTACATCATTCTTTATGGATTCCAATTCATGTTGGGGAACATTGTTGTATCATTATTACTCTAGACATTGTACTGTAATGTAATGTTAAACCTTGTGTGGATATTGGCTATGGCAGTTGTTATTCAATGTGTTGAGTTAATCATGCATATGTTGTATTTACGTACATTGATGGTTTCTTATCAATGATTTATCATGTATGTGTTACATTTGTTAATGTTTTCTTTGTCATGGATTATACCTTTGTAATGCCGAAAAGTTGCAGCCAAATGTCATACCCTAACTTTGATCGTAGGTAAACACACAAACAGATTTTTTTTTTTTAACATCATCATAACTTTCGTGGTTACAGTAGACATAAACAATCTATTGATTAGAGATTACAATGACCTCCACTTTTAAACAACAACTCAATTACCTGACCAACTAAACTATGATAAAAATCTTATTTCTTAAACATTATCAAGCATTAAGTATAATGATAGTATTATTATCTAGTCACCGGTTATTCTTTAATAAGAATAATATCTCTAATAGTATTTAACCTCACTAGAATTATCATCAACTAATCAACAAAGAATTCTTTCATTAAAAAAAATGTTTCTATTTTGTTTCATCAACTAATGATACTAACATTTTTATTTAATTCTCACTTGCACCATATTTTCGCTGACTAAGTGACATACCATTAATAATATTCTTATATTTACTTAACCATGGTGTAGCCATTAAAAATATTATTAACATTTAACCTCAAATCAAGATTATAACATTACTCTCTATCTATCCATTTATTAATATTATTATTGAATCATGGTTCATAATCAATCTAACAATTATCGCCAATCATCATATTAATATTATTATTAAACCCCTTATTCATTTTTTTATTTTTATTTTTACTATAATCATATTCACATTATTAACATTACTTTCTTTTTTTAACCAAAATAATTATATTAACTCCTACATCATTAATAATCTCTCTCTAATATTTTAGACAATATTGTTTTGTTAAGATAAAAGTGAAGTTATACTTTTATATCACGATACTCAATTTTATATTTTTTTGTTATTATTATTATTTTTCTAAAAATAAATAAATAGATTGATAATTAAAATTATTACAAGATAATAGTATTAGGTAAATACTAATAAAGATAATACCATTATTATTAACTCTAATCTTACCAACCACATCGTTGTTCAAGGTAATATCGTGCCCAGGAATATAATTAAGAATATTCAATTTCATATCAATAATGCACTTATCCTACTATTAGGAAACACTACTTATTATTTATGATAGTTATAATGAAATTACAGATTTTATACCAGCAAGATTCTCTAAACTTCATTTGATAGGCATTTTGAAGTCCATTTTGAAAGGTTGATTTAGGCGCCATTCCTCTCACAGGGGCTAGGTGTTTGATAATATTTTATTATAATAAAATATATTTTCCTGGATTGTTGGGCGTAGGTCTACTCTTCCTTTGCTGGGTGCATCTTACTCAAACCTACATCTATTTATTTTCCTCTTGCTTGTTGTTTGCATGCGCAGGGATCAAGGGAATAATGGCGACAAAAAGGAGGAGGCCTGAAGATTTAGTTTATTTATTTATTTTTACATTTATATTTGCTTGCAGTGAATCGCTTGAGGGAGGGAGAATGTTGCAGGTTAAATGGGGCAGCTCCATCATAGCTGTACACAAATATCCTTTTTTTTTAATTTCCTTTTACTTTATTTTTATATTTCCAGCTATCAGTTTGCAAACACAGAGGGCAAATGAAGAGGGCAGGGATCAAAGCTTATGCGGCTGGCATCCACATACTACTGTTGATACCTCTGTAATTAATGACAGATTATAGTCAACACATATTGATTTATGCTGAACTGCATTTTGTTCATGTATTAAACAACATTTTATTGATGTATTGAATAGTGCTACTTATTGTAATATCTACTACCTTATTTTCACATACAGATACATCTATTATTTGGAAAAAAAAATTATAATGAAACTATTTATTTCTCAGATCTATGTGTTTTGTTTGATAGTAACTCAGATCTGTGTATTCATCTAGTAGTATTACAGATTTCGTGAGTCTATATTTTTGGCAACAGATCCAAACTTTTTGTCATTACATAAATCTATGTTGCAGGCACATAGATCCATTTGCAAGGATTAATGAAGGGGTGGGGTTTCATTTGTTTTAGTTTAAATTTTTGTTTTATTTTCTTAAATTAAAATAATCTTTAATAATTTTTGTTTTATTTTCTTAAATTAAAATAATCTTGAATGATTACTGTTAAAAAAAAAAACATTCATCTTAAAATTATGTAATATATTATAATAAAACAGAATATGAATTAGAATCATATATTCTGATGAATATACATTTATATGCTCTTTATATTTGTTCATTTTTGTTCAAAATGATTTACCAAATATTCTCTTTCTTAAATTGACTGTTAGATTTAAGGATAATTTTGGAATGCTTTTAAGAAAGATTTAGTTATGATTTTTATTTTTATTTTTGTAATATGAATTGTTTTTTTTTCTTTTTCTTTTTTTGCTTTCTTTATCAAATTTATTAGTTGGTTATTATATATTTGGAAATTTATACCATATTTCCCCAAAGATATAGAGTTGTTTGAAAATTTAGAAAGTAATATTTTACAACTTTAGAAAGTAAATCTTTTCACAAAACAATTGATTTATTTATTTATTTATTTATTCATTTATCCAAAATAAATATAGTATACCAGTATATTAGTTGTAAGAACTTGAAAATAGTTCACTCTAAAACAATATTTTATTCATCAATAAAAAGTTATATTTCTTACTCTTAAAAAGAAATATAATTATATATGTACTAAACTTGCTTCAAATATGTTTTATTATAACTCTCAAACATTTGTAGATTAAAATTTATTAAACACGTTACAAATATTATTCTTTTATTCATATTCAACGACCTACAAAACTAAACGTTTCCTTTTATTTTTATTTGTTCATTTAACTCACACCAACATTTATGATATCCAAATAATTTTTCGTCAAGAGGACTTAGGTTACTCATTCATTTACAAAGGAACTATAATAAGTCTTACATAGTATTTCTTTCGAATGTTAAATGAAAACCACTCCTCATCCTCATACACTTATTTTATACATGCTTACAAAATATTTTCTTCTCCATGTCACAATAAGATCAAAACTCTTTTCATAAACTTGCCATGTTACAACTTGTACTTAAAATGACACAAATAACATTTGTGGACAAAATTACCTTACATGCCCAAGAACAAGAATTGATCTTATTACAAATAATATTAGGAAGAACATAAAATATACCTTGGTCTTTATATTCTTTAATTTTACAATAAAACACTCGTTCTCAATATTAGAACAATACATAAGAATACAATGAATAAAACAAAAAAGAATTAAGCTTGCTCACCACCCTACCATAATGGCGTCATGAAGCCTCATGGGCTCTAGCCATACCCCCGAGCAAGAAATAACAACTACCATTGATCTAGGTAGGAAGAGTAAGAGAATAGCTTAACTACAAATTTACTATTTATCCACCTACCACACAAATTTTAAATTTACCCATACATAAACTTGGACATCCCACTTGATTTCAAATCCATAACAAAATAAAACAACACAAAATTTCCTACTCAAACAAGTTGATAGAAATGAGAAGAAATCACTTATCTCCACCATTTTGCATTTTGAACTCCTCTTTCATATGTAAGAGCTCCTTGCTTCTTTTCCAATTTTCTTTTTTTTTTTCTTTTTTCCCAAACCTCAAATTCTCCAAAAGAGTTCTCCAAGAGGAGAAGTGGGTAACATCCATTTCCTCTTTTCCATCCAAGTATATAGGAATTCAACTTGAATTCACTTGAATTAGAGAGAGACATTTGTCACTCTCTCATTTGATCTTTCAACACACATCCCCACAAGTTCTCACACATGTGTGAGACTTTTGGGGAGATGGGGAATGTGCTATGACACTCTACCCAACATCTTTTACAAGGTGGCTTCACACATGTGAGAGCTTTGATGCTCTTTCCAAGTTCATTAATGAACTTTGGGGAGTGTGGTGGGGAAGTGACAAGTCACTTCTCCCAACTCCCAAGGACTCAAATTCGTCACACCCTTTCAAGTGGACTTTTGAAGGGTCAAATCATGTCCCAAGGACAATGTCACATGTCCAAAAGGTCCCCCTCCCATAGGTATAGGCCTTAGGGGTCTATTTTTGCACTAATATCAAAGAAATTGACCATACAACACCCTAAAAAGACAACTTTAAAGGCCAATTCGAAATTCAAGACCTAACTAAGGATTTGAAAACCCTAATAGATCTTACACTCTTAACCACATGAGTATAATCAATAAGGATCCAAAAAGTACCTACACTAAGCCACCAATCATTAAAACCCTCCACTCAATTACAACATAAACAAAACCCTAATTACCTCCCAAGTCATAGGGTCAAAAATCAAAATTTCAAAAGATAGATATTTGACTTGGGTCTAGATTGTTCTCCCTTTTACCCTTGGCATTACTCTCATATGCATTTTTCCAAATACATGTTAGGTTAGAAATATAATAAATACCTGTTCAAAATATCAATAAGATCAATTCAATAGTTAGTAAATCATAGTACACATATATATTCATTTCCTTTCCCTATAAAAGATGGAAACTTTGAGCATTCATTAAATAATAATGGAAAACTAACCTTAGCTAAATACTTTATTTACACTACTAAATTTACTCTTGGACACTCCTTCCTGTAATAAAATTTATCATTCAACTTGATATCTAATTTATATAATTTTTCCTCAAATTATCCTACCTTAGGTATACCTCTAATTGATTAGAGTCATCTTTTAAATTTACCTTGATGATTCTTGGCTAGTGATCCTTCTAGAAACTTCTCCCTGATCTTCCAAAGTCCTGCTTTATTCCTACCTATTATCATTTCCTA
Organism: Sequoia sempervirens; assembly: GCA_007258455.2. NCBI lineage: Eukaryota > Viridiplantae > Streptophyta > Pinopsida > Cupressales > Cupressaceae > Sequoia > Sequoia sempervirens. The sequence goes on from VDFB02075321.1 coordinate 180,587,199, forward strand.
AGTAACATGAAACTTATTAGCGAGATTCAAACTAATATTAGATACACAAAATTTCTTAGCTCATATCGATCTAAGTGTATTCTTCATATGATACTTGTTCGAGAATCTAAATATTATCTGCTCACATTCATTCTTAACAGTTTTCCCATTTTCATTTAATGAAGAAAATTTGTCACAATAATCATTTACAATAGTTAATACTAAAATCAAAATATTAAACATGGAATTAGGTTAAATCATCAATTTATTCACCAACAAGAATAATTAAACTTATCAAGGTGTCACACAATTTATAGATAGGGTTGGGCCTCACAACCTTTGGCTTTCATTCTTTATTGTTGTAAGGAATTAAGTTCATAATGTCTTCTCGTGTATCCCTTGGGACGCAAGTGTAAGTGAATTTGTTTAATTAAGTTTATGACTTTTGATTCAATGTGCATCTCGTGTACGTTTACATTTATGTTTTAAAAAAAAATTGTGCAGTGATTAATGTTTTTATTGTCCTTTGGGGTTCGCACGACGGGGTGTTACACTCTACCAGGCACATATAACATCGTAGTCAAAGCGAAGAACAATCTGATAGATGTTTGAAATTTTCCGCCTCAGACCATCATGCTTATATTTCTTGAAATATCAGTTCCCACCTAGGAGATTCCATCTACCATCGTGTTTGCTCCTCCTCAATCCATGTACACATATTTGGGTGCACCAGAGAACATCACTTCTACATCTGAATCTTCAAAAGATGAAATGAGCGACATCAAGGAAATGTTTTAGACCATCACCAACAAAATAACTATCATCAAGCAAAACCAGTTCGTGCCTCCAAAGCCAACCTACCAAAATTATCAAGGCGGAAGATCTTCTTACTAGCAAAACCAATTCCAAGGAGGCTTGCACACAAATTCGCAGGTGCAAACAACTAATCAAAGTAGTACTAGTCCCTTCTTTATTGCAAAGTGCTAACCCAAGCTCAAGCAGGGAACTGATGGTGGGGAAAAACAATTTAGTCAATGAAATCAACCCCTGGTGCTTCCCCTACGATGACACACATGCTTCAAAATTTCCCACACGGCAATCTACAACAAAAGGTGGTAGAACAACGCAATCAAGGCGTGGTGTTAGACCATAGAGGTTATGTATATGCCTCTTGACAAATGGAAAACACGGTACTCACCTCACAAATGAAAGGGATGTCCTTAGAGAAAGAAATAGATATTGCTCCCAATCACACACTCTTCTCATGGATGGAAGAAGAAGAGGTCATGTTTTCCAATGATGCATCCACATAAAAAACCCTACAAGTGCAATCCAATTACAACACTTTCTCAAAGAGGAGATTTACAGGTGAACCAATCATCCTGCAACCAGTCAATCCGCAGCCCAAAAGTGCTACCGACCACACACCCAGTACCTCCGTAGTGGAACAACAATGTCTGTCACGAAGGGAAATTGTTATAACCAAAGCTAAGGAGCAGAAGAATCCAAATTTTCCACCATTTAATGTGGGTAATAATTGAAGAAATTATCCGCTAATGTGTCCATATGGGATATCTTAGCCATTCCAAAGTAGAAGACATTGCTACAGAAGGCTCTCCAGGAGGATCCAATCATTGAGCCAACAAAGCAATCGCTTAAGGGAAAGGTTGTTGACCTATCGCCCCTTGCCAAAGTTCTCACAAATAGTATAGAAGAAGCCTCTACCAAGGTTAGAGATAAGCTAAAACTGAAAACCTTCTTCCTAACTCTTATTGTAAGAGAAATTATTACATAATGCCATGATTGACTCTGACACTAGCATCACAGTCATGCCAAAATAGATAGATGAAGCCTTAGGACTTAGCTATGAACCTTTAAAGAGGGGGGTTATGCAGATTTATGGGAACAAAGTTGAAACTCTAGGTGTCATCAAAGACCTTCCCTTGACTATGTTTTCCTACCCTTGCATCATAGTTCCGCAAGATACTATGATCATAGATGTTCCTCCCATGTTTGGCCTCTGCTTACCCCGGGAATTCACTTCAAAGATAGGTGGATATCTATCTTTGGATTGGTCACACTTGATCCTCAGGACCAAGCACGAAGCTAAAATGAAAATAGTGTATGAGGCTCTTCATTCGTAGCATGTGGCCGATGAGGCCATGATCAACTTTGAGGTTGCCCATAACTCTTTCATCAAGGAGGAAATGTATTGCACTAAGCTACTAGACGATGAAAAAGTGACCGGAGATTGGACTGATTTAGAGGAAGTTCTCTTGAGTGAATATTTAGATGTTGATCCTTTTGACAACTATCATGCTACTAGGTTAGGAACCTATGTCATCTACGATGAAGATCAAGTGCTTCCAAAGGTCGTGAAGGGACTTGAATGTGATCAAGCTTCAGAGCTATGGATGTTGCACTTTGATGGAGCAAGATGCAAAGTTGGTGTAGGAGCTGGGATATGTTTGATATCCCTACACAATGAAAAGATGCTCTGGTCCTTCTGCTTCCAATTCACTTGTTCAAACAATGAAGCTAAATATGAAGGCCTAGTGCAAGGTATAAGCCTTGCGGAGTGGATGGGAATCAAGAAATTAATGGTGTTCAAATATTTTGAACTAGTAGTCAACCAATTCCAAGGGATTTCTGCAGCCAAGAATGTTTGCATACGATCCTATAGACATAGATTTTGGGACCTGATTGAGGGTTTCAAGGCCTTCAACATCTAGATAGTGCCCTGAGAACAAAATGTTGATGTGGACCCCATGGCCACAATTAGATCTTAGTTTGACCCTACCTCCAACATAATTCATAAAAAAACACTCTGTATGAGTGATAGTCCAACCATAAATTCCAGATCATGATTAGAGCTGACAAGTGTTTGACAATGATGAACACATCGCCTCATTCATCCAACAGTCGAGAGAGTTTTTCAACCAACTCCAACCGAAGATTTTTGAGGCCTACGATGAATAAATCATTTAGATAAGGTCTAACAAGTTTCTGAAGGGGCTAGTCACTCTCAAAAACATGTTCGATTGTGACAATATGAGAAATGATAAAAGGAAGTTTCTGGTGGAAAAAAGTGACTATGTGGACCTTTAGATTGGAGATGGAAGAAAGCTCAAAGTTAGGAAGGATGTTCCACATTGCGATAAAGAGAGGCTCATCAACTTTTGTAAGAAGTATAAAGGAGTAGTGGCCTGGTCATATGATGACCTCAATGGATACAATCCCAAAATCATCCATCATACAATAGAGCTAACGAAAGGTGCAAAACCCATCCGCCAAAAGTAGAGACCAGTGAATTTGAAGATTGAAGCCTTGATGGTGCAAGAGCTCAAAAAGTTGATTCAGTCCCAGATCATCTTCTCGATCAAGCACAACACATGGGTATCCAACCTGGTCCCAATTCGAAAGAAGAACAGAGATATCCACCTATGTGTTGATTTATGGGACCTAAACAAAGCATCCCTAAAGGATCGCTACCCATTGCCTTCCATGGAGTCAATCTTGCAAACAATGGTAGCATCAAAAGTGTTTTCTCTGCTGGATGATTGCTCTGGTTACAACCAGATCTGATTCAAAGAGGAGGACCAACAGAAAACTACGTTCACTACCAAGTGGGGAAAATTCACATATGCTAAAATACCTTCGGCCTCTCAAATGCAAGAGCCACTTTCTAGCAGACAATGGATATCACTTTCAGTGAATTGATCAACAAGATTATCCTAATCTATTTGGATGAGTTGATTTTATTCTCCAAACAAAAGGATGATCACTTTGATCACCTTGAGATGGTTTTCAAAAATTCTAGGAGTTTGGGGTATCCCTAAACCCCAAAAAATATGTTTTCAGAGTACTGCAAGGCAAGCTATTGGGGCATGTAGTGTCCAAAGAAGGAATTGCAATTAATCCTGAGTGGGTGAAAGCAATTAGAGAGCTTCCCCTACCAGTCAACAAGAAAGGAGTCCAATCTTTTCTGGGGAAGGTTAACTTTGTGAGTAAATTCATTTTGGATTTTGCAAGAATAATTAGACCAATCACCCTTATGCTGAAAAAATATCAATTATTCAAATGGACTAAAGAAGCTAGAGAAGCCTTCAAGAAAGTTAAGGATGCTATTTCTTCAGCTCCTGTGCTGGTAAATCCAGACCTGTTGGAGGACTTCATAATGTATGTATTTAGTACAAGTCAAGCATTTCTATTGTCTTAACTCAAAAGGATGATGAAGGAAAGGGAGAACATCTAATAGCATTTCACTCCTGGACCTTAAAGGAATATGAGATGAACTACAACTTCGTCGAGAGGCAAACATTTGCAATTGTTAAGGGGCTCAAGAAGTTTTGACACCTCATATATTGCAACAAGGTGATTATTTATGGCATGCATTCCAATGTGTGCAAATACATCATGGAGGGATAGATCACTGAAAAGAGGGCCAATTGGATCACTAAGATCCTTGAATACGACATTGAGGTCAAGCCTACAAAAATTGTCTGAGGAAGGGGACTGTGCGAATATTTGGCACACGACGAGGAAATGGCGACTGAAGAGGAGTGATCGGAGCTAGTTCTAACAAATGAGTCTGAGTCCGAAGACTGCTGGATGGTGGATAGAGTAAGGTTCATGCACACAAGAAAATACTCGTCGAGCCTTCCTTCTCAAAGGATAATATTTTACAAACTACAAAACAACGGATATGTGCTCATCGAAGGGATCCTTTTCAAAAGGAACTTCAATGGCGTTCTATTGTGTGCGTCACCATGGAGCAAGCGAAAAAAATTTGTGACACTTTTCACAGTATTCCCATAGGTAGACACTTCTCTACAAAGACCACCACCATCAAAATCATGTGCGCTAGGTACTTCTTGCCTACACTATTCAATGACTCATACTCCTTGGTAAAATCCTACAAGGAATGCCAATTCTTCGCAGGAAGAAGGAAAAATTCCGCAATGCCTCTCAACCCGATAGTGGTTGATGAACCTTTTGTGCAATGGGGCCTTGATTTCATCGGGATGATCAATCCTGCCTCCAACACTAGACACAAATGGATTCTCATGACAACAAACTACTTTACTAGGTGGACCGAAGCCATTCCCCTAAAGAATGCAACGAAAGCGAAGATAGTAGACTTCCTTGATGAATTGGTGATGAGATTCAACCCACCCATAACCATCATCTTTGACAATGCCAAGGCTTTCCTAGGCTCTAAGGTATGTCAATTCGCACTCGTGCATGGAATATTCTTGAAAACATCATCAAATTACTACCCTTAGTGGAATGGCCTGGCCGAGTCGACTAAAAAAAATCTAGTCCGACTCATCAAAAGGATCGGGTTGGAACACCAAAGAGAATGGCATAAGATCCTTCAGGTGGTGCTCTAAGCGGACCGCATAACTCCCAAGCAAGTCCTCAAGACTTCACCATATGAGCTAGTGTATGGGGAAAGAAGCAATATTTCCTATCTCCATGGAGATTCTGACACTGTAACTGCTCAAATCTCTTGAGGTAGAAAAAAATAGCACCATGGAGGTTCAGCTGGCCGAGTTGTTGGAAGTTTAAGAAAAAAGGTAAAAGGCCTTGATAGCCTGCATGTCCAACTGCGAGCAAGTGGTTAAAAGATGGTTTGACAAGAAATCCTCAGACCAAGGTCTAAAATGTGGGGACCTAGTGTTAAAATTCAACGAAAGGGCTACGAGACCAGGCCAACACGAAAAGTTTGACATTCTGTGGGAAGGCCCTTTCAAAATAATTCAATGCAAGCAACATAATGCATTCAAATTAGAAAATATGGAGTAGATGGCATTGGGTATTCCAGATAGCGGAATTCACCTAAAATTGTTTAATTAAGCTTTAGTACTATCCTGCCAGTGTAAATATGTGAATAGTGTAATCTTTTTTCCTTCCGCGTTGGTCGACCGATCTTTCAAATTCCACAATGTGAAGAAGTGGGAAATAGATATAACCCACTATTGCATGAAGCATGAAAATTTAAAAAAATCCATAAAGTGGAAGAGAAAAATGACATATCATATGCAAAATTGAAATGAACCCACATTGCAAAATGAAAAGGCAAAGGAGACAAAATTTTAATATAAGTGGTATATTCATTATATATATATGCTTTGATATGTACAATTTCAAAATGGCTCTGAGGCCACACGTTTAAAAGTGTATTTATATATTCTATATCTTCTTCATATATATCTATGGTAAAGCCTTTTTCTAGGCATATATACAAAAAATAAAAGAACAAAGTGATGATTTCTTAAAACATAAAAAGTTTTAGTCACGAGCAGGGGCAATGGAAGCATCAACAACAGTGTTTGGAATAAATTCATTAGCAGGAATGGCAACGGGAGCATTAGGACCAGCAGCAGCATCCATAGGAGCAATGTCCAATGGTGGAGGGAGCACCAAGTTCCTGAAGTCAGTATACCAATTGATGTCGTAGAAGGGCACCATATTGTAGCAGCGAAATAGGAAGTGGCAGGCGCGAGTTACCCTTTGATGATGCTCTTCTTGTGAATGGATGCAAAACCCATTTAGAAATAGCACCCATGCTACTATTGTGTCTTCTTCAATATATTTTTGAAGGTCACTCACCGTTGGCAGGCCCAGACCAAGCTCAACATTCACCGCCACCTCTCTGAGGCTACCTAGGTACTTCTTTAGAAATAATTCAAGCACCAAGTGAAGAATCAATGGCTTGGGAACCTGGATGTCAAGCATAGACATGACGAAGTGAAAACACACGTTTAGTATTGACCTAGTATTTATCTTCATATTCAATGCAGTCCCTCCTCATAATCCAATTCATCACTACTATGGCTAGCGAATGCTTATTCTTGGTCATTCTTTTCAGTCGCCTATTTGAGATTTCACCTAAAAAGGATGTTTGGGACTTGTTGCAAACTAGCATAATAGGGGTATTTATGGTAGCAAGCTCTATGTAACTGCCTGATACTAATCTCTATGCTACTGCCTAAGTCTAGCTCTACGCAACTGCTAATACCAAATTTTGTCTAGCTACCTATTACCAATTCTTCCCGAATTGCTAAGTGTGATTTTGCTATTTCCTAAGCACCTATTTATAGAAAGTGCCAGACTAGGCAAGGTGATTTGCATGCCATAAGCATGATGCTAATCAAGTACCAACTCAAAAATCTCACTATAGCTTGCTTGAATTTCCCACCCAGTTGCATCTAATAGGTACGGTTTGTTGCGTGCAAGATTAATAAGAGCTAATTAATTATCATAAGCTGGTGGTAGTCATTGGTGGTAATCTACATGGCCAAATGTTGAGGTGTCACATTGTAGGCATTTTTCAAACTCCAAAGTAGAACTTTTATCTTTTCAAGAACTTATTGCATATTTTGGCTTAATCATTCCTTGTGAGATATTAATTGCTAAATCATGCGACACCTAGACCACTTTCAAATGTCAGCTCAATTTCCAAGAAAATCATGCCATAGGACATCATTACCAAAGGTCATTATGAATTTTTGTCATTTCAAAATGGCAAGTAATTCATTCCGCACAAGCAAATAACTGGCGATACATGTTGAATTTAATGCTAAAAGGCAAGTGTTGTTGGCTACCTCAAGAAAGAAATAACTAAGTATTGCATGCAAGAAGCTAACATTTTGAAAGCTTTCTGAGCACACTACCTAGAGCAAGAGTGTTGAGTGTAGACGGAGCCAAAGCGAATTGCAAAAAAAATTGAGCATAACAAAGATCTACAGCAAAAGGAAAATGGCAGAAAGCTCTCAAACAGAAACGCAAGGAGAGGCAACACAAATTTTGTTTGATGCCATGCATACAGTACTAGCTGCCTATGTCTTTGAAGACGTCTCTTATGCTTTGCTTGAGATACCAGAGAATCCGAAGTGGGTAAAAACAAAGGCATCAAACAAGCAAAAAATCCATAGAGACCAGAGCCAAATAAAGGAGGAATGGGATAATATTCATGATCCCATCCTCGCAAAAAACCCTAAGACTCTTAGGGAGGTGGCCTATGAAAGGATGAAGAAAATTAGCAACCTAAATTCTTTGGCGCAAAAACTATGGTTCAACAGGCTTCCACAATATATGGTCCCATTTGTGCACTATTGTCTGGAACTAGTCGATGCAGCCATTGAACATTTCAACCCAAGCACCAACGCCATCGAGGGTCATGATTTGAAGGTTAATATCTGCCCAGAAGCTATCTGGAACATGCTATGCATCCTTGACCAAAGCTCTAGAGTGGAAACGATAGAGCCATTCAATCTAGCAAAGGGGAAGGAAATATGGAGAACTAGAAAATTGGCTCTAGATTTTTATAACAAAGAAACCCAAAGGCCCAGGGAAGATCAAAAAAATCCACCAAAGATTTTGGTGGTGACCAAGGCCTTCCCCACAGACATGCAGGAAGCCTTCTCAATGATGACATTTGTTTTTGGCCTGGACACTGATAGATATGTTCAAGAGTTTCAATTGGGTATGGGGTTTCAGTTGCATAGGAAACATTCCTTTTTTTGGTATGACTTCTCACAATTCATCATTGATGAGATGCTGAGGCAAATAAGGGACTACAAAACGTAGAAGAGGTTTAGGTTTCCTTCCTTCCTTTCCCATATGTTTTTGCATCAGAACCCTGATTTCTTCAAGAAATATGCGAGGTTGGCTATATTTGATGAATCGGGTAAAAGAAGGCCAATTTTTGTATGGACTCCTCTCCTCTCCTTAACTTATGATTATTATGCATTTTCAGATTATTTCTTGGCTTTGATTCTACAAGATTTGAGTGAGGATGGTGGTCTTTACTGGCTCACCATAGCCTAGACAAAGTATATGCAAAATTTCATTTTGAAATGCGACTTGTTTCTTGAAGAATATTTCACATTCATTTGGATGTGTGGCTTCACTGGGGAACCATTCTGGCTTCCAACATGTCTCACAAATTAGGTGTTGGTCCTCGAAATGTTCCAGCAAGTATCAATTATTAACTATACCTTTTACGGGGGAAAATCTAAGAAGAAGGGATTTTTTGTCTATCCGCTAAGCTTTAAATCGGTGGTAATGGCCAAGAAGAAGACGCATAAGCTGCAAGAGGTGAAGCTGGCTCATCAAGGACTGGTATGGATTTGCGACAAATAGAATTACAACCCCAAAAATGAATTACCAAATGAACATGTCAAGGTAACGCACAACCCTCGACCTTACTAGGAGAAGCAACGAAACCCATTGAAGGATGAGGATGAGCTATTAGTTGATCTAGTTCATATTCAAACTAAGGATAGTAGGTCTCCATGGCTTAAGTGCTACTTATCTTCAACAAATTATAATGAGAAGCTTCACATCAAGGCCATTCTTCGCAATGAATTGTCAAGAAAATAAAATTGGAGCAAGGAAAAAATTAAGGATTTCTAGATCTACCAACAAGAAATCCAATGCCTTGATGCCCCTTATTAGAGCGTGGAGACGAATGGTAGATTCAATAAGTTGTGGAACAAAGCGCATACTGATTCGAATGCAAGTGATGATGATGTCAATTCGGAGGAGACTGAAACAAATGCCAAGAAGGGAAAGGAGAAGGAAGTAGACACACAAATGACTCCAACGTATCCTATCAAGATATCTTCAAATGCATGGGTGAACATATCATGTGCAATGGCCTCAATGGCTTGCACCTGGACTACAAAAAGAACCAGGAATACCTCACAACATCAGTTAGAGTTTATGCAAGTAAATGATTTCGCGCCCATCAAATGGCAGCACACAAAATCAGTTTTTGGAGAGATTTCACAAGACCCCGCAATAAGCTAGGAGGTCGTGGTGAGCCAGGAACTGAAATCATATAGACAACAAGTAACTTTTTCTCCCTCTTCTCTTACTTTACAATCTTTGGTGTCCCCTGATGTCTATGTGTCGCCCATCACTTCAAGTGTTGGCCCTTCTTTCTCCACTTCTACCCCAATGGTCATGGGAGGTTTCTCCTAGTTCTCCCAGGTGAGACCATTTATTTTGACTCCTCCACGGACCCTTTCACCTTTCACCAATGCACAATTTGCAGCTACGACCGCCATTGACACCCCTCTTGCCACTACTGAATCAGCCCTGACCCAGTTCGCCCAACAGTTGGAATCTGCCATGACTCTGCTACAGGTGCAACACCTAATGAGTCCTCTAGCTGGTTTGCAAATTGGGCTTTGGTATGTTCCTCCATTCTCCCCAAAGATAGTCAATCTTTCAAAGAAGAAAACATACGAAACCACTACCCTCTCATTCCCTTTCGCCGTACCTCCCGGTTCACCTTTCGCAAGTGGGATAGTTAGGTCACCAACACAATTTCTGGTGGAGGGAAATAGAACAAAGGAAGTGCGGGCTATCAGGATGCAGAAGCAAAATGCCAAGGATACTAAAAATCTAGTAGAGCCAAAGGTACAAACTATTTTCAATGAGGCTTAGCAATCGCTGCATTTCACAACCATGTATCTGAATGCCATCAACCCACAGGGAAAATGCAGCTCTACGATTACAATATGTATGCCATGGGACTCGATCTGAGCATACCCTGGCCACAAGACAAAGTTGAGCTCATGGAGGAAACACAATGGGTGGTGACCACCGACTTCCTCAAGTCTGATCACCAGCTAAAGAAAAGGGAGGAGTTGAAACTTGTAAAGGAAAGAATTGAGTTCCTATTGGTGAAGGAAAAAGTGAGACAAGTAGAAATTGCACATTTATTGGAGAAAGCATAGGCAACCCAAATAGAGCAGACTAGACTCTGAGAGGAACTTGTAAAGTTCCAATCCTATGATCCCAATCTGGTTGCCAAACTGCTGAAAAAAAATGAAGAATTGCAGGACTAGTTGGCTCAAATGCAATAGGAGATGCAATGAAAAGGTCAAGAGTTTGACCATTAGTGTGCTCAATTCGAGAAAAAATGTAGCAAAAGGATGAATATTTTGAGGGCCGAAAGACTCAATTAGAGAATGAGCTCTAAGAGATGAAGTCTTCCCTTGAAACAAAATCAACAAACAAAAACCGGGTCGAAGAAAAATGACTTGCCCAATGGAAGACTTTTTTGGAGCAACTCTCGGTCACAAACAAAAGGAATGTAGAAATGACATAGGATGTCAAATCAAGAGATGCAGAGATTATCCTTTTGAGGAGTCTTTCCCAAGCCCCTACTGCCTAGCCAAATATTTTTTTAGTGGCCCAACAACTATATGTTTCATATTGGGATAAGGTCAAGGCCTTCTGCCTAACCCTTCAGCTGACACTCTAATTTATGGTGGAGGCGACAAGTTTAGGTAGGGAATTTCATGGAGCAATTGAGTGGTTCTTGCGAATCATCGCAGAGAAGGTTCCTGAGGAAATTTTTTTTCTATATAAGCTATACATGGTCTCAAATGAAGACTTAGAAAATGCAGGGATTGGAGATAGAAAATACACTGCCAAGACAGTGAACAAGTTCATCCACTTCCATGCTACTATCCTCCATGCTAGCAAGTGTGCTACCAAACTAGACCGAACCATGAATAGCATGCGAGCTAGGTTCTCCCAGCTAACTCAGAGGGGCTTACCCTCCCCATTTCTTTCTAACGACTCAGTGGCTACTACGAAGTAGATTGCGACCAAGATAGGAGAGAAGTAGTAGGACACATCTGCTTTCTAGAGCTTCAGTCAACCTCCTACTACAAAAGATATTGAGGGCATCACTCACCTGATAGTGCAGCTACTCTTCCAACTCAAGTCTAGGGTTGGTATATCTGCAATGCTACCTTACAAAGAAATGATTGATTTGAGTGGAGCACAAGAGAATATGTGTGACATATCGACATTATTTGAGGCCAACTAGATACCTCTACAAGCTGCTCTCTCTAAGATTTAACTCCATCGCCTAATGGGTGGGACTCTGGTCTGGAAGCCAAAAAAATTTTTGGGGTCCTTGTTTCGCAAGAGAAACACCCATGATATTTGCCAAAAGATATGAATGTTAAATTCCTTGAGCTCCCTCTAGGTGGGTTTTTTTTTTCACTAAGTAATGGCCCGCACCTCATCTTTTTAAACTTCATCTACTACTGCCACATGTCCACTAGGCACTCACCACAGGGAAGCCTTCCTTAATTCTCCTACTGGCTTCTGCCATGCTTCCATGTGTTGTCACCACAAGCACTTAAGAGTTGCTTCCCTTCACTTTTCAATTAGGCCCCATCTGCGTGCCACATAGCTTTCATTCGTGTGCACTTTTTGGCGGACCCCACAGTCGGTGCTGATGGTAAAGACTTCTCCACATGTCTTCATCTTGGGGGATTTTCATCACTAGAGGAGGAATCAATGAACGGTCCCTAACCTATTTTCATGTGTCTCTTTCATGGGGACTTCATCAAAGGGAAGGCCAGAGCGAGCAGCGATCCCCACCAGATTGCCACGTATTCTAAATTTCCTTCATAGGTAAATGTCACATGTTTGCATGGGGGTTTGTTGGGACCACTGCCATTATTCGAAGGGGATGCATTTGTTCGAGAAGCGACTATGTTCCATGGCTTGAATATTTTTTGTTGCAACAACTGAAGGAAATCATTGTTGCAAGCATCATTGCTCGTGATACAAAATCTTTTTTTGTTACTGGCCCACCAGGCAGTGGTTTTTTTATCCATACATACTACTTCTTCCTTCCGAAACAAGTTCGAAAGATATAGAAAAATTAGGGAAAAGACACTAGGCCTTTTTTATTACTTTTAAATTATTGTATAAGACTCTCAAACTATGCCATTGTTCGACCTTTCTATTTTCTTAAGCTATTTGATAAAACATTATATTGTGCCATCATTGACCTGAATTGTTTATTTGCAAAATTTCTATGATTTTAATGCAATTTTGTTGGTTTAGATAATGTCTTTGACTCCTCTTTTTAGTAAGTGTGTATGAGAATTATTTTATGTCATTGAATAAAATATTCAGGTCTTCATCTTTGATTTCTGTTATCCTGGAACATAGCAAATTGTTGATCGGGCCCTTAAATTGAATCCCAAAAGATAGATTTACCATGCCTATATCTCTTCATTAGTGCATCACCTTAGTTAGATCATTATTTTTTATATCTGCTTCATTTTCCCATCCCAAAGCCCCAATTATAGAAGAAGCTGACTTCTTAAAAAACCCGGTCACTCAGTTTAGCACAATTGGCCCCCCCATTAACTAAGTTTCCCATAAAGGTTGTTCCCTTGCCAATTTTTGACATCAACATAATTATTGGACTATTGAATGTAATTTTATACATCTTATTATTTAGCATCATCACCAATCAATCATAGGGGAACCTTGAGAGGAAATTCCATTAGGTTGAGCAGGTACTAGACTTCTCTCTTGGTATGCCACTCCCAAGGTGGATGACTGTGTGTCATGCCATTGAGAGCTAAGGGAGTGATATCCACTCTTGGGCTTAGGGAGAGGATGTCTACGGGCCTCCTATGGTAACCTTCCCCTCAACTCACACATGGTTGGTTGTTGGAATGGACTTTAGCTAGGGTCTCAATCATATTGAGGATGGATTAGGATAGATAACGAAAGTAGGTACAAATGTATCCACTAAGTAGGCCAAACCATGAGGGTTTTCTAAGTGTGCCTCATGAGGGCCAACGGGTGGGTAGTATTGGTCTTACACTCATGCTCTTGGTCTTAGATGGATAGATTTAGGCAGAATTATCCTGTTCCTCATCCAAGTCCTATTGTAATTAAAACTTCCATTATGCATTAGGGGTATGAGTGGTCTAAGTAGTCTTGAAATAATTATGTAATTTTGTATAAATGTTGTGATCACATGAATTATATTTTCAATATGATCTAACATGATTGCAAGACCTAAAACCAATATTTATCTTGTTAAAGAATTTAGTTGATAAGTTGTAACCCTAACTACATGAAATTTGTGAGTCTAAGGAAAAATTTAGGCCATTCCCAAAAGGGGACATTACAATTGGTATCAAAACATCCTTCCTGTCATCCTGTGTATGCTTCATGTACTACGTGTATGCTTCATGCTTCCTATGTATGTGTATTCAATTGTAGTCAAGTGTATACCTTGTGGCTAATGTATATTCAAGTGTATTCAAGTGTATACCTTGTGACTTATGTGTATTCGAGTGTATACAAGTGTATACCTTGTGACCTATTTGTATTCAAGTGTATACTTTGTGGCTTATTTGTATTCAAGTGTATACCTTGTGGCTTATGTGTATTTTAGTGTATACTTTGTGGCTTATGTGCATTCAAGTGTATTCAAGTGTATACCTTGCAACTTGTGTGTATTCAAGTGCATACTTTGTGGCTTATGTGTATTCAAGTGTATTGGAGTGTATACTTTGTGACTTACATGTATTCAATTGTATTCTTTGCAAACTACATTCTTTGTGACTTGAGTGTATACGTGATTCATGTGAATTATGTATTTAAGTGTATACTATACATGTACGCTTTGTGACTTCATGTACTTGTGCATAGAATTCATGTATTATTCACATATATGCTTCATACTTCTTTTGTATACTCTATGTATTACATGTATTTATGCCTCATATTTATACTTTATCACATGTATCTATGTGTAACTTCATATATCTTCAACAAGATGTGTTCTTATAATTAATTTATACTTAAAAACCATAAAAATATTAAAAATGTCTATCAAGTTGCTTGAACTGGTTGCTTGCTTGCTTCAGCTACTTGCTTGTGTGCTTGAGCTACTTGAGCTACTTGTTTGCTTGCTTGAGCTACTTTCTTTCCTACTTGAGCTACTTTCCTATGTGCTTGAGCTGGTTGGTTTCTTGCTTGAGCTACTTGTTTTCCTACTTGAGCTACTTACTTGTGTGCTTGAGCTACTTGATTGATTGCTTAAGCTACTTCCCTACTTGCTTGAGCTACTTGTTTGCCTACTTGATCTACTTTCTTGTGTGCTTGAGCTGGTTTCCTACTTTCTTGAGCTAATTGCTTGCTTGTTTGATCTACTTTCCTATGTGCTTGAGCTAGTTGCTTACTTGCTTGAGCTACTTGTTTTCCTGGTTGGGATACTTTCCTACTTGGTTGAGCTACTTGGTTGTCTACTTTAATTTCTAATTCATGTGGTTTTAAGTTATAAAGTTTTGAAATAATGATTCATGAAGAGTGGTGACTCCTTTAGATAGAAATAAAGGAATAAATCCCTCCAATAGATTCACCTCATCACCAAAATTGAATCAAGTATTAAAACCCAAGTACAAAGCATAAGGGAACATAAATTTCCACTCATAGAAATAATATGTAACCCATAGATTGGCGTATTCACTTCTATATCCAATAGAGATCATTCCACACTATTCAACCTTGAGATAAGAGGTATGATTCAATAAATCAAATGCTATTTTCTTGATTAGAGTAGCTCTACTTAATGAACTTGAAACAAATAAACACTACAACAAAAATTATTACATAAGCACATGTTGAGTTACATTATGGGTCCATAACCCACAAATCCTAGGATCATTCTCACCTTTCAAACTTTAGGATAAATTGATATTATTTAAATGAATCAAGCAAAATAAACAACACCCTCCCAAGACATGAAAATAACTTTAAACATAAGGATATGTCCAAGATGAGTAATAACCCTCAATTGGTTTATAAGATTGGACAAAAATTGATATTAGTATAAACCTATAAATTGAAGTCCTATTGTTTGGTTGTGAATGCAAAACTTTTGTGCATCCTTCATTTTATTGGACTTGATCAATCCAATAATGTTGTACTAGGAATATGTACTTAGAAGGTTATGACAATGATAAGGGAATATATGATTTGAAATTTATAAAATGAAGTATAATTTTATCTAAGGGAAATTGTTATCAGATTGTTAAAGGGGATACAACCTGTAGTAGAAGACACCTAGGTCCCTTAAATAAAATTTGACCCTACAAAAAGGAGTAAGATCTTGATATTCTCAACACCCCCATTCTCCATCATGGTATAATATTTTTTGTAAAATTTTGGATTTGCAATGAGGGTAATGGAAAAATTGTATCATAACCTAGGATCCTTGAGGTAATGAAATAAGAGAAAACTTGTCTTAAGTAGCAAATCTTGCCAATTTTCAAAAATATTGGGAAAATAATAGTACATAAGAAAATAAGTTGTCCTCATACCTTAGAGGATGATATTAACCTTATCAATAGTAAATCAAGGCAAAGAATACTAACAGTTACTCTTTAAGGACATAGGGTCACACATAACCAAAACAACCATCACTTGATTTAGAATTTCCAATTCCTATAACTAAAACTAAATGCTTGAGGAAAAGCAATCTTGGGCAGGGTGGAATGTCATGTCCCTGAAACGGAACACTAAAAATGACTAAGCATTGAAATACAAATAAATAAATAAAATAACAAAATACATATTAAAAATATAAAAAGAAATAATTAGCAATTTAATATTATTAAAATTACAATTATCAAATATAAACAATATATATTATAATTCAAACATCATTATAATTATAAGTACCCTGGATAATATTATAATTATCATACAATTATCATAATTAACAATAACATGATCTAGTTAGTATGTTGCTCTTGTGTCTTGTCTTGCTTGGGTTGTTTTTTTTCGGTTGTTGGACCGTTGTTTCTATGTTTTTTTTTTTGGTGTCTTTTATTTTAATGCTTTGGACCTGATCTTTTTTGGCCCTTGAGGCTCGTCATGTAAAGGGTACAACACATTGTAAATGTTGCTTTTATTATAAAAAAAGAACCAAAATTATTATCATGCAATTATTAAACAAGAACCATTAATATTATTTATAATAAATAATAATAAGATTCCTAAAAAATCAAACACTATAATAAACCTTGATCCATAACAAGAGATACAATCATTATTAATAAAACAAACAAAGAGCATCGATCATTTAATAATACACAATTAAGAGGTACGGGTCATGAAGAGTCATGCCCTTGGGAGAAGGGCCAATCAAATATATTTAACAAGTGATCCAAAATAAGAAAGGGGAAAGGAAGGAATGAATGGAGAAAGGAATATATAGTCATATTCTAACTGATGGGAAAAGTATGAAACATTTGAATATATTCTATACCAGCAAACCATTCATAAGGTTCTAAACCAACATAAGGATATTTCTAATTTCTACAACCTATGGTATTTTATTATTTATATTCATAACATCATGGATTGGAGAAATAGATCATATCTAAAAAATTGACCAGAAATAAGGAGGAAAGAATATATTCCGACAGATATTTTGAAAGGAATCAAATATTCTAGAAACACAAAAGATCATGGTTGGAACCAAAGAAGAATCTCTGTAGATCGAGAAGTATGGGAGGTTTTGTAGACTCAATTAGAAATAAAGGAAATTATTTATTGTTTTAAATAATTAACTCAATAAATATGTTAAGGATGTGAGTAAAGATCTTAGTCAGTATTTTATAGATGAATCAATTATCAATTTATGGGATAATAATTTATGCTTATGAATATATTAAGACGGTACACAATAAAGCAATACATTGAACTTAAATAAGGGATGAATGTCCTATATATTTAAATAAAAATGGGGAAAAATAAAATTTACACATAAATATATTCATCTAGTTCTTGTTATTGATTAATGACATTTTGAAGTAGCAAGATTATGCATACTATTTATTCTTGTGACATTACTAAGTATGTTTTGGGCATCTTATTATTGGACTATTGAATGAAATTGTATACATCTTGTTATTTAACATCATCACCAATCAATCATAGGGGAATGTTGAGAGGAAATTCCATTAAGTTGATCAAGTACTAGACTTCTCTCTAGGTACGCCACTCCCAGGGTGGATGACTGTGTGTCATGCCATTGGGATCCAAGGGGGTGATATCCGCTCTTGGGCTTAGGGAGAGGATGTCTATGGGCCTCATATGGTAACCTTCCCCTCAACTCACACATGGTTGGTTGCTGGAATGGAATTTAAGGGGGTCTCAATCATATTGAGGATGGATTAGGATGGATAAGGAAATAAGGTACTAGTGTATCCACTAAGTAGGCCATCCCATGATAGTTGTCTAGGTGCACCTCATGAGGGCCAAGAGGTGGGTAGTCAAGGTCGAACGCTCATGCTATTGGGCTTAGATGGATAGATTTGGGAAGACTTATCATGTTCCTCATCCAAGTCCTATTGTGATTAAAGCTTCAATTATGCATTAGGTGTATGAGTGGTCTAAGTAGTCTTGAAATAATTATGTAATTTTGTATAGATGTTGTGATCATATGAATTATATTTTCAATATGATCTAACATGATTGTAGGACCTAAAACCAAGATTTATCTTGTTTAAGCATTTAGTTGATAAGTTGTAACCCTAATTACATGAAATTTGTGAGTCTAAGGAAAAAATTAGGCCAATCCCAAAAGGGGACATTACACATGTGGTAAACATCAAGGGAATACTATTGTAATCTTGGAAAAGGAAACATTTATTCTAAAAGAAGAGAATATGATGTTGGAAACACCCCAATGGATAGTTGACGTAGTGTACATAAGAATAGTTTAATTACTAGTTGATTAGTGAGAAATAAAAAGGGAGCCTCCCTTTTATGAGAGGAGACATTAATTTCTCATCATAGCTGTGGCGAAAACTTCCATTTTGTAATTATTAAAGGAATTAAAAAATATTCACCCAACAAGTTCACTACCTAATTTTTTGTTAATCCATTTTTTATGCAAGTAGGATTTTTTTGGTTTACCAAGTCAAGTCTTAGTATCATCACTCAACCCTATTTTCCTACAATTCTAAGATTTGAATATGATGGATTTGCATTGATGAACTATGTACTCATTCAAATATGCACCCCAAAATCTCCTCTATGTGGCCTATGATCATAGTACTTGAAGATAATAAAAACATAGTTTTTCTAAGAGCTAGCTATGAAGATAGCCACCCAATATCTAGAGGCCAAATAGAAAACACAAAGAGAGGAGATCAATATAACAAGAATAAACTATATTCCTACCAAGAATAAAAATAGAATTGGATATAGAATGTATGAGAGACCCTTGGTTATATCTCGGGTGAGACATAGGGTTACACAAGATCATGACAAGTTTCTTAATCCTATGCCATGAGACAACTAATATTTTAAATGACTTAGGACACAAGTATTAAATGACAAAAGATAAGATAAGATCTAATTCCAACTAAGACTTTTCTAAAATATTCCTAGGACCTAAGTAAACTTAACATGTGAATAGGACCTACTGGGTGAACTAGTTAGGTAAAAGACCTTACGCCAACACCTACCATAAGTGAAACTTAGGGAGTGGATTATTATGCAAAATGATGTAAATATGGGTCTCGAATATGAGGCCATGTTAGGTACCAATTTACAAATGCAATCCCTCACAAATGGAGAAAGGAAGAAAACCCAGTGGGAAAAAACTCCTCCCTAAAAGAGATGAAAAAAAAAAAATATGCTCACTAAAGAATGAGAAGGAAAAAACCCCATGTGAGGAAAATAGATCCCTCATAAGAGAGAAGAAGAAGAGATACTATACAAATCCCCCCCCCCCAATTAGTGTCTCTTGCAATGATGATAGATGCCTAATAATGAATGTTGAAGATGACCCAATACTATCGAACAAAATTCCTCCCCTTGGGAAGGAATAAAACCAATAATATAGGAAAAAGATTTCTTCCCAATATTGAAAGGAATATGAGGGAATAATAATGATATATGATTTTGTTGAATTATGCTCAAGTGTCTCAATGTTGATTCTAAAAGATGACACACTCCAAACAAGCATTATAGGCCATATTGAAGAAGAGGAAAATCCAAAATATCCTAGAAATGAATGTAGAACATAACCCGAAAACAAATATGTCTCCTCTAAAGATAAATAATCCTCCTCCAAATGTTGGTAAAAATTATCCACACACATGTCAAACTATGAAGAACTATCATGTAGAGAATGAACAAGAGGGTCATTTTTTTCCCTTAGAATCATCAAATGTAATAGTAGATGAAGATGTGATCTCAATAGGAGGAGAAGCAAGAAGATATGTTTATTTTTCAACTGAATGTTCAAGATATTCACTAAGATCCTCTAAAGTACCATCATCAAAAGGTATATTATCAACATCATCAAGGGGAATTAAACAATTTGTAACAAGATCATCTAGGAATGAATAGATATGAGGGTCTCCAAAGATCCCTCAAATATTGGTCCAAATTATGTGTGGGAACTCACTATTTGAGATATCCATAGGAATATCAACACCAATAGTTGTACCAATTAATCCTATAATATGATCAATATTATTACCCCAAACTAATTTCTTCCAAGTTGTTTCTAGTTAAGGTAAGAGTCCATAAATAAATCGAAAAAGATTAAGCCACATAAGATGTGTCAAGATACCTTTCTATGAGGACTCATAATTATCATTTTTTAAGATTATTACAAAAAGATGAACAAAAAACCCATGACACCTCCTCAAATAATGAAATTTGAGATCAAATAAATGAATCAACCATAAGATTACCCCCTAAAATTCACTCAATAATATAAACCCTAGATATATATGATCTTGGGGCCTTTAATCATTAGTGCAATTACAAGTGCCAATTTCCCAAAAAAAAAGTGGTCTTAATATTGGTACATTCAAATGCTAAATTTTGTTAGATGCACAGAACAACTAACGGGGGAGTTGAATTAGTTGTATACTAAAAAAAATTTAACCCCTTAATATCTTTTCAAAACCCTTACCAACCATTAAACTCTTATTATGCATTAACAGAATGTAAACATATGAAACAACAATGAAAACACATCCAAACACATAAGAACACCAAATTTACGTGGAAACCCAAGAAGGGAAAAAACATGGTGAGGATTAGCTCAGATATATATGATTTGCAACACAAAATACAATTAGTCTCATCGCCAAAGGCTCACTACCCAGAAAAGGAAGAAAGGCTCATGATCGCGTGGCTCACTGCTAAGAAGAAAGAAGATAGAAGAAGACTATTACAAAGAGATTCACTATCTCAAGGCAAGAGTGTTGAGAAAAAAAGGTGTCTCAAACTTATTGGTTAAGGCTCTCTGAAATCAAGAAAACACTTAAAATTTTTGCAGTTTCGGAGTTCAAGCTTCAGGCTTGTAGCTTACCAAATACATGGTAAAAGCCTTAGAATTTTTGTAGGTAATCGGGCATTAGCCTTCAGGCTTGTCTCTTATAGGATGCTATTGAAAGTGACAGTAAAGTTGAAGACTTTCGACAATTGAACTTCGGAGTTCCGTCATATGCTTGACTTGTGAATTCTATAGTATTGGGTATTGAGGAACCTCAAACCCTGGCCCATGAAGGATTTCATTCTTCAACATCCTGATGGGAGGTAGGGGACTTTTGTTGGTAGGATTCAAGGACTTCGGTCGGACTTAGAATATAGTCGCCTCGACAAGTCGATGGAGTGGAACCATAGTGTAGGAATAAGCTGGGACCGAGTTGCGTGTAAGATGACATCAGTTATATGATGGTGGTGACATGGATGCCACATTGTCAGTGGGGACCACTGTTATGGCTACAAATTTTTTTAGTGGGACTTCCTTGTATCGATGGGAGGTGCTAAGTTGTCACCTCAATATCCTGATGGGAGGTGGTAACAATATTGAATGATATGCATATCGATGTGATGATGAGATTTCAAAGGGACATGGTCTATTATCTCTTTGACACTCCAATATGGCTTTGGAAGGATAGTGTGTATTGACGGTTAAATAATATTGTGACCATTTGTCTATGGAAATTGAAATGACTGTGTCCTTGTAATGCTTGGAGAACAAAACGATTGGTAATTGGAATTGTATGTTGTAATGCATTGGAACAGTACGAGGAATTACTGTGATAGAGAGTGTGATTGAAACAAGTTGTAATCGAATGCTGCTAGATTGATATTGTGAATCAACACATGTGAAAGTGGAACTTTGTAGCTTGTATGCAATTCATTTACTATAATACAATAATGTTGTTGCTTTAGTGTGTGGGTTTTTTCCTGTAAGGTTTTTCCCACGTAAATCTGGTGTCTAATTCTATGTGATGACTTTAATTAGCTATTATGTTCACATATGTGCATCTTAAATGGACTATAATTGAATTTTTTGTAAAAATATTTGTATCTCTTTCCCGAGGTTTAGCATTTCGAAGGCATTTCCACACTTAGCTTTCCTTACAAAGAGAAGAAATCAACCACTAAAACTTTATGCCATCTGCAACCTTTGGCTCACTACCTGATGCAGGGGCATCATTTCCCACAATGTGGCTCATTTTGATTAGAAACAAGAATCATTGGAAGTTGTAACCATTTTCATTCCTTATCACCACATGGATAGCTAGTTTGGGTTTTTCTTTTTCTTTCTATGAAAGGGGGAGAGTGGTTGCGAGTAGAGAGGGTGACAAATTTTAGTAGAAAAGAAGAGGATCAGTCGTCATCTTGGTGAGTCTTGGAAGCTAGTGAAAAAGAAAATGACTTTTGGAAAGAAAGATCAAGCCAAACTGTCAAGAAACAATTCTTGAAAGGGAGGGAGAGAGACCAACAATGGAAGATAAAAAATCCTTTTTGATGTGGTAGCAATATAGAAGAACAAAGAGGAACACTACAACAAATCCCTATGATTTGCTCTATTTTTTGCTCCATTTTTTGCTTCCGCCCACTATTTTAATGTATTTTTTGCCAATTTTTTGAAAACGTCGACGCTATTTATTGGGATGGCAATATTTTTGGCATTTATTTGCACCAATCAAGACAAGTCAATGCTAGTTTCAACGCTAATTTGGGTTGAAATTAGCGCTACTTTTAGCAACGATATTAGCTTCGAGTGTGGCACCGCCGTTAGCACTGCCTTTGGCTCCAAGTTTAGCTTTGAGTTTAGCACCACTTTTAGTTCCGAATTTAGCTTTGAGTTTAGCTTCAGGTTTAGCGCTAGTTTAGACACCCCTATGTTGAAGAGAATTATTTATATGTCTAATCGACAATGTAAAACAGTGAAATGTCAACAAGATATGGGCATATCGAGGAGATAATCACTTACGTCACATCAACAAGGTATATCTACAAGTGCTTGGTGAAACACAACTCTTGGATATAATGAAGTAATGTTGATGAGACATTGAGATATCGGTAAGACAAATAAGATTGTCTCATCAAAACTCTTCAAATA
Source organism: Sequoia sempervirens (assembly GCA_007258455.2). Taxonomy (NCBI): domain Eukaryota; kingdom Viridiplantae; phylum Streptophyta; class Pinopsida; order Cupressales; family Cupressaceae; genus Sequoia; species Sequoia sempervirens. The sequence goes on from VDFB02075321.1 coordinate 180,610,426, forward strand.
ATGATCAAAAGCATACACCACTAGATTGTCGAGAAGGTGAGAAACATATGCAGTAGAGTGGTATACACCACAACCTTGCAACAAGAATCCTTGAGCAAGGTAGTAGTGCGGTAAACAATAGAAGGGAAGGAAAAACACCGCCATACTACAACGGGTATAATAAGAGACAATGGTAGTACGGTAATCATGGCATGATTACAATTTACAACACTAAATGCAAAAAATCATGTCAGTCACAATCCATTTGAATAAATCATTTAAGGAATCAAGAATATAGCCTGCCAAATACATTAAAACTCTAATAAACATACTCTAAATTTTTTGTCAAAATCTTATTTTCAGGCATAGCCTACTAGAACGGAGTTTTCATTTTAATAAACATACAATAAAACCTTTGTTGAAACCTTATTTTTAGGCATAGCCCACCAAAATGGAGAAGTGTTTCAATAAAGAATGACAGAGAATGGTAAGGAGATGTGTGTGATAGGAGGCATAGGATTCATTGTTGTTTATCTCATTCCTGCTCTAATCAACAAGGGTTACAATGTTTGCGCTACTGTTTGTAATCCAGGTATTTAATTGAAATATGTTTGCATAATCTCAAATTCCTTCAAATGCTTTTGAAGTATCAATGTATCGTATATAGGGTTTAGAATGACTTTGATGCAGAGGTGGGGAAAGATCAAATTAAAATGTATTCAAACTCCCAAAAACACAATTTTCCTCAAGGGAAACTTGCTCCAACTAGCCAAACCACAAAACCTCATTTTAAGCCAATTTGAGAAGGGTTTAATGAAAATATGGGTTTTAAGACTTATCATAACATTCCAGTGCCTCAGACCTTCATAAAATGACCTTAAAAAACTCAAAACACTATCACATATATAGTTCCAATCATATTTTTCCAAAACCTTACTTTAGTTCCTCAATTTCACATGGAAAACTCATGAAAACACCCTAGGGCATCACCCTAAAACCATAAAAATTGCATTTCCTATCTCCCAAACCATTGGTACATGTAAAATACCATGAAACATGTCATTCCACCGAGTTACAGGGCTGGACAGCAGGTGGAATGGCTATAACATCACTTTTACACCAATCAAACCCTCAAACTAGTTAGAAACAGGCAGTCCCAGAAAAATGAAGAGATCTCCCTCAAAACTCAATATCAGAACCTCTAATTGGATTTAAATGAAAGCTATTTCATGCCCCTACAATATTATATAATTCTCAGAGCATATGGTGGTGGTACAGATCCGTACAATACTTGCAAAGTTCAGGAAAACAGGAAAAACATGGGATTTCAGACCACCCGGTAGTAAAATGAGGATATCTCACTCGATTCTCAATGAAATAACACCATTCCAACGCCAAAAGAAAGGTTATTAAATTATCTATCCATCCATTATAGACTTGGAGTGTGGAACAATACGTACAGGTCTTACAATGCACGTGATCAGAAATTTCTTAATGGAAAACACAAAAAACATCAAACTTTTTATTAGAAACTCATTCCAAACTTCTTCAACAGCCTCCCCTTTGAGATATTACAACAATATATCATGATACCACCTGAAAACTACCTCTTGGGGTGTTCAACTACCATAACCACCCTTTAATTAGATTCTAAGATGACAATTTTGCCAATTTTGCTCTTAATCACTATCCCATTACAACTTGATCAACTTGATTTTTGCAAATACCACCTAACTGACCTATTAATCCCTCCAATACACTAAAAATGGTCATTGAGACCTTATTTAACATGGAATAAGACCCTACTCCCCATATCCCTTAAAACTCATGATTTCACATGGCTTTTGCATTATGAATGAAACTGACAAATTCAACTAAATGACTCAAAACCCTTTCAAATTACATTATGACTGGTCCTTTAGACCTTATTAAGCATAAAATAACAAAAGACACACCTAGGTATCAACTTAGACTTCACAAGGTGTAGGTGCTCCTGCACCATACACCCCCCCATAAAAAGGACTCTTGCCCCAAGAGTGGAAACTGGTTCTTGGCCTTCTCATTGCTGCTTCAAGCATCTTCAGACCTGGTACTAATCTCTTTAGTCCTGGATGAAAATTTGGTGTTGTTCTAGGCCTTAGACCTACAGAAAAACAAACATCAGAATCATATAAACCTGCTCTCTTCCTTGCTCCACCCATACATGGGTAGCTCCTCACCATTCCTTGCACATTCTGCCTTACTATCTCTGTGATCAGACCTGCATGCCTCTGCTTAAATTTTTTTTGTTTGTAATGCCCCTAGACCTGCCATGTCACCATCCTCTTGTACCCCTGCACTAACAACTTTATCCTCTTTTGCATTACCAAATTTCACTTGTCTTGCACTCACTACCTCATCAAGTTGTTTTGTCACTGTCAAATCAGACTTAGGCACTGTATTTCCTGCAAACTTTTTTTGTTCTTAACCCTGCTCTTGACTATAGGGCATTCAATGGCTCCTACTAACACACTTTCATGCAAACTCACTGTCAACACTTCTTTTACCCCTACATCAAACCTTATATCTGCATTTTTAGTCTTAAAACAGTGAACAACATCAGAAAATTGGTTCTCCTTCATTACATTTATAGGTTCCTTCTTGCCACACATTATTACTTTTGCCTTACCTTTGATATCTTCTACAAGAGGAGTTAACACAAAAGAATGACCATCTTGAACTATGGTGTAAGTATTTTCCCTACCATCATACAATGCCCTCTTGTCATATTGCCAAGGTCTGCCTAATAAGAGATGACAACAGTCCATTGGAAGAACATCACACACAACACTATCATGATAACCACCAATTTGAAAATCCACTATAGCCTTTTCATTCACCAACAAAGATTGATCATCAGTTAACCATGAGATTTTATAGGGACATTCATGAGGAATCTTTTTCAATCCTAACTTATTGACCATTTCACATGACACCATGTTTTCAGTTGAGCCAGAATCAATGACCACTCTACATACCTTGTCCTTGCACTTACAATTTGTCTTGAAGATACTTTTCCTTTGCAAAGGTGCTTCCTCTTTTGCTGCCTTCAAGATTGTTTTTCTCACCATCAACATTTCCCCAACCTCAGGATCTGCATTCCTACTTGGAGAACAATGACTTTCACACTCCTCTTCCTATACTAATTGTGCTCTTCTATCAATCTTCTTGTCTCCACTAGAAGAACTACCAACTCTCTCAGGACACTTCCATGAAGGATGGCCAAACTCATTGCATGTGTAGCACCTTCCTACAAAATCATTAGAACCTCTACCAATACCAAACCTTCCTCTACCTCTAAAACCAAAACCACCTCTAGAATCATTGTGATCTTTACCTTTGTTTTCTCCTTCTTGATCTTCATTTGGCTGCTTTGATGTAGGAATTATCCCTCTTCCTCTTGCATTAGGACCTCCTCTTCCTCTCACTGATTTCTCTTGTCTCCTCTTAAGCTTCTCCTCCACTCTGATTGCCATTTGATAACAATCCTCTACACTCCTAGGGTTAGCCAAAACCAATTCATCCTGTATATTAAGCCTCAAACCACCAATATATCTAGCAATTTTTTCATCTTCATTCTCATGATGACCAGACCTCAAACTTAATTTATAAAACTCCTCAGTGTAAGACTTAATATCCATTTCCCTTTGTCTTAAGTTTTGTAATCTCTTAAACATTTGAACTTGGTGGTCTTTGGGTAAGAATTTACCTTTGAGTTTAGATATCATCTTGTCCCATGATGTGATCTTAGACTTTCCTTGTTTCCTCCTCTCAGACTGAAAGTAATTCCACCATACCAAAGCATGACCCTGCAACTTAGTCTTTGCAATCCTTATTCTTTGCTCCTTAGGAACTTATTCACATTCAAAATGGTTATCTAATGCAGCAATCCAATCAAGTAGTTCTTCATCATTTAGACTACCACCATATTTAGAAACATCAAGTTTTACCTTAGGCTTGTCACGTTTCACTGCCTTCAACAGCTTTGCCATTCTTTGGTCTTCTGGATCAAGTTCTTCTTCCATGTCTTCAAACTCCTCATCTTCCTCTTCTTCTGGCTCACTCTCTTCAGCATCTCTTCTCTTGTTTGTCTCCAGGGCTATGACTCTCTCTTCCAACTCTTTGAGTTCTCTTGCATGCCTTTCCTTCATCTCCCTCATCTCTTTAGCCATATCTTTGCTCTTTGGAGGCATCTTGTCAACCTTTCCTTTTCTTCAATCCTGCAAAATGCAAACCAAAACCTACTTCCTTCTCTGATACCACTATGATGTAGAGGTGGGGAAAGATCAAATTAAAATGTATTCAAACTCCCAAAAACACAATTTTCCTCAAGGGAAACTTGCTCCAACTAGCCAAACCACAAAACCTCATTTTAAGCCAATTTGAGAAGGGTTTAATGAAAATATGGGTTCTAAGACTTATCATAACATTCCAGTGCCTCAGACCTTCATAAAATGACCTTCAAAAACTCAAAACACTATCACATATATAGTTTCAATCATATTTTTCCAAAACCTTACTTTAGTTCCTCAATTTCACATGGAAAAGTCATGAAAACACCCTAGGGCATCACCCTAAAACCATAAAAATTGCATTTCCTGTCTCCCAAACCATTGGTACATGTAAAATACCATGAAACAAGTCATTCCACTGAGTTACAGGGCTGGACAGCAGGTGGAATGGCTATAACATCACTTTTACACCAATCAAACCCTCAAACTAGTTAGAAACAGGCAGTCCCAGAAAAATGAAGAGATCTCCCTCAAAACTCAATATCAGAACCTCTAATTGGATTTAAATGAAAGATATTTCATGCCCCTACAATATTATATAAGTCTCAGAGCATATGGTGGTGGTACAGATCCGTACAATACTTGCAAAGTTCAGGAAAACAGGAAAAACATGGGATTTCAGACCACCTGGTAGTAAAATGAGGATATCTCACTCGATTCTCAATGAAATAACACCATTCCAACGCCAAAAGAAAGGTTATTAAATTATCTATCCATCCATTATAGACTTGGAGTGTGGAACAATACGTACAGGTCTTACAATGCATGTGATCAGCAATTTCTTAATGGAAAACACAAAAAACAACAAACTTTTTATTAGAAACTCATTCCAAACTTCTTCAACAGCCTCCCCTTTGAGATATTACAACAATATATCATGATACCACCTGAAAACTACCTCTTGGGGTGTTCAACTACCATAACCACCCTTTAATTAGATTCTAAGATGACAATTTTGCCAATTTTGCTCTTAATCACTATCCCATTACAACTTGATCAACTTGATTTTTGCAAATACCACCTAACTGACCTATTAATCCATCCAATACACTGAAATGGTCATTGAGACCTTATTTAACATGGAATAAGACCCTACTCCCCATATCCCTTAAAACTCATGATTTCACATGGCTTTTGCATTATGAATGAAACTGACAAATTCAACTAAATGACTCAAAACCCTTTCAAATTACATTATGACTGGTCCTTTAGACCTTATTAAGTATAAAATAACAAAAGACACACCTAGGTATCAACTTAGACTTCACAAGGTGTAGGTGCTCCTACACCAGACTTCTTTTAATTTAAAAAAATAAATCAGATGCTTTTGAAGTATCAATGTGTCCTATATAGGGTTTAGAATAATTTCTTTTAATTTAAAAAAATAAATAAATGATGTATTTTTGTGTGATTAGATAATGTGAAGATCTCCTAAATCTTCCCTAGCACATTGTCCTCTTTTGTACTGTGTTCATTACTCCAACTGCTCAGGTTTTGTATTTGACATATTTAATATCTTCATGATAGTGGCTTTTAAATAGATCTCAGTATTTTCTTTAATCTTTATCATGGTAACCCTTGAGTTCCATAATCCACCTTCAATCTCTTCTAAGAACATTGTCTTAAGCTAGACTGCATAGTATGCATATAAAGCAAGTCCTTCATACCTACCATTGTTCCAAACCACCACTCACCGCCTTGCTTAAAATGTTGCCTCCATAAGCACAATGGCATGTTTTAAAATCATGGTTTCCAGTGATTGACCATTAAGGTCACTACTTTCATCACGGTACAATGATATTTTTGGCTTCAAACTTAAGGCATTATGCAAGATAACATTGTGATTTTTTTGTTGTGTACAATTTGATTTTCTAGCACATTTACTGCTTTGCTAACTACCTTTAAGACTAGATATTGCACCATTAGCTGCAATCTCAAACAACTCACTCAATGTCAATTGAATATTCCTTTCATGAGCATCCTTGTATAAAATCAAACTATGCCCTATAGACTGCCTACTTACTAATATAGGGGACTCATTGTTTCATGGTATTTTGAGTTTTATTTAGAAGGGGTTAATATGTGGCATTTTTATGTGTAGGAAGAATAGATTGTGATGCAACGTTCGGGTATGGATGATTCAAGAAAAATTGGATTGCTATCGGTGCCATAACCAGGTTGGATTGTACCTTGAGCTGGTGTGAAACACTTCCAGGTGTTTTCGCTCTGAAGCAGAACTTGTGTGTAGGAATTTCCAAATATCCGATAGAGGAAGTTCCTACACTCTAAAGATAAAATCATAAATCTACTTATCCAATTTTTGATCCAACCTGAGATAAAACCATATATCTGCTTATCCAGCTTTTGATCTAATTTTAGGTCATGAATATCAAACAGAGAAAGTTCCTATATTCTAAAGATAAAATCATAAATTTTATAAGTCAAATTGGAGATCCAATTTTAGGTTGTGAAGCTTCGACAAAGAAAGTTCCTACATTCTAAAGATAAAATCATAAATCTTTTTGGTCCAATTGTAAGGATTTTTCTTTTTAATTATACTTTCTAACATTTGTCTTGATACAAATTTTTACTTTAGAATTATGGTATTTCTTTTCTTCTATTTTTTTCAACCCTCATTTTAGGGAAGAGCTTCGAAGATGGTTCCTTCAAATGGAGACTACACTTTTCCGCTATAGGTTCCATCTAGAAAACCAGAAGCTCAGGTATTGTCATACTTAGGTACAACAAAGTTTGAGGTTACCTTGTTCTCCTTGATACAAAATGTTGTCCTTCAATCCCTCTTAAGCAACATTCACTATTATGGACTTAATCATTGTACCTTTCATGCATTCAATTTAATTTGTTATGTGGAAACATGTTGTCTCTGTCTTTGCAAGTCATGACTATTGTGTAAGCTTTTAATCTACATGATTTCCCCTCATGTTCAATTCTTGTGACTATTATGATGCTTGGGGCTGCTTACTTTTAACCAGACTGTTAATGAAAACTATCTTGGAATCCTTAATGTTCAGTTTTGTTAGAATCATGGCTATGTTGATAGTGGAATGTTCTTATTAATAAGGATAAATCATTATCAATAAGGAGATTACCCCTTACCAACATACTCCACTATCCTTGCAAAGATTGATCTTTAATGCTTCATGGATGGTTTACTTGTGATTATCCTTCTCAAATGAAACAATAAGGAAGCAGGCTGGGCTCAACCCTTATGGGAGCCACATTTCACCCCACATGTTGTAACCAGATAAAAAAAACAACCTAATTTTATCTATACCTGGACAATGAGAAAACATGTTAGATAAAACCAAGCATATGATAGATATGTTTGATAGCTTTCTTGTTTTCTTCGACATCTATGGTATGCAAGTTATTTGAATGCACATGATGATAAAATTATATGTTTATAGATGTATGCACATATTTTGATTGGTGATCCTTCATTGCTATAACAACACTCTTCTCACTCAAATGCAGGGAACCTAGGAGCAGCAAGGAAGACATCAACTTGGAGGCCTAGACAAGTGGGAAGATTGAAGATGATGCAGAACAAAGCAATCAAGATTCGTCATTGAGGCAATTATGGGTCCCCTTTCTCTTTATGTGCATTTTTCTCTTTTGTATCTATAATTGTATAGTTTTTCGAGTATATGCATTCAAACAGTTAGTTCCACGGCTTGTGTGGAACAACATACATTTACATTATCAATAAAGACTACATTTTTGAAAGGATTGTGCAGTCTTTTCTATATTATATGCATCTACATAAGTGTAATCTAGTAATGTAATCTTCTGATTTTGTTTATGCACATGAATGTTGTAATGCCCCGCCATGTAACCTTAAATAATGTTGCAAACACAATGGAAGTGTAATAATTTTTTTTTTAAAGTGTGATATTAACAATACTAGTGCATACAATCTCTAAGATATGCTACAAGTTATTACATTCAAATTCCACTTTACCAAAGTTGTTTAATCCCCACATATAAATTAAACTCATAATTTGAGATCATACATTCAAAAACATTAAAATACATCACATAAGATATAAAGTACAATAACAATTCATTCTTACATTGCATTCAACATAATAATTACAATACTCATTTCCAAATGAGGTAGATCTTACATAAGTGTTACAATTACAAGTTACAAGAATTCTCTTCGAACATAATTGAGGAGTGATATATAAACAAGGTATCCAACTGATATAAATGAAACATAAGAGAAAGTACAAATCCACTAGTACACACGAGCTCTCCAATTAGGAAGTACCCACCATCATAAACAAGAATTGGGGACCCAACGGTGTAAGGTGCATGTTCCACCCAACCAAGTGGTACCTGTAGGTCCACCCCCCATGCTAGGAGATAGTAAAAAGGTTCCCTAGACAAAACCGACAACCACTAGACACAAGAAAACTCAAGGATAAACAATACAAGTACAAAACACAACATGAGAGTTACATTGCTTCCAGAATAAAGAATCAAGTACAACCACTTTACAATACAACTGACTGTTGTCATAGGAAGAGTGCCACACATAATTTTCTATGAGTTACCCTGGCGCAACATTCCTAGGCTATTGGACCCCCATCTTGGGTTACCCTGGCTGCCTCTACCGGCCGTCGGAACCCCATACAAACTATGCTTCTCATCTCACCTCAAGCCTAAACAAGCGCATGAGTCATGAGAGAACATACATTATCTTTATTTATGTGAGAGTTCCCCATTAATTATTTTATGTTATCACTTGATTAAACCCTAAGTGAGTTACCTTGGCGCCCCTTTGTGTCAGACCCCCACAAAGAGCCACTCTTCTATTGACAACACTAGGGTCAAACCACATACCATGGGTAACCAAGGTGTACAAAAACTGGTAACAAATATTGACCATACTGCAAAGGTCAACTAAATCCCATTCATAGTAACTAGGTGTTCAAACTAAATCACACATCCTGTTTGTACTAACCGGGTGTTCAAACTGGACTACATCCATGTGCACTTCCCAAGGTAAATCAAAAGCTAAATCATCTCATTTAACAATTCCCTCAAAAATTTCATATATCTGGAAGACTTACTAACTCAGTTAACCCAAATTTCCCAACTGACGTAACAGAAGAAATCATAACTTAAAAAACATTTTATACAAATAAATAAACTATCGTTAGGATTTCCTAAATCCAATTAATGCAATAACACATCACTTGCAATTATTCAAAGTAAATATAATTCCATTTGCAATAATAAGGAAATAAAATAAAACTATTTATTTAATTCCAATTTCCACAATTATGCATAATAATAAAGTTCAATTCCCTATTACAATCATTTCATTATTAAATCCTCTACTTGTGCATTTAAATGTTTTAATAACACAATATCTATTTAAATATATAATTATATTGTAAAAATACAATTAATTATATATACATAGAAATATAATGTTTATTTATTTAAAAATAATTACAATTTCCAATATTATAATATTTAATTTTATTATTAAAAATATATATATATAAATAAGTTGGGTCCCCAGTTTTTGTTTATAATGGCGGGTACTTCCTGATTGGAGAGCTCGCGTGTACTAGTGGATTTGTACTTTCTCTTATGTCTCATTTATATCAGTTGGATACCTTGTTTATATATCACTCTTCAATTGTGTTCGAAGAGAATTCTTGTAACTTGTAATTGTAACACTTATGTAAGATCTACCTCATTTGGAAATGAGTATTGTAATTATTATGTTGAATGTAATGTAAGAATGAATCGTTATTGTACTTTATATCTTATGTGAGGTATTTTAATGTTTTTGAATGTATGATCTCAAATTATGAGTTTAATTTATATGTCGAGATTAAAAAACTTTGATAAAGTGGAATTCAAATGTAATACCTTGTTGTGTATCTTAGAGATTGTATGCGCTAGTATTGTTAATATCACACTTTAAAAAAAATTACTTCACTTTTGTTGTGTTTGCAACATTCTTTAAGGTTACATGGTGGGGCATTACAAATGTAATGTAGCAGAAATAAAAATGTACCTTACTCTTCATTTGAAAATCACAAAATCTCTACCTAATTGAGCTTTAACTTTTGTGTCTTCACAAGCATATGTTGATACAAAATGAATGGAAGAAGCATCCAAGTAATCCTATTTTTTTCTGCCAACAATTCATACCAAAGATTGAACAATTTAAGGATATTGCAATAGGTAATTTGTATTGACACAAATAATATTACTAAAGCATTTCAAAGTTTAGGCCATAAGAATCATCCTTTTTTAAACATGGATTGTGTTGTAGCCAAAATTCCATCCTAATTATTTTTGCATACTTCCATTTTCACTAATCTCTTACATCCACCATATGCATAGAATTCCTATCATAATAACTTAAATTTAATAAAATCCCTCATGTAAGCTTCCAAGTAAAACCCCTGATCACAACATCAAAGTGTATTCCTCCTTTGAAATACTCCTATGATTGCTCATAGCATATTTCCAAGACAACACCATGTCGATGAGAGTCCCTCCAAAGTCTCCTCAACATTAGCACAAAGCACAGATCAGAAATGTAGATGAGACACCCCTATGTCGAAGAGACTTATTTATATGTCTCATTGACGATGTAAAATAGTGAAATGTCAACAAGATACGAGCATATCAAGGAGAGAATCACTTATGTCACATCGACAAGGTATATCTATAAGTTCTCGACGAAACACAACTCTTGGATATAATGAAGTAATTGTCGATGAGATAGTGGAATATCGACAAGAGACATTAACTTGTCTCATCGACATTGGCAACCAACATTGGAGGAACATAAGATCTAATGTCAATGAGACATTGGGATATCGGTAAGACAAATAAGATTGTCTTGTCGACACTTTCAAAGTAATGATCAAAAGCATACACTGCTATACCACCGGGAAGGTGAGAACCATATGCGGTAGAGTGGTATACACCACAACCCTACAACAAGAAGCCTTGAGCAAGGCAGTAGTGTGGTAAACAACAAAAGGGAAGGGAAAAACACCGCCATACTAGCATATCGAAGAAACAATGGGCATTTTAATTAAAAGTCTCTTAGACAGTTATGAAATGATGATTAGTCTGATTGATATGACTAATGAAAATATCGATGATACTACCGCTATTAATGAAGAACTTGATCATAAAGGTGGCGCAAGCACCATTTATGAACTAGGGCTGGATGAAGTGTCCTGAAATTTGATAAATATGGCCTCAAAGAAGTTGAAATCACTGTGAATATTAATTGAAGGATTTGGAGAACCAAGTTAGATGACGATAGGAAGCTAGAAATTTGTAGCATTTATCCAAGTAAGTGGTCTAGACTCAGCTCAAAGTATTTTCTCAGTAAGTAGATGAAAACATTGCTTGAGTAGGGTTCAGATGGAAAAAACCCCAAGCAAACAAAAAGCAAAAATATAGAAAACTGAAGCTGGGAAATTCAATCAAGACTTAATTGATTAGTGTCCTGGGTCTAGGCCAAAATCCAAAAGAATAGCATAGCTTAACCCATCGTGTGTGAAATTAGAAGATAAAAAAAAAATCTAGGAGATGTATGGACTCTATGTAGGGGTTACGACCTCTTTATTTATCATTATACGAAGAAATTTCGGCATAGCCTAGTGTCAAACATGTGGAATTTGAATTTGGGTAAACTTGTACTACCCAAAATCTTTGTGAACATAGAGTTAATCAAGGTGTTGGAAAAGAATTACAATCTAAAGACGAGATCAATTCATTTTCCTGATGGGTCATAGTTCATGGTCATAAAGCTAGATTATATTTCCATAATTTTTTAGCTAGACACTTCCCCAAAAACAAAATTATGAATCAGAGACTTGTTGGAGGAATACCGCACCATGGACACCAGTTACAAGAGGTGTAAATTTCCTCTACATAGGGTTAAAGGTGTAGGTAACCAAACTATGAGGTTCTCTAGTGAAGATAAGCCCCCATTCTCTGTGGCTTTGTTTGAAGAATACTTTCAATACACTTATTACTCAACTAGTCAAGTACTGGGAATTGATGTTCTTGAAAACATGACAATTGCTCCCATGGTTTTAGCCACAGACATCCACAACCATAATTCTCTATCTTATGATTATGTAGAGTATTTATCATAGACCATCATTAATGCCCTCAATATCATGAAGAATAAAAGTGAAGCCATTAATTTCAAGCACTATTCTCTTTTCATGCACATGATATTATACGAAGGGCAGGTGATGGGGATATGGGGTGAGGAATTAAGAATAAAAGACTTAGATAATGATGGAAATTCAATTCTTGTACAAATGTGGACATCTGTGTGGGACAATAGGTGTGGGAGGTCCCACTACCTATATTTTGAGGAATATTTTGTCAAACCACTATACAAGATGCTAGGCCACAAATGTGACTACAACCTCTCCCTAGAGATCTTAAGATTTCTTTGACCAAAATATATGGGTCATGAAGCAGGGATAAATCACAATTGGGGGGATTGGTACATGTTTGGGGATTGTACTGTTAGCAGGGTTTATGGATTTGAAGCTGCACCTTATTTGCTGCCTAAGACTATGCCATATAGAGTTGATTATTTAGATATCATAAGGCAATTGTCATTTTTAGCTTTCATGAATTTAAAGAGCTATGGGAGGAAAAATTTCATGCCTTCCACTTTATGCTTTGGTGATTTCACTATTATCTTTGATTCAGGCTATGAATTAGTTAGTGGTAAACTGGATTATTATGGCTTGCCGGTTGGCAACAAAAGGGAAAAGTTTGATCCTGAACACTTCATTTGTGATGCCAATTTTTTTTAGAAATTGAAAGGGTATGAGCATAGTTTCCTTTTAGAAGATGTCATTAGAAATTTTGAAGAAAAACAAAACATGATGAGAATGAATGCCTATAGTAGGGTTATGATGGCTAAGGCTTGGAAGGTGAATAATAACCCAGGCTAGGTAGGGGCTTTCCCTGAGGTACATGATCCCATAGAAATAATTGAATAGTTAATCCTCCATGAAGAAGAACTAATAAGAGATGTGCCACTTGTGGCATTTGAAAGAGGAAGGGGCATCAGTCCTTTGAGGCAAGTAGAAAATATCACACCACTAGATCACTTATCACCTCAGCCTACTCCTGAAGTGAGCTTTTTAGTTGGTTCCCCATCCATGGAAGAAGATAACACTTATGAGGAAGAAGAAGTCTCACAATTTAATGCTCATGTTATACCCCAATATGAGATTCCATTGGAAAGAAGTGTGATCGCCTTTGAAGCCTCTGGTGAGCTATCAGATCATGTGAGGCATTGTGCAATTCAGGAATTTGTTGCAGATGATACTTTTATGTAGACCCCTGAATTTAAGTCATTTATATATGAGTATAAAGGAAGACTAATAAGAGAAAGGTTAAAGGAAATTGACACTAAGAAAGAGACTTATGCCTTGAAAGAGTTGCAACATGAAGTTGATAGGGAAATGAGAAACATGACTGCTGAGAGAGGAAGAGCATTCTTGTAAGAAGCTGGAGTTATGCTCCTTCTTGTGTGGGATATTAGTTCAACCATTGTGTTTGACAACTTTTTGAAGAGAAAGAATAAAAATTTGCAAGTAATGGATGAAGCAGGTGACAGGGTCTATACAGGGTCAAGGTACAATCCTGATAATACCACTTTGCAAATTTGGGCTCTTTACCCCCCAGGCAAGAAGCCTTCTCTTATTGACCATGAACAGATTTTTGGACATTTCCTGGTGCAAAGAGTAGGGGACAAATATCCCTTGGAGACTGCTGACTTGAATGTGAATGTAGCCAAATTCACCAAAGCCTAGATCCAAAAGCTAGTAAGAGATAACCAATGGCTGATAGAGGAAAATGACAAGTTGAAACAAGAATTAACCAACTACAAAGATAGGCTACCTGCTTCTCCAAGGCTTTACTCTCCTTTAATTGAACATGAAAGAAAAGTGTTAGAGGCCATGTCTGAGACTGCTCAATGGAAGCATAAATTTGAAAAGGCTCAAAAGGAACATGAATAACTAAAAAGAAAATTAAAGGCTACTACTTTGGAAGTAGCATCAAGGATAATTTGTATGAAATTCAAAGATATGTGCCAACATGTAGATGGTGTCTAGCATGCTCACAATGGAACATACAAGGCCCTCATGGAGCATGAAAGACTACTTGATGGGATGAAGGAAATGGAATCCCATATCAAGGAAAAAGATGGACATAATAATGCTTTGCTCCAAGAATGTCAGAGCCTCATGAATACACATGAAAAATTATATAATATCTTGATACAAGAATTGAATGACTTCAGCCAACCACTATGTATGGCTATGCCAGATTTCTTTGAAGAAACAGATTTGTACGATCAAGAAACTTGGAAAAATGAGATATCAAAATATTTGCCAGGCATCCTTGAGGACATCAATGATGAGGATGAGGTACTTATGAAAATGCATAAGCAGATCAGGAGGATTGTTGGATTGGAGAATACAATGACAGACACTCTACATAATGCAAACACTTATTCCCAGGAGAAATACATCGATCACATGTCAAAGGTTAATTTTTTCCTTGCATAGGCTATATGAAGAGGCAGTCAGAGTTTGTTGTTGTGGACGCATTAACATGGTGCCTAAGCCTTGAATAGATCTTAGGTGCTCACGAGCGCTTGCTGATGATTAATGGACTGTGATGCATCCAACAATAAACTCCTTTTAAGTTTCTATGTTATGTTAATTATGCTTTAGTTAAGAAACGATGTAACTTTTGTGAATGGACCTAAAGCTTGTTGCTTCCTGTACAAATAGGGAAACCAAGGTCTGATTTTGATCATCATATCATCATCATTTCAATCCATTAGAATAGATACTAGACCATCTCATCCACTTATTCATATCAAAAGAACTCATGTTATGTATGTTTATATTTTGAGCAATATAATGGAGTAGATACATTATAACTCATAATCCATTTTCACTGTTCAATTGTTGTGTCAATTTTCATGCTTATTTATTACTTTGTTGTCTCCAAAGTGGTCTTTTCAAGTTATTTAAATCTGCAAGATTTATCAGGGCACATTTGTTGTTACTGTGTGGATGCTTTGATTGGTGTCTGGTTAGGTGTGAATTAAATTTCTTTCAAATAATTTACTTTAATTGGTTCATATTAAGGATTAAAGTCATCTTAGAGATTGGCACCCTCTTATGGTATAAAAACCTATGTTTTTGAGACCCAACAGATTGCAAATAACTCTAAAATTTTAGAAGTCTATGAAACAATGTATATATTCTTGTGCTTGTAAATATCCTTTTACAGTTATGTCTATTAAAGAAAATAGAGTTTGAATAAAAAATGCTTCATCCTTTTTTGTAAGTGAGTATGTGAATTATTGTTTAAGGATAAATCTTATAGTGTTTACATTTTCAGTTTACTAGTTTCAAATCTTCATTTGCTATGTATATAAAATTGTATGTGCTCTTTATCTCTAATGACATAAAACAATAATGTCATCATAATCAGGGTTTTCAATTTCAGCATCATCATTGTCCACACTTTTCATATCCTGTTCACTTTTAAGTACAATCATCAAAAAATTTATTTTTATTTCTTGTCCCAGTTAATCTTGATTCTTTTCAGCACAACACAGTAGGTTGCATGTTAAATTTCAAACATTTTCTCTGCGTTTTTTGTATATATTATTTTCCCAGTGCATCATTATGTAACAACAATTTCACTTATGAGAAATACAGTAAAAATAAATGAAAGCACATGTTTTCTTTGTCAAAGGAAATGTATGGTGACTACCCTATGTCTTTCAGATAAGTGTGTAAACAAAATAAGACATTACTGATTGAATCTGATTTTCTATTGTACAATTGCTTTTTTATGTGCTTTTTACTTTTTTCATGTGGATTACCTGTTGAAAGAGACTACTTATCCTTTCTTAAATGAAGCCTTTACATTTCCTATCTATGAAAGGAATTTACTCCTTGACAACAGGTTCGTGAACTTCATATAAATTAAGATTGGTGTAAAAGGCCATCCCCACAAATGTTGTTTGGTCTAGAATTATAATGGAAAAAAAAAAGCTTGCTAGGAGAATAAAACAAGTTTTCAATTGTCTAAGTACAACTTAATATTACTGAAGCATTTCAAAGTTTAGGCCATAAGAATCATCCTTTTTTAATCATGGATTGCAAATAATTTTGAAAATTTAGAAGTCTTGGTCATTAACATTATTGTCTACTACAATGTCATCTAGTGTATCATTGTCAATGTTCATATGTTCTTTCAAGTATTTAATATTATCATCATCCTCATCTTGATCTGCATCATCTTCATCATCATTGAAATTCGACTGTAGACCATCTATATTGTTACCGGATGTATTTGGATCATCATTTTCTATACCATCCATATTGTTGTCTTCCATAACATCATCTAACTCTAGATTGTTTTCTTCTTGTGCTTGAACATAAACATCTTCAACATCATCATGGATGTCAATTTCTTCGATGTTCTCTAATCCCTCTCTCATTTTGTTGGCCATCATTGTTTTGCTTAGTATCCACTAACACATTGTCAAATACATGCCTTAATCTTGGATCATAATATATGGAAAATATCCATTTTGGGTCCAAAATATCTTCATAGAAAAATACATGCACATGAATGACATACATATATTAGACGTATGCTATAACAATTTTATTGATTAATAAACACATGTATATATTCACAATAAGCTATGAATTAATAGATTAATGATCACTACCGCTTCTTGTTTGAGTTAAAGAAATACCTGCTCACAATGAATTGCTAGAACATAAGGCTCCTTATCCTCTGGTAGGAACGATGAGGAATCTATAGAAAACAATCCACTATGGGTATCATGTCTACGTGTCCTCTCAAATGCTTCATACCATCTACACTTAATAGTACAACATTTAAAAGAGTGGTAATCCAACTCAATAATTTCTTGTATTTTCCCAACATATTGTAGATTCCCTTCAATTATATTCTTATCTTTTGAGCTTGATCAACTAGATTGCTTGAAGTCAACCATGATTCCACAATCGAAGGATTGTCTCTTTACGTCTACACTTTCTACATGATAATGTCAACCATATGCCCACATTGTTGGATATTTCCTTGCCTATGAAAGACCATTTATTTTAGTGAAAACAAATATAATGACAAATATTAAAATAGTTAATACTGTCAAAACTGTAAGGAAACAAGATTCTGTAAAATTCCAACTATACCTTTCTTTCACATCCTCTAGACATGTTGATTTCATCTTCTATTATGTTTGAATTTGTACCTGCATCTTCTATTTGATTTTGAATTTGTTCAGTAACCCATTCTAGTGTGCAATATTTTCCCCATTCCCCAAGAAGATGAGTGGGAAGTGGAGTATTCCTTGGGTCGATCTCTTAAACTATCTCCTTGCTTCTAACACTTCTCTCTTTTTATCATACAAATCAATCTGTTTGTTCATAAAGTCCATGTGGTACATAATGAACTTGTCGAGTATAGAACTCTCGTCTACAACTATTACATGTCAACATGTTTATTTAAAACTCCAAATGTCATGTTGTTAATTTGACAAATAAATTACAAAGTAAATTAATGATTACAAGAAAAACAACCATACTGATTGTGAATTTACTTACTAATTTCTACTTCAACACCATTAGATTGTGGTTTTTCTCCATCAATAATATTTGATGCTCATTCTTCATCCTAGATGCATGGGCCATCTTCAAAATCCTTACCAAGGAATTCACACAGGAAGAAAAATTCTTCATTCAATACATACCCTTCAACCATGCAACCCTCTGGATGTGCCTTTTTTCGGACATATCTTTTAAGATTTTTCATATACCTCTCAAAGAAAAAAATCCACCTCGTTGATACGACACCTACCAATTCAATGTCATCGAGTGGGTGTATAAGTAAATGGACTTGCAGGTCATGAAACTTGTAGGGAGATCCTTCTCAAATACACATACAATTTCTGCAATTTCCTTCTTCCACTTTGGCACTTCAGATTCATGGATCTCCTTGGAGGTCACCCACCTAATATAAGAATAGTAAATTAGTATGAACCTTTAGTCATAAATTAAAATGCAATATAATATCTCTATGTCTCTCACACATGAACATTTCATATAACCACATACCTTGTAAATGCTGACAATCAACTTATGGCATTCCTTAAGTCAACTGTAAGACAAAATCCCCCCTAATTTCCAATAGCATGATATACTATCAAACACATTTATGAAAGGTCATTAGTATTTTTTTCTCACACAACAAAATATCAAAATAAATTTAGTGCTTAATCAATTTTTCCAATAAATGTTAAATGTTGATATGCAATACCTTCATTAAATTATGAAAATCATGTGTTTTAAATCTTGTGATATGTCCATCAACTATAAAAGTTTTAGCCAATGATGACCCATAGCCAGTAGGTGTCCTTATTGAACGGATGACATTTTTTAGTTGGTCTAGCTTCTTTTTTTTCAAAATCCATGGTGCTTCAACATATGTTTCATTTTCCTATTTGGCCACAAATGTTTTCTATCAAATTTGGTACGTGAAAGAGCAATATCTCTCCTCAAAGAAAAGGTGTCCTCTTTGCCTGATATATGTCAAAATATAGAATCTGGGACATTTTTAAGATGTGCATAGGATCTAATAGGTGAGATATTAATAGATCCTTCCAGTAAGGGAGCTCATAAAATATGGATTTCCTTTTCATTCCTTCTGACATATTAACTACAACTTGTTTTGGTTCTTCAATTGAATCACCCCAATCAAAGAAATCCTCCCAAGCTTTCAATTTAGCATCTTCATACTTCTTAATCCAATCACCTAGACCCATAATCATGGGAGAGCCTCTATTTTCAACTTTTCCATCAAATTGATTCTTTAGCCAATTTCTAAACCTATGATCTAGTGGTAGAAAAACCCTATTGTTTGTGTAAATAAATTTATGTAGATCTTTAGAATACTGCCCTTGAAATTGTTATGCACATCTTGGACATGCAAATATCCCCTTCGTTTGAAGCCCTTCAATTCAATAAGTAATGTTAATAACATCAAAAAAATAGTATAAAACTAAGTATGAAAGTTGGGATGAAAATAAATTATGAGTGTAAATACGTAAATATTTTATCTTACTAGAACAAACACCAAGTCCTGGGACATTATGAATAGTACAAAATAGAACACCATACAACATGAAGGACCTATTTGATGGAGGACGTGATATGTCATACATTCTTATGCCTTTCCATAGTAGTTGCATCTCATCAATAAAAGGTGCAAGATAAACATCCATGTTTTTAACTTGATGTTTTCCTGGAACAATGAGAGTCAACATAAGGTGCTCCTTTCTAACACTCATCCATGGGGGAATATTGTATACTATCAATCTGACTGGCCAAACACTATAATTTGAGCTCAAGAAAGAGAATGGGAACACTCCATCAATTGCAAGACCAAACCTGATACTACAGGGTTCATCTTTTGAATTTTGTTGGCCATTTTTCCTCTATGTGTTTAATTTCTTTGGAGTCGGTCGGAATTCGCATGAATTCATCTTTACTCTTGTTATTTGCATGCCAATCCATCAATTGTGCTAGTGAATTGCAACGAAACATTCGTTGAAGTCTAGGTATAATTGGCATGTGACGTAAAACCTTCTTTGGAACTATAGGACCTTGTACATTTGTACAATATCTCTTATCTTTGCATACAAGGAATTCTACCTTGTTTTTATATTCATCTCTGTATAAAATGAAATCATTTTTTACATAAATTAATTTTCTTATATTTTAATCCCCAACTCAACCAACAACAAACATGCCTCTCTACAAGTTGATGGCAACACATTCTCTTCAGGGAATATTTTAGTTTTTAGTTCCCTGTAAGATTTTCAGAGATTAAATCAATTAAATGTTTGACTTATGATGAACATGTTTGATATGACATTAAATCAATTGAATGTTTACGAATTATGTACACCAATTGACAATGCAAAGTAAGAAATAGATTTCAACTCACTTCAGTAGGGTAGTGAATCCTTTTTCTGACCAACCAAACAGTGACTTGATTTCTAATAATATTAATGTGCATTCTAGTTTTGAGGTTCTACTTACACCTGATTTGAACATGGGTGTCTTCGCTGCTTGCTTGATGGATTCTTTGATATTGTTATCATCAACATTACGTTGGTGGTAATTACCCCTACTATCATCGTTACTGTAAACCATATCATCATTATTGTCATCATTGTTTCCATCCCCAAAGAAACTTGTAAGCATTTCATTCAATCCTTCTTCATGCACTACATTTTCACTATCATGATCATCATCATTAAGGCTAGGTGGCATGTCATCAATGTATGTGACTCTCATCAGCTCTTCAAATTTCTCAAGTGGTAGTGTTCTCTTCAATCTTTCTCTTCTCGCCCTGGTATGGTTTAAAGGATGGTTTGGATCATCCCATCCAAATATTAATAACCCAATTGGATCTTGGGTATTAGTATAATGTGTTTCATCAAAATCTTCTACCTATCAACAAACACGAGCATTATTTAATGTTTGGAAACAATTGGATAAATCATAAATGTATCAATTTCAAAGAAATATAATCAAATATGGCTTAAAAAATAAAAATAAAAATTGTATGAACATATATACATCAATTGAATAATGGAACATTATTTTATAGACTACCTTTTTTATATAATAATTTAAATAAAACACAATTTTGACAACATAGTTTATAAAACATTAGTCCACACTCATTTATTATTCTTTAGTTTTAATCGATTATAGGAGGCATACTACTAACTAGAAGCTCATCATATATGTAATGTCTTTGTACAATCACTCGTTTGAATTTTTTCTTTCCATGACATACAGAACATCCACAAACAACAATTTTCTCAAAGTATTCATCCCATGTACTATAGTCCTGACCTACCTCTTCTTTAGTGCAATCATTTGTTGTGTCTACAATATCCATTGTCATATCCTCTTCCACCCACTATCATCTATGTGATTTAATAGTTTTAGGTCCACATTCAAGTACATATCTTCTTCTTTTGCTAATTGAATGCTTAGGCTTTGCATTTTCTCCAATCTCCATCTAAAATAATCAATAGCATGCATTAATTTATGTCAAGATTGGATAATACATTATAAATTTTAATAATACTATGAAAAAAGATGGACATATCACAAAATTCCATCAGATCATTTTTTCTTAAGTTAAGTCAAAATTTGAGTACTTGATTTGATATGTCATGATTTGTTACCATGGCCTTGTCTCGCCCCTATAATACACAACATAGTAAATAATGTTTAGTACACCAATTATATCATTTCAACGAGAATGCTATCCAACACAAAACCTCACTTTATTCATATATTTGACATATTGATATCTCCTCTATGTTGTAGAATTTGTGAATTCATAAACACCTTCCTCTTTTGGTTGAGGTTTCTTTCTCTTCTTACCTCTATTGTATCTGTAGATTTTGTTGTCTCATCTATTTCCACCCACTTTCCTCTCAGCAATTTAGTATTTCTATGCCATCCATGTCCTCTCTCCATGGCCTTCTCTATGAATAAAAATGTTGCCACAATATCTTTCACTGCCCTACCGCCAAGAAGGAAGAAGCAACTTGCGGGACCGCGTTAAAAACCGCTCTACCGCACTGAGCTGATGAAGGAACCGCGGGATAGTGGTTGTCACCGCACCACCACACGCCAATGGTAGAAGACTTGTGGGAGTCACTGCAACACCACCAGGAATAGAAGGAAGACTTGCATTCTACCACAAAAGCTTTCATCAGACTACCACAAAGAGGATGAAGCACCTTATGGGACCACGGTAAAAACCACTCTACTGCATCAAGTTGATGAAGGAGCCACAAGACAACAGTGGTCACAAAAACAAGGAAGGAGTTGGAATTATTTCCAACACTCTGGATTCTATGATACACAACAATGAAAATAGTCACTATACAACAATGATAGGCACACTTGGCACTGCCTTAGGCACCTCAAACAAATTACAGTAATGGCCAAAAGTCGGTGCTAAAGTTGGCGTTAACTAATACTGACTAAAGCACCAACTACTGGATCAAAATCAAAAATTTAAAAATTTCTTGCATGAAGGAAGAAATCAGATGACAAAAAGGGAAAAAAACTGCATGAAGGAAGAGAGTAGGGCACTACCATCAACTGATGGGAAATTCGATTTAGTTTGTGACACCATAG
This sequence comes from Sequoia sempervirens, assembly GCA_007258455.2. Lineage (NCBI taxonomy): Eukaryota > Viridiplantae > Streptophyta > Pinopsida > Cupressales > Cupressaceae > Sequoia > Sequoia sempervirens. Next base: position 180,633,080 of record VDFB02075321.1, read on the forward strand.
GTAAGGTTACAATTTATTTTTTCTTGGTTGAATTCATGATTTTTTACTGCTCTTTGTATTGCATTTGAATTCATGATTGTTTACTGGTTCATGGCCTAACCTATCCAGGAAACAAATTGTAAAACCTTTGAGAAACCAACAAAAAAATTTACCCTACCCATTTGAGCTTTGGCTCAAAATATTATAGCACGAAGCTAGGATGCCTTCATATTCTTTCCCTAACTTGGGTATCAAGGAAATAGTGAATTGCTTGGAAAATATGGGAATTGGGTCAATCACTGCTAAGCAACTACTGAAAATAAATGCAAAAACCACTTCGTTTTGCCCAGTCGCGCCATAGTCACTGATACCATGAAAAATTCATGCAAGATTGCATTATGAAAGAGTTTTCATGATAAGGTTATCAACACTAAGTAAACCCAGTGAACATATTTTCCCTAGTTTATCAACACTAAGCAAACCCAGGGAACATATTTCCCCACAAAACAAAACTTTCATACCACAAATTGGATGAAAACTTTCATACCTAATAGTGTGTACTTTGTTTTCCTCCATAGACTAGATGAAAATGATTTTCCCTAGGTTTCCTGAAAATGTCAAGCATAGAAGGAAAGGAGCATTGTCAGCAGACTCTGGCCACAATGAGGTAATTCATTGTCAATTTATAGATTTGTAAATGTTCCCATTATTTCTTTAACTTTAACTTTTTAATTTTTTATTTCTAAATTTAAAAGAAGAAATATAATTTAAATATATATATATGGACATGAGACTGACAAAGATAAAGAGGAATTGGCTTCCATATTGGGGGTAGAGGCAGTGAACAAATTGGTTAATGTGGACTAGAAAACGCTTGCTAGATACATAGAAAAACAATCTAGAAACACCCCTCAAACATTGCAAACAAATCAATTGGGTCAAAGGGAATCAATTGATTCCCCAACCAGTCCTGGATCAAGCAAAAGATCTAGGAGGAAATTAGTGAGAGTAAACTCTAAGAATGTGGAACATGGAGAAAATACTTCTAGTGTCCCAGACACTCCTAGGACACAAACTTCTTCCACCATGCCATGTTATCAATCTTCCATTGGTAGCTACAATGCGAAGATAGAATATGAAGTGGTTTCAGGGGAAGTCCGAATGACGGATGCTAGGAAAACGTTTGTGAATAGGTTGAAGGAATCATGCCTTCAATGGTTTAAAGACCATCTACATTTTCCATTCTCATAGATATCCATGCATCTAAAAAAAGCAATTATCTATGACATGGAGACTGATTTTGGCACAGGTTGGTCTATAAAGAAGATAAAGCTATGAATGTCTCAAAACTGCAAGAGATTTCGGTGCAACCAAACAAAGAAGATAAAAAAATTCCCTCATGAGCTAAGGCAGAAAAGAAGGCCAATTGATGTAAGTGTGAAAGTATGGAAAGAGCTTGTAAAAGCATATGAGAAGTTTGATGCATGGAGGAAGTCTGATGAGGAGAGTACGCAGGTATTTGAATTTTCTCATAAGATTATATAAAATTTATTAAATGATATATTTAAATTTTATTTGTGCATAGTTAAATTGAATTAGTATATGTTTCAGGACAAGGCCTCCAAGGCTAGGCTTGAGAAACATCCTGCCACACATCGTAGTGGATAGAAAGGTTTATAGGCCTTGATCTATACATTTGTAAGTATATTTAATATGTTAAATGATTTTATTTTTTTTCCTTGGAAAAAGTAAATGATTGCATATTAATTAGTTTAACTAGTCCATGTGCCATGTTTTGACAGGAGGAGAAATATGGCCGCCATCCAAATCAATTTGAAAAGAATATGTTACAAAACAAAAAGTGGAAGATTTTATAATCTGGATGGAGAACGAGGTATCAATAGTTGAATTTCAATAACTTAGTTGGATATTGTTGTGTTAATATGTCAATTTGCATCTCTTGTGTTGAGTTGTTTATTGATGTGTAGGATGAGTAAATAGAGCTCAAATCTTATGATTACAAGATGACCATTTATGTGCATGAATAAATAGTAGAAGGATGTACATGAACTCAATTCATTTGAATTTATGCCTCTTGGAAAGAATTCCTCTTGAATCTCTAATATCAAGTGCCTGAGACTTCCTTGTAGCTTTTACCTTTCGTTGCCACCTTTCCTCTTCACTATCAGACTCGTCTCTTTTTCCTTATCTACATTTATGGCTTTAGCTTCTAATTCATCCCATGTTTTACCTTCCTCCTCTTCAGAATCTTCTTCATCTTCGTCCTCCTCTGACTCCACAAGAGATTCATCTTTTGAACCTTCCTCATTTGATTTTGATTCCTCTTCTACCTCAGAGGGTTTGTATCCTTGATCCGACTCTTCTGAATTATCAGAAAAAAATCACTAGCTTCCATATTCAAAAATTCCCAACCACCATCTTTAATAAATTTATCTGGATCATCAATAATAGTCTTCAAAATTGGCCACCAATTCAAGTTCATTCTGCTTTCATAATACTTTATATCCATGGAGTTCATTAATTCCTCGATGCCATCAAGTGAAGATTGAGGAATGGCATACATGCAGAGTACATCCCGCTTGAAGTCTTTGAAAACAATAGCCATATCAAATTCCTTTTGCCCAAGTCCTACTCTCTCAAGGTTAACAATTTTCAATCTCACTAATAGCGATTACTAAGAAAGGTAATTCTTCCAACTCTACCAAATAGTTTATTGTAGGAACAATAAAAGTAGAGGCTTTGAAAGGAACTCCATGAAAACTAAGCTCTCTAAATGGTATATCAAACTCTAGTTCAAAATATTTTAGATGAGGCTGCTCCCATAGCTCTCTTACTCACTTGAAAAATCCTTGAAACTCTCACTTCTAAACATTCAAAAGATAAATGGAATGTCCTCAACACCCAGTAGAGCTATCCAAAAAATCTAACTAAAAACACAAATGTGCTCCTGCACACAATGGCCTAATGGTTGGTTGTCATAGAATTCAAACTATTGAAGTAACAACACTAATCGAGTTAACATATATGCATCATCTGCATAAACAGCTGAAATGCATAACAAATGTTAATCAATACATTGAATTTTGAGATGCATTGAAATAATAAAAGAAACATGTTTTGGGGAAAATATCAACAACATGGGGGAAGAAAGCATCAACCCTAATAAAAGCATTTTTTGTTGTTCTTGATACACCATCTGTAAGTTTTCCTTGGATGATAGTACTGAATTTCTATATGTTGTACCCCTTAAATGTCCTATATGTTACAAATATGGAATAATAATGCACAACTTTGTATCGAGTCCAAAGGCCAAGGCATTCTGAATAAGGGTAGCCAAACTTGATAAGGATGCAGTCACTATTACACGTATTGACAATCCAGAATAGTCATGTAAAGACAACTTCCTATGAAAACCATAATCAATCAAATTATACACATTCAAATCTAAGTTTGAAAGCTTGCATTTCAATCCATGCATCTAAGTCCTTGTTGAAGATTGAGGGTGTCAACAACAAAGCTATAATAGCTCTCCTTAAACCATAGCTAGTTTTAAAGTGTAGTATTTCCAAATTCAAATCCACTTCTCAGCTAAGGAAAGGAGGTAGGATTGTTCGGTGCTACCTAAAATAGAGAACGCCATAGAAAACATTGAAATAGAAGATCCAATAAGTGAGACGGCATAATTGTAGACCATAGATAATTAGAATTCTTGCAATGCATAGATGCTTATGATACAAACAAATGGTGCTTACACATTGGTTGAATATACCCTCATCAAAATGACCAAAAAGAAATTTCAAGTTTGCAAGTAAACTCTGATAGTCAAGAAAAATAGTCATAAAAATTGGAAGTAAACTTTGGCAGACATGTAGGTGAACTTAATTCATCTAACTTTATGCCTCTTGGCAGACATCAGGATCTCCCCTTCTAAATTTTGGACCACATCCATTACCTCCACATAAAATTGTACATCCTTGGTCTTCTTGGTCCCCACGCCATGATATGGTTATGCAAATGAAAATGAAGCAAAGTAATCATCTCCTTCTTCGCTTGCTGGAAGAATGCATGATTAATGTTTTGATACATGATATCAGCTCTCTCTTCTGCTCTCATGGTTGAATACCAAAATCCATTATGGTGGGCCTCCAGATTTCCAATCATCTTTCATCCTCTTCCACCAAATGCTGGCCTAATCCACACGTCTGCCAGCCTAATTGGATTTATTTTTGAAAGCTAAAGTCTCTTTTGAGTCACCAATGTAGCTCTCTCTTCCTTTTCAGACTCTTTCATTGCTATAGATCATCTTTGGGATTTAATCATTTGTACCACATGGTTGATGTGCTTTTAATCCTTGCATCTAAAGGAAAATTCCTTAACATAAATATTGCTAGGGAATTTCAATGTTTCCATTGTAATTGGCATTAAAGTCGATACCTGCAACATTGAAAATTATCCTTATATAAGAATTCCCTCCATCTTGTTGGCTTGTAACACTCTTGATGGTGGCTACATGAAATCTGATTCTAATTCCTCTTCTACATCAAAGGGTTCATATCCTTGATCTGACTCTTCTGAATTATCAGAATCAAAATCACTAGCTTCCATATTCAAAAATTCCCAACCACCATCTTCAATAAATTTATCTAGATCATCAGTAATATTCTTCAAAATTGGCCACCAGTTCAAGTTCACTCTACTTTCATAATACTTTATATCCATGGCGTTTATCCATTCCTTGATGCCATCAAGTGGAGATTGAGGAATGACATCAATGCGGAGTACATCCTACTTGAAGTCTTTGAAAACAATAGCCATATCAAATTCCTTTTTCCCAAGTCCTACTCTCTCAAGGTTAACAATCTCAATCTCACTAATAGTGATTACTAAGAAAGGTAATTCCACCAACTCTACCAAATAGTTTACCATAGGAATAATAAAAGAAATGTCTTTGAAAGGAACTCCACGAAAACCAAGCTCTCTAAATGGTATATCAAACTCTAGTTCAAAATATTTTAGATGAGGCTACTCCCATAGCTCTCTTACTCGCTTGAAAAATCCGTGAAACTCTGTATTGATTTTATTTTTCCTAAACCTCTCTTGTTGTTCTTACTCAATTTCATCAGGATCATACATTGACCTTCTTTCCCCTCCTAAAGTTTGGACCACATCCATTACCTCCACATAAACTGAACATCCTTGGTCTTCTTGGTTCCCATGTTGTGATATGGTTATGCAAATGAAAATAAAGCAAAGTAATCATCTCCTTCTCCATTGGATGGAAGAATGCATGCTTAATGTTTTGATACATGATATCAGCTCTCTCTTTTGATCTCATGGTTGAATACTGAAATACATTATGGCGGGCCTCCAGAGTTCCAGTCATATTTCTTCCTCCTCCACCAAATGTTGGCCTCATCCAAAAGTTTTCCAGCCTAATTGGCTTTGTTTTTGAAAGATGAAGTTTCTCCTGACTCGCCAGTATCAACTGTAACTTTTTTGAAATTTTATTATGGTATGTGCACTTTGATATGATTTAATATGATTATGGTTTCGTTCCATATGTTGTAATATTATATATATAATAGAAAAATAAATTATTGCATGAAATAAATAGTAACTTTTCATTTTAAAAGTTTTTTTTTGTAGAACACGGGTCTTCCAAAAGATCAAGGTGATCCTCAACATGATATAGATCCATAAAATATTGGTTCTGCTGGTATAGATCACATAGTAGAGGATGATAATGATGTAGATACTGAAGACACTGAGGCCGATGACAATGATGATGACGACGACAACGATGATGATGATGATGATGATGATCACAATGGTGATGATGATGATGAGACAGTTGGTGATAGTAACTAGTGAAATTCATGATCATATAGACTAAATCATGGATCATTGTTGATATATCACTATGATGACTCTTTTCATGGTTACTATGATCATATGTATCATTTTCATGGCCTACAGTAATATATTTTTTAGTTGTATCATATTGACATGTATCATTTTCACTATATCATTTGGACATGTATCATCTTGACTTGTATTAATTTGAGTTACATAATTTATCAATTTTATTTATATCATTTTTACATGTATCATTTTCACTTATGTCGATTGTTGGACATATATCATTTTGACATGTTTTTGATGTACTAGCATATTTGACTTTCACTTGTTTTAGTTATATATGATGATGATCTAATCAGTATTGACTTGTCAATTTATATATATTAAAAGTGGTCGATGATTTTTGGATGAGTATGATGATTTTAATTTATTGCTCAGGATGGATGTTATCAAATTCAATTAAATTATAGATATTTGACTCACTTGTTTTAATTATAAATGATGATCATGTTACAATAATTATATTGTTATTTAATCATATGAGTTAAATTATTAAATTGCGTACTCTATAATCATATGAGTTATTTAAGAGGCGCGATTTATTTAACTAATTAAATTGAAATAAAACATATTAAATTAATAAATGGAAGCACAACAAGAAGCATTTTTAGAAGAAAAAAAGGAAGCAACAATGGAAGCCAAACTAGAAGCAAACCAGAAGCAATCTTGGAAGCAAAATTGGAAGGAAAAATAGAAGCAAACCTCGAAGCAAACCTCGAAGCAAAACTGGAAGCAAATCTGGAAGCAAAATTGGAAGAAAATATGGAAGCAAACCTGGAAGTAAAACTAGAAGCAAAACTAAAAGCAAAACTGGAAGAAAAACTAGAAGAAAACCGGAAGCAAACCTGGAAGCAAAACTGGAAGCAAAACTGGAAGCAAAACTGGAAGCAAAACTGGAAGCAAAATTGGAAGCAAAATTGGAAGCAAAATCGGAAGCAAAACTGGAAGCAAAACTGGAAGCAAAACCCAAAGAAAACCTGGAAGCAAAATTGGAAGCAAACTTGGAAGCAAACCTAGAGGAAAAACTAGAAGCAAAACTGGACGCAAAATTGGAAGCAAAACTAGAAGCAAAAATGGGAGTAGACACGGAAGCAAAATAGGAAGCCAAATTGGGTGCCAATTTCGGCGCAATTTATGTCGTTACTTCTCGGCGCTATTTTGGGCGCTAATAGAGGCACTCTAATTTTTTAGTGCTAAAACTAGTGCTAAATCCAGCGCCAAATCCAACGGAAACGTTGATGCAAAATATGACGCCAAGCTAACCATGCCTATTTGCGGTGAGTTTAGTGCCAACCAAATTGTTCAATTCATGTACTCAAAATACACTAAAATCTAGCGCTAAATCTAGCGCTAATTGCCTGTTGTGTTGTTGTGGGAATGATTGTTGAAGAGTGAGGGGGTCAATTCAAGTAAGGAACAATGGACAAGTTTCCTATTGGAAGTGACAACTCAACCTTGCATTGGTTCTTGGATTTGGAAGAAGGTACTACTTCAGATGGTGTGTGGTTGAGGCTTGGTATTGGTAATTGCATAGATTAAATAAATATTACCCTTTTATTTTGTTTTTCAATGAGGCCTGTCAATTTGGTTTCATGTGTAAGGGAATAAGAAGAGAAGTTTTGAATGCAAAGACTCTGAATATTTAAATGTTAAACTCTAACTATACATTAGCCATTCTTTCTTGTCTTTTTTCTTTGATTATGGCTTGACTGTGTGGACTGGTGCCTTGATTGTGGATCATGATCAAACTATTCATCTGGAGAATGAATATTGATAGGTTATTGTTTGCTTTAGTTGTCGTTCCTAGCCACCTCGGAAAGCCATTTGGTTGAGATTGAACAATTTTCCATTAAGTTTCAGTTTGCTAGTAATTGAACAAATTATCTATCGTGTTGGTATGGAGTAGGTAGGTGAGGAACTAAGTCATCACTACCTCTAGCAGCTTCAAGCACACTGAAAATGCAGACCCTTCTTCTCACTACATTGGAGTCAAATACATTAATCTCACACTCAAATCATCACACTTAATAAAATTCACATCTTTCACAAACCTTATATAAATCCACACTCATCTCCAACAATTCGCCTTATATATCATCCACAACCTAAACAATCTCAATTAGGTTAGTTTTAATGAAACATATACACCTAAAATGTGCAACACCAAAATAGGTCAATACCAAAAACCTCCACGATGGAAAGAAGTGAAGGAAAACCACACAAAGGGTTAACTAGGACCCAAATATACATCACCATGCTACTCAACACATTCACAATCCATAAGGTACATCCAAAAATAGCACTAGCACACTAGGTCGACAAAACTTGAACTAACACTGCAAGTGACCACATACATGCTTCTCTAGCTCATGCGGACCACACAACATCACTTCACAATATCCACAAAACATATCAAAATATTCTAGCATCATCATAATATTCTGCAACTCTGCCACAACCACCTAAAACAAAGAATACCACTATTTTGTGTAACCAGACATATTGCCACATAACACAACTTACTAACCAACCTTGTGGAACACCTCAGCACCTAAAACCTCCAAGGAAGGAGGTTACAGACAATATACACACCTTCCTAGATCCACAAGACAAGAAGCCTCAGTGCAAAGAAATACAGAGCAATCTCATTTCTCCTAGATAAAATTTTACATAGACAGATAAACTATCAAACACAACTTTCATTGCAGAACGATCCAAAACCTGAGACTTGGGATATAGAACCTTTGAACACCTTTGATCATCATTTACAAACCACACAAGAAAATATTAAACCATGAATAAATGTGGAGCATAACATTAAAAACACCTATGTCATACTACACACTCTTTTATTCAAATTCTCTCATAAGCACTTAGAAACCAAGTGAAATTACTGCAACTACAACACTTACTCATTACATACATCAATGAAAACACTAATGAAAACAACACAACATATTGAAAAACACACCAATAATCTCCTAACCAACTTAGGATTCCAACAAACTTTGCAACTATATAGTAGGTTGACAACAATGACAAAACCAACAACATTGTGTTGAAATCAATGACAACACTCAAACAACTCAAGCTTCTAACAATCTCACCCTTTTTCATTAATGGAAACACCAAATGTCTGAAAAACCATCAATAACAAAATTAACCTTGCATCAAGAAGCACTCCCCCTGATTGGGGCATCTTTCACTCTTCATTCTCTCATTCTCTTGCTCTTGAACACACTCTCCCCCTGTGGTCTTCAAATCATATTTTCTTCTACACTATGGTTTTTCAAGAAAATCTATCCCAAACAACTCTAGCTCTATCCTACAATACTACTCTAGAATATGGTTTTTCAACCAACTCTCTCCCCATTTGACATCAATGGAAAAGGGCCATAAACTTATCCAACTCTCTTTCCTGTATTGAAATCTTTTGCACCCCCCCTTTGACAACACTCAAAGGGCAACACTTGCACCTTTCACACATCATCTGCATAGATTTTTTTCTTTCCTACTCTCCCATTTTGGAATCTTCATACACCACTTTGACACCACTTGCAACACCAACAAGCAATTTCTCTGCACTCACTTTTCTGCACTCTCCCCCTTAGGGGCACAAAATATGCTCCATCTGACTGCACCAACTAACAACACTTCTACCTACTCCCCTTAAGAGGTAGCCTTCAACATTGGTCCATGACCAAGAATGTATCTTGAATGCTCACCTAGAAAGATGCACCAACTTATGCATCTATTTGAAAGGAGGGGAAATAACCCCTAACTTATTTCAGAGATACTCAAAAGTATCTTTTGAAAGATCCGTTGTGGGCACATACTATAGATTCACCTCATTCTCTGCAACTTTCTCTTAGAAAGTGATACCGGATAGAGATATGTTTTGTTCTTGAATGTATTACCGGGTTCTTTGAGATATTGATAGCACTTGTATTATCACATAATATAGAAATAGGTTCATCATATGATACTCTAATATCCTTCAATTTTTGCTTCATCCATAACACCTGTGTGCAGCATGATGCTACTACAATACATCATGCCTCTATGACAATAAATCATGCTTCTTACTCAACCATAAAACCAATATGCTTCCAAGAAAGAAAACACCACCACTTATATTTCTTCTATCATTTGTACAACTTGCCCAATCTACATCTCTATTGCACTCAAGGAGAAGTCAGTATCCTTTGGATAAAATAAACTAAAATTTGGAGTGTCCTTCAAGTATCTAAATATCCTCTTTACTATTGCAACATGAGATTCTCTGGTATCTTCTTGAAATCTTGCCACAAGATGGACTAAATGTCTGATATCTAGTCTAGTAGAAATTAGGTATAACAGTACACCAATCATTGATATATACTTTCTTTGCACTCAATTTACAACTAGTAACCATTGGAGTACATACCAATTTAGAATCCTCCATCCAAAACTTCTTCAACATTTCCTTAACATACCTTGACTATGAAATGAATTTGCCATTCTTTGATTGACTGATTTGTAGTCCAAGGAATAAATTCATCTCCCCACACATTGCAATCTCAAATTCTTTTTGCATTTCCATTGCAAACCTCTTACACATGCCTTCATTTCCTCCAAATATTGTCATCAACACACACTACCACAATCATGATTTTTTCTTCTTCAACCTTGAAGTAAAGGTTGATATCTACAATACCTTTCTTAAATCCTTGTTGTAGCAAGTACTAGTTATCTAACATTGCATACCAACATCTAGGAGCTTGTTTGATTCCATACAATACCTTCTTCAATATTTGGACCATATCAACATCATCCAATAACTGAAATCCTTCTAGTTGTTCAATGTATACCTCTTCTTCCAACTCACCATTCAGGAACGTAGACTTTACATCCATCGGATATACTTTGAAGTCTTTATGTACTACAAAAGAAAAAAACATTCTAATGGCTTCCATCTTTTGCACTGTAGAAAATGTCTCCTCAAAATATATTCGTTCTACTTGTGAGTAGCCCTTACACACAACTTTAGCCTTATTTCTAACAACTTTTCCATCCCCATTTAGTTTTTTCCGAAAAACCCACTTAGTTCCTATCAAATTCTTGTTTGTAGGTCTTGGGACCAATTCCCAATTTTGATTCTTCTCAATCTATCCCAATTATTCTTTCATAGCCTTGATTCAATTCTCATATTTGCATGCCCCAGTCACTGTTTTAGGTTCTAGCTCTAAAATTAAGAAAAAATTTACTTGTTCCTTTATCATATCCACTTTTCTCCTTGTCAACAAACCTTTTCTCTTATCTCCAAGGATCTAATCTTTAAAATGGTTCTTCTACACATACTTAGGAGTCTTAGGGATATTTTTCAGAGCTTCTTCCTCTTTAACTATCATCTCTTTTTCTTTCTTTCTCTCCATACTTTTCTTCTTTAGTGCAAGGGGATTCATCTTATTCATATCCTTCTATCAATACTAAACTCTATAGTGGTTCTTCATTCACCTTAACACTTGCACTTTCAACAATATTCTTTAGCCTTTTATAGTAGTGCTAGTTAGCTTTTCTTCTTGTAGAGTATCTAAGGAAGATTCCTTCATCAATTCTTGCACCAAACTTTCCTAATTTTTCTTCATCTCTTCTGATATAGCATTTTCTTCTAGAAACTCTAAAATACTTTACAGTAGGAGGTTTACCATACCATAACTCATATGGAGTCTTTGAACTGTTCATACTTGCTTGACCTCTATTAAGAATATAGACTACAATATTAATTTCTTCTCTCCAATAGACATCTGATATATTTTCTTCCTTCATCATTGTTCTAGATGCTTCTTGAACTGTTCTATTCTTCCCCTCCACAACTCCATTCTACTAAGGATTCTTATAAGCTGAAAAATGCCTCTTTATTCCATGATCTTCATAAAAGTTGTTAAACTCATTGGAAGTGAACTCACCACCTCTTTCAAGCCTTACACATTTTATTTTTACATCCATTTCATTCTCAACCATAGACTTAAATTCTTTAAACTTATTTAGCACTTCTAATTTTTCTTTAAGAAATGTTACCCAAGTTATTCTAGAATAATCATAAATTAATAACATGAAATACCTGCCACCACATGAGCTTCTTATTCCTGTAGGTCCACATAGGTTTGCATGCACCAACTCCAAGGGACCTGTAGTATAACATTCCTTAGTCTTGAACCTCTTCTTCGTTTGCTTTCCTACTCAATATTCTTCATAGATTACATTGATAGGCTTTGTTATCCTTGGTAAATCTCTCATAGCATCAATAGAATTGATCTTTCCTAGGCTATAAAAATTGATGTGACCCATTCTTCTTTGTCATAGCCAACTTTCATTGATTTTCTACATAAAGAACTTTGCACCACTACCTTTGAGTAGATAAACATTAGCTTTTGTCCTTGTCCCTATAGCAACCAAAGTTCCAAATCTTCCTTTTTTGATTTTGCAATCATCATCTTGAAACACAAGATTATATCCTCTACTACACATTTTTCCTACACTTAGAAGACTATGTTGAAGACCCTTGACATAAAGAACACCATCTATTTTATTATTTCCATCAAAACTAATCGAACCTTTTCCACAAATCTTAGTAGATGTATCATCACAAAACTCAAAAATGCTACCATCATAATTTTGAAGTTTAAAAAACTTAATCTTATCACCTATCATATGATTTGAGCATCAACTATCAATTATCCAGTAGTGTTAGAATTCAACATGCTCTAATATCATGTTGAAATGATGGATGTTGAATCATCCAATGAAGTTGCGCACACTTCAAAGGATCTTGCCAAGAGAAATTACACCATACTAAAAGTGTTGCAACTAAGGGCTACAAAGAGAGATTACTATTGATCTACAACATTATATCATAGATTAATATTTGATTGATATGATACAAATGAATAAGATGCCTGATTATATAGGAAAAAAAGAAAACCTAAGATGCATGAAATGTTGCCATGTGTCATGATCTAGCAACATGTGACAACATGTGAACCCTATCTAGGAAATTATTAAATGTTGATATAAGTTCTAGAAGGACAACTCATCTTCTAGAAGGAATCTTATACCTACAAAGAAGGAAGGGGACATTACCCCATTATTAAATAATTTATTAAAATGCAACCTAGGACTAAATGACCTAAGTTAACTTATGCTAGTGTAATAATTAATTAATTACACTAACAAGTAGTTTATTTCTTCTCTTGCATGAAAAGTAGCCACCATAATTCCTTCAATGTTATGACCTATTTCTGAAGCACTTTCCTTCACATATCTTTCAGGATTAGTAATATTAGTTCCAACATTTAGAGCCATGAACAAGCATTCATCATTTTCTTCATTAGGATAGTCAAATTCTTCATCGTCAGATACACCATTATCTCTTTCAACATAATAACTCTTCTTAACAAATTTTCTTTTATGATCCTTAGGTTTGTCATTTGCAATTTTGATTGGACATTTAGAAGCATGATGACCCATCTTTCCACAATTGAAACAATTAAAGGGTAATTTACCTTTGTATTTTCCAATGCCCTTTTTCAATCTCCTTAAAAAAAATTCTTCCACCTCATCAAGATCATCTAGATCTGATTCATTATCCTTCTCTTCTTTGCAGACTTTAAAGGTAGTTTCTTTCTTTGTAGCACCTTGACCAAACTCTCTCAATTCATAAGAAATTAAAGCACCAAAAATTTGATCTCTAGAATAACAATCCAAATTTTGAACTTCTTCAATAGCAAAAACATTAGAACTATAATTTTTAGGAAGAGTTCTTAATACCTTTTTCACAACTTCACTTTCTTCTAGCTTACCACCAAGACCATTGATGACATTGCCAACTTCATCTACCCTGAGCATGTAGGAAGTAATATCTTCATCTTCAAACATCCTTAGGGTTTCAAATTTGGCTTTGTAGTTCTACATCTTTGCTTTCTTGACCTTATCATCTCCTTCATAAATTCTCTCCAACTTTGTCCAAGCATATTTTATAGATTTTAGACTTATCACCTTTCCAAGTTCAGAATCAGAGAGGCCACTTAGAATAACATTTTTTGTTTTACCATTGCTCTCATATTCCTTGATTTCATCATCACTTGTCAGACCAGTTGTAGGCACAATGTATCCTTTTTCAAAGTCTAACTTCAAGACACCAAATCCAAGAGAGACCAAAAAGGACTCCATCCTAGATTTCCAATAAGTATAATTCATTCCATCGAACATAGGAGATTTGACACCCTTCTTGTATGCCATATGGATCTACCTCAAGTGGTTAAGATTTCTCTAAGGAATGACTAATCTGATACCAATTGTTAGATGCACATGAAAACTAAGAGGGGGGTGAATCAGTTGTATACTAAAAAACATTAAATCCTCTAATATCTTTTCAAAACCCTTATCAACCATTAAACCCTTATTATGATTAGAAAAATTTAAACATATGAAACAAAAATGAAAACACATCCAAACACATAAGAACACTAGATTTATGTGGAAAAACCAAGAAGAGAAAAACCATGGTGAGCATTAGCTCATATATATGAATTGTAACACCAAATATAATTAGGCTCACTGCCAAGAGCTCACTACCGAGTGGCTCACTTCCAAGAAGAAAGAAGATAAAAGAAGACAGTTACAAAGAGATTCACTATCTCAAGGAAATAGGAGAAATCCACCATTGAAACTTTATTCCATCCGCAACCTTCAGATCACTTCCTCCAACAACTTCAAGTACACTGAAAATGTAGACCCTTATGCACCCTGCATTGGAGTCATAGGAATTAATCTCACACTCAAATCACCACACTTAATCAAATTTTCATCTTCTGTACACCTTCTATAGATCCACACTCATCTCCAACAATTCTCCTTACTTATATATCATCCACAACCTAAAAAAACTCAAATAGGTCAGCTTTAATGAAACATATACACCTAAAACATGCAAAACCAAAATAGGCCAGTACCAAACGCATCCACAGTGGAAAGAAGTGAAGGAAAACCACACAAATGGTTAACTAGGACCCAAATATACATCACCATGCTACTCAACACATTCACAATCCATGAGGTACATCCACAAATTGCACTAGCACGCTAGGTCGACCAAACCTCAACTAACACTACAAGCAACCACATACATGGTTGTCTAGGTCATGCGGACCACACAAAAAAACTTCACAACATCCACACTATTAGAACTGTAAAATTTTGAAAATTTTATGGCTGTTTGTACCCATAGGTTTCCTAAGAAGTCCTTACCATAAGCACAAGAATCCTCTCTTCATAACATTTTTTCCCATATTCTGTCATGTGGTCCCATAGAATTCATCTAACCCTGAGTATTTCAATGTATAATTCATATCAGTAAGAGATGGCGAGGGTCTCCCTGATCCATAAAGTATTTTATACTAATGTATATCTTTTGCAGTCTATCGACAATAGTTCAGGAGTGTCATACCAATATGTTTTCATCTAAAGACACATATCGGCAGGACGCAGTTCATTGTCTTAGCGACCAGAGGATCCTATTGGCAAGAAAATCTTCATCGATATAAGTCATAACGAGCACATGTGTATTATACCAATGAAGCATAAAATGACTGTCGGCGAGACCTAAGTCATCGGTGAAATGTCCCAGAGCATTCATTTGGTTTTTCCGATACAATGAAGGTGGATTCTGACGATATATCGGGGTGAGTTCATGCAAGTCCTGCCGACTCTCAATGTCGCTATGATGGGATTATATCGGTAATAGGACTTGGTGATATTCATTGTCTTGTCGATAACAAGATTCATCGGTGACACTTGCTTCATCGGCGAGAGCTAAGAGAGTCATGCCGAATGAAGTTCCATCGGCAGGAAAACCACTATGTCTCGGTGATCATAATTGATGAAGGATAAATCTCGACAAAACACGATGTAGTCAGAGGAATGTTTGTCGACCCCTAAAGTCACAACGATACTCAAGACTGAAGGCACAGGGCATCGGTGAGACTCAGAACATCGATGAGACTGTGTGGCACCAAAGCGATATGTAATATGTGATAGTTGGAGAGACTCAAGGCGTCACTGAAACTATAGGACATCATAGCGGATGTCTAGTGAACGTTTGAAAAATCTCAAAGAAAATAATTGCCTGAGATTTGAATATGAAGGGACGCGACTTTTCAAATGACTGATGTATAAATACTCATTTTTTGACAACAAAGAAAAAAAGGGAAAATACAATAGATCATAATGTTTATATTTTTGAGACTATGATGCATGTAAAAAAAATGGAGATTTCAATTGAATTCATTTGATTTGGTGGCATTTTCTTAGTTTCAGCTGTTTGTTGTGTTAATTAAAAGTATTACTGAAGTTGTCTCCAAGGTTGATGTTTTCTAATTGTTTAAACTGATATATCAAGGATATTTTTCAGTTTATCAGTGCACACTTGATGTATCTATATGGTTGGATTAATTGGTTCTTTCAAGGAGAGATTAAATCCTTTTAGTCAATCATAGTAATTAGGGAATCTCATTTGGATTATTAAGAACTCAGTAGTCACATCCTAGCATGTTTATACCAGTTATAAACTTAAAATTATGTGCCAAACAATTTGAGTATCTGCCAAAAAAAGGTTATTCATTTCAAATTATCATTTGAACTTCGTATACCCAATAAGGCACTAGTATCTACCATTCTTCTGTTTAATCTCATTCATCTTACATATGAACATATTAGATTTTTTCCTTGATATTGCTTATACAATTTATACCAAATTAAAACTCATTTATCCACTCCTATTTTCCAGCATGGGTAAATTGCTTTAGGAAATAAACATTGGTCAAGGTTGCTTCATGGTTATAGGTACACCCACCTAGGTCTGGCAACACCTGAAGAGTAGAAGATCTAAATCATTTAGCCTTGTCTGTTACCCTGAAATGTATCAAGAGATTGGCAACCTCTTGAGGTATTTTGCTTGTTTTTTTGAGAGCTAACAAATTGGCGACTCTGTTGGGGAGTTATTCCAAGATATCTGGTTGAAGATCATTATACAAAGTCATTGAAGAAAAATTCATAATTTGAGATGTTTCAAAAAAGGTGATTCCGCTGGGGGATAAAATCAAGAATAATTTCATTTTTCTCACTTTTAACAAAGTGAGTGGTGACTTTGACAAGAATATTGCATCAATTCAACATGAATGGTAGAAGATCCCAATATAAGGGAGGTCCTTTTGGAGGTCCTAGTGGCAACAGTAAGTGGACACATAAGGATGATAAGGTCGATAAGGGGAAGAAGATAAATGAGGACATGTGCATAATGAACAAAGACAAAGCATCAAGACCACATTGTGATACATATGGCTGTTATGATACATGGAGAGATAATTCAAGTGCAGAACCTTGTACCCCTAAAGAACAAAGAAATCCTTTTTATAATCCTTCGAAATAGGCAGAGTTTGATGCTAAACTCGAAGCTGAACAAATAAGATGTCAACAGGAATATGATCAAAGAATGGAGGGTGATCAAAGTGAGCCTATTGATCATGTAATTCCCCAAGAAAACTATGAGTTCTTAACTCGTGAAGAAGTAGAAGCACAGTTCGAGTTTCATAAACAAGAAGTAGAAAGAGAAAAAGATGAACAGGAAAAGATCCAAATGATAAAAGCAATCCAAGACTTCAAATTGCAGAAAGCCAAAATTGATGCTCAGACATCTGGTTTTTCAAAGTATATACCGTCTCATAGGCAGGGAAATAATAATACGGGGCCTTCAGACCCATCAAAGGCTCCTCAGAATCATATGGGAAATCGATACAAGCGACCAAACTATCGACCAAATATTGCATCACAACATACAAAAGTACAACCACCTCATGGTCAGTAATATGTGCCATATCTTCATACACAATACAATAACCCAGTGTACCAATATCAACACTTGCATAATCCTCCCCCTCAACAATATACAAAAATGATCAAACAATTTGATTTGACAGGGTTTCAACTATACCCTTACCCTATGGATAGCAGTTGGAGAAGTCTTGTTCCTAAGTTAACAGGGAGTAGTGCAATTACTGCTAAAGATCATTTGAGGGATTTTAATGCTTTTGTCCAAGACTTGGATGTATCATATGAATATTTACATATGAGGTTGTTCATGATGTCGCTCACCGAAGAATCTAGGGATTGGTTCAATAGCCTTCCAGCAACCTCTATTGATTCTATCCAAGAATTTCAGGATCGATTTCTTGAACAGTACGGAAATCCATGTGCACCAGATGCTGCTTTACAAGAACTAGTACGGATTCCAAAAAAATAGAATGAATCAATTTATGATTTTAACTAGAGATTTAGCAAATTGCAGAATAAGATACCACCTGGGTCAAAGCTACCAGACTCTGCAGTATGAGTATTTATTTGAATGCATTTGATCCAAAAATAGGGTATGAATTAAGAAATAGGTTTCCAAGAGATTTGGATGAAGCCCAAAAGATAGCACTGACCATTGAAAACAACAGGAAAGCTGTTGGGATGATCAGTAAGAGAGAAAATCCTAGGGTTCCTTAGCAATTCAATAATTATCAATACAAACAGGAGAACATGTACATAAATGAGAGGCCTCGGTTACATGACATGCCTTACAATACAAATTGGAAGGATGGAAAACCTGTAATAGATAGACCCAGGAATAAAGAAACACCTAATCCATTAAGGAAGAAGGGGACGTATATGGTCAATAATAATCTTTGGTGTGAAGGTTATAATGGGATACATTCCCCAGACCACTGTGTTGTATCCCAAGAAATGCAAGAAGAAGGGATGCTAGTGGGTGATAGTGGAGAGGATCACACAGTGTACTTGACATCAAATACCTTTCACCCTACTAAGGAGGAATATTCATCTTCAAAAGATGAAGGTTGTGAGTACGATGTTTCAAATTAAAGGTGCAATGTCCACATGGCTAAACAACAAGTTTTTTTCTGATTCTAAAGAAGATTATGCAAAACAATACTCTGTTGAGGTACCTACTCAATGTGATATAAGGAGACCCACTGATGAGGAAATAAAGAGGTTAACCATTGTTGTGGTTGAACAAGCAAAGAGAAAGTATTGGTTAATAAATAGGACAGTGAATGAAAAGGAAGGTGATCCCAGGGGAACATTCATGAAAGATAAAGAAGTAACACCAAGAGTTTTGAAGAGAACAAAAAATAAGCAACATGACAAGAACGAACAAAAGCTTATTCAAAAAGAGGAGAACAGAGAGTTATACAAAGAAAAGAAAAAACCTGTCCAAAAGGAAGAATTCAAAGGGGAAACATTAGAGCAAAAGAAAATGGTTAAGGTAGAGCGTTCTTCGTTCGACTTTTCTCAGGCTTTATCTCAGGTAAAAAAATTTGTCCCACTGCTCGAGATGATGAGAATTAAGGAGTATAGGGATAGTGCAATTCAATTGATATCAAATGGAAATGAGAAAAGTATGAATTCTGAAAATTAGATGGCCACTAAAACAATTAACAAGCAAGAGAAAGTGATTGTCCCTGAAGTGTGCTTAAATGATGTATTGGTAAGTTCCCCACAAGTTGAACCTTTTTTCACCACACTGCTTATAAACAACAAACTGTTGAGGAATTGCATGATAGACTTTGGCGTTGCAATCAATATCATGCTAGTGGGAGTTATGAAACAACTTGGCATGTGGGTAGATACTAATGAAGGGAAGTGTTATGCAATGGATAGCCGGCCTGTTCCAGTAGTGCGTGTTATGAAAGATGTTGAAGTCAAACTAGCTACTTATCCTCAGGTGGCCTACAATATAGATATAACTGTAATTGATACTCCTCCTCAGTTTGGGATGCTTTTATCAAGACAGTGGATGACAACAGTTGGGGGAAATGTCCAATTTGATTTGTCTTATGCAAAAATTCCAGTGAATGGCCAATAAGTTAAGTTGTAGAGGGAGCCAAGGATGAACCCAATTGTAGATTGTGTACCTCAAAATCAAGTCAATTGCTTTTGTGATATGGATCTTGGAAGTTTTAAGATAGAACCAGCCCAGCTAGAATTAGTTAATGGTGATCCAATTGATAAACATGTTGCAAAAAATTGTGATGGTGTATGAAAAATGTACTTTGATGGAGCTTGCAGCCAAGAAGGTAACGAAGCAGGAATAGTGTTTGTTTCCCCTGAAGGAGTTACTTTTAAATATTCATTTTTTCTGGCATTTGAATGCACGAACAATATAGTAGAGTATGAAGCTTTACTAATAGGATTTAATATGGTTGTAAAACATAAGATCAAGTTGTTAACTATTCTAGGGGATTCTGATTTAGTTGTTTCTCAAGTTAAATCAAAATATGCAGCAAAACACAAGAGGCTAAAGCAATACAGGAATGTTGTATGGGACACAATTGAGTTTTTTGATGCTTTCTGCATTGAATAGATTGAGAGGTCAAAGAACATAATGGTAGACTTTTTAGCCAATGTAGCACTAAGAAGAGATGACATCACATTGTCTAGAGTGTCTCAAATCGAGTTCAAAGAAAGACCCGTTGTGCCTA
This sequence comes from Sequoia sempervirens, assembly GCA_007258455.2. Lineage (NCBI taxonomy): Eukaryota > Viridiplantae > Streptophyta > Pinopsida > Cupressales > Cupressaceae > Sequoia > Sequoia sempervirens. Next base: position 180,653,578 of record VDFB02075321.1, read on the forward strand.
ACAATATATACAGTTGGCAGGTTTTTAATGATGATGTTGACCTCTTGAAATTTCTTCACTGTATAGATCAATATTAAGATCAAGAAGTTGATTTCAATTCCTTTATTGAAGAAGTAGATGGAAAGTAGACAGTATTTGGGAAAGAGGTCTTACAGCTTAAAACTAATAAGCTTCCCAAAGGGCTAGTAGCATTGGAAAGGGTATATGATGGAAATGATCGGTCCCTCATGAAGCAGACACTAGTCAAGAGGGAGGATATTGAAGAGCTCAATTTAGGGACTAAAATGACACCAAAAAAGGTATACATTGGAAAGAAAATAAGCCCAACAATTCGAAGAATGTTGATTGCACTATTGAGAAAATATAAATATGTGTTTGCATGGTCTTATGAAGATCTCAAAGCATATAGGGAAGATTTGTTTCAACATGAAATCCCATTGAAGCCAGATGCAAAGCCATTTAGGCAAAGGCAAAGACCTATCAACCCAACATTGGAACCAAAAATGCAGGAGGAATTGGTAAAGCTTAGAGATGGGGGTATTATCAAACCAATCAGGCATTCAACATGGGTTTCAAACCTGGTTCCTGTGAGGAAGAAGAACAGGGATATCAGATTATGTGCAGACTTCAGAAATCTAAACATGGCATCTCTCAAGGATAATTATCCTCTACCTAATATGGAAGTTGTACTACATAAAGTAACAGGGTGTGAGTTGTTATCTATGATGGATGGGTTCTCTAGTTACAACCAAGTCAAAGTCAAAGAATCTGAGCAATACAAGACAACCTTTACAACTCCATGGGGAACGTATGTTTATGTGAGAATGCCATTCGGTCTAACAAATGTAGGTGCAACCTTTCAAAGAGCTATGGCCGTAGCATTTGCAGACTTGATTAATGCTATCATGGTGGTGTATCAAGATGACCTTATTGCTTATTCAAAAAGGGTTGAAGATCATGTAGAACATTTGGAAAAGGTATTTATTAAAGCTCTAGAATATGGTATTAGTCTGAACCCTAAAAAATGTCATTTTGTAGTCACAGAAGGTAAACTCTTAGGACATATTGTGTCAAAGGAGGGGATTATAATAGATCCTGAGAGGGTTGAAGCCATAGATAAAGTTCCTATTCCTAAGACCATCAAGGCCATCCAGTCATTTTTTGGACAAATCAATCTTGTTAGGAGATTTGTGTCTAATTTTGTTGAAATTGTTAAGCCCATATCAAAGATGTTGAGGAAGGGACAAAAGGTAGATTGGACTGCAGAAGCATTAGAAGCTTTTATATCAATAAAAAAGGCCATCAAGGAAGCCCCTGTCCTTAAATCTCCAGATTTTTCAAAACACTTTCAAATATTTTCATTTGCTTTGTTGCATACTATATTTGTTGTCATGTTAGAGAAGAATGAGGAAGGTCATGAACAACCTGTGACTTTTTTCAGCAAGTCATTGCAGGGATCAGAATTGAAGTACGATATCATGGAGAAGCAAGCATTTGCATTGGTGAAAGCTATAAAAGCTTTTAGACCATATCTTGTTGGAGCCAAAGTGATAGCTTATGTCCCTCATGCAGCTGTTAAAGATATTTTGACACAGTTAGAGGTAACTAGAAAGAGATGCAAGTGGATTAATAAAATTTAAGAATTTGATATGGAAATACAAATCACCAAATTAGTAAGAGGTCAAGGTTTGGCCAAGTTAATGGCAGAATCAAATGTTGAAGCAAATCAAATTTGTAATGTAGAAGATGAAGGAAATGCAATCGCAAGTATTGAGCATACTCCTTGGTATACAGACATCATGTATTACCTTAGATACATGAAGTGTCCTAAGGGATTAAGTGATAATCAGAGAAGAACCTTGAAGCTGCAAGCATCCAAATATGTATTCATGGAAGCTGATTTGTTTTGGAAAAACAGGGACGGAATGTTGTTGTTATGTTTAGATGAGTCACAAGCCAAGCACGTTATAAGAGAAATGCATGAAGGGGTCTGTGGAGGCCATTATTCAGCAAAGACAACTGCACACAAGATTCTTAGGGCAGGTTATTATTGGCCAAAAGTCTTTAATGATTTTTTTCATATGTAAGAAGATGTGAAGCATGTCAGAAGTTCTCATGGAAAATGAAGTATCAGGGAGCTTTACCACTTAGACCTTTGCAAGTTGAAGCCCTTTTCATTAGTGGGGAATTAATTTTATTGGGGAGATATAGGAGAAATCAAGTGGAGGACATAAGTTGATACTGGTAGCTACTGATTATTTCACTAAATGGGTAGAGGAAATCCCAACCAAGCAAGCAACAAGTAAAGTTGTGATCAATTTTTTAATGGATAACATTATTACTAGATTTGGTACACCATTAAGATTGATTACAGATAATGGGATGTGTTTCAGATCTGATGAGTTTAAAATTTTTTGCAGTACATATGGTATTAATGTTTCTTATGCATCTCCTTACCATCCGCAAGCTAATGGTCAAGAAGAGTCCAACAACAAAATTCTTCAGAAGATCATAAGGAGGATGCTAGATGGGAACAAAAAGGCTTGGGATTCAAAATTGAGGTTGGATGTGTGGGCTGATAGGATAACTATGAAAAAGGAAATTGGAAAATCCCCATTTGAATTGGTATATGGAACACAAGCTAGGATGCCTTTACAAAATTTGTTACCAGTTTATAAATTTATCCTTCAAGAAGATATAGATATTCTAGAACCAATGGAGGAAAGAATGGAACAACTGGCAGAGCTTGATGAAGTAAGGAGAGTAGCTCAAAACCAGAATGTGAAATTACAGGCACAAATGAAGTATTTATTTGATAAAAGGGCAAAAGATAGGAAATTTGAAGAAAATGATCTGGTGTTAATGTGGAATGCAAGATTTCAAGAGAAGGGAAAACACGAGAAATTTTAAGCTTTGTGGCTAGGGCCCTTTGTTGTTGTTGGCAAGAAAGGTGAAGATTCATATTATTTGCAAAACATGACTGGTGAGGAACAGGAGTTTCCTGTACATGGGCAATTTCTGAAGCATTTCTTCTCTTAAAAAAGAGAATACAGAGGATTAAGGGTTTCCAGTGCATGGACAACTCTTGACATTCCTCTCAAAAAATTTATTTTCCATGCACAGTAATCTAGGAAATAAAAGGAGCAGGAATTGCCAGTACATGGACAATCTTGAAATTCCTTCTTTTTAAATAAATCTTTCCATGTATAGTAGTATAGGGTCATGTTCATCTCCATTTCCATTCATTCCATCTTGCTCACTGGTCCATCACCTTGAAAGTTTGGTTTTCTCACCCAGAGATCTGGATCCTTGCAATGATCTCACAATCATTCATCCCCAGATGGAGCCACTATTAGAACTGTAAGATTTTGAAAATTTTATGGCTGTCTGTACCCATAAGTTTCCAAAGAAGTCCTTACCATAAGCACAAGAATCCTCTCTTCATAACATTTTTTTCCCATATTTTGTCATGTGGTCCCATAGAATTCATCTAACCCTCAGTATTTCAATGTATAATTCATATTGGCAAGAGATGGCGAGGGTCTCCTCGATCCATAAAGCATTTTATACTAATGTATATCTTTTGCAGTCTATCAACAATAGTTCAGGAGTGTCATACCGATATGTTTTCATCTAAAGACACATATCGGCAAGACGTAGTTCATTGTCTCAACGACCAGAGGATCCTATTGGAAAGAAAATCTTCATCGATATAAGTCATAACGAGCACATGTGTATTATACCGATGAAGCACAAAATGACTGTCGGCAAGACCTAAGCCATCGGTGAAATGTCCTGGAGCATTCATTTGGTTTTTCTGATACAATGAAGGTGGATTCTGATGATGTATCAGGGTGAGTTCATGGAAGTCCTACCGACTCTTAATGTCGCTATGACGGGATTATATCGGTAATAGGACCTGGTGATATTCATTGTCTTGTCGATAACAAGATTCATCGGTGAGACTTGCTTCATCGGCAAGAGCTAAGAGAGTCATGCCGAATGAAGTTCCATAGGCAAGAAAACCACTATGTCTTGGCGATCAGAATTGACGAAGGATAAATCTCGACAAAACACGATGTAGTCGGAGGAATGTTTGTCGACCCCTAAAGTCATAACGATACTCAAGACTGAAGGCACAGGGCATCGGTGAGACTCAGAACATCAATGAGACTATGTGACACCAAAGTGATATGTAATATGTGATAGTCGAAGAGACTCAAGGCGTCGGGAAAACTATAGGACGCCATAGCGGATGTCTGGTGAACGTTTGAAAAAGCATGAATAAAATAATTTCCCGAGATTTGAATACGAAGGGACACGAATTTTCAAATGACTGATGTATAAATACTCATTTTTTGACAACAGAGAAAAAAAAGGGAAAATACAGCAGATCAGAATGTTTATATTTTTGAGACTATGATGCATGTAAAAAGCAATGGAGATTTCAATTGAATTTATTTGATTTGGTGGCATTTTTTTGGTTTCAGTTGTTTGTTGTGTTAATTAGAAGTATTATTGAAGTTGTCTCCAAGGTTGATGTTTTCTAATTGTTTAAACTGATATATCAAGGATATTTTTCAGTTTATAAGTGCACACTTGGTGTATCTGTATGGTTGGATTAATTGGTTCTTTCAAGGAGAGATTAAATCCTTTTAGTCAATCATAGTAATTAGGGAATCTCATTTGGATTATTAAGAAGAACTCAGTAGTCACATCCTAGCATGTTTATAACAGTTATAAACTTAAAATTGTGTGCCAAACAATTTGAGTATCTGCCAGAAAAAGGTTATTCATTTCAGATTATCATTTGAACTCCATATACCTAATAAGGCACTAGTATCTACCATTCTTCTGTTTAATCTCATTCATCTTACATATGAACATATTATATTTTTTCCTTGATATTGCTTATACAATTTATACCAAATTAAAACTCATTTATTCACTCCTATTTGCCAGCGTGGGTAAATTGCTTTAGGAAATAAACATTGGTCAAGGTTGCTTCATTGTTATAGGTACACCCGCCTAGGTCTAGTAGCACCTGAGGAGTAGAAGGTCTAAATCATTTGACCTTGTCTGTTACCCTGAAACGTATCAAGAGATTGGCAACCTCTTGAGGTATTTTTCTTGCATTTTTGAGAGCTAACACACACAACATCTCATAATATTCCAACATCATCATAATATTCGGCAACTCTGCCACAACCACCTAAAAGAAAGAATACCATCATTTTGTTTAACCAGATATACTACCACAAAACACAACTTACTAACCAACCTTGCGGAACACCTCATCACCTAAAGCCTCAAGGGAAGGACGTTATAGATAATATAAGCATGTTCCCAAATCCTTAATACAAGAAACCATATTGCGGAGAAATGCAGAGCAATCTAATTTCTCCTAGACAACCTTAGATACATAAACAAGTAATCTGTTAAATACAAATTTCACTGTAGAACGATCTAGAAATTGAGACTTTGGATATAGAACCTTTGAACACCTTTTATCATCATATCCAAACTACACAAGCACATCTTCAACATTATGAAATGTGGAGCATAGCATTGAACACACCTCTGTCACACAACACACTCTTTTATTCAAATTTTCTCAAAAGAACTTGGAAACCAAGTGAAATTGTTGCAAATGCAACACTTAATCATTCCATACATCAATGACAACACAAAACCACAACATATTTCAATGTACCAACAATATCCTAACCAATTCAGGCTTCCAAAAAAATCTACAACTATACTGTAGGTTGATAGCAATGACAACACACAAACAATTCAATCTTCCAACAAATTTAGCTACAAAAGGAAAGTACCTTTTTTATTAAATGAGATCAATCTAATCACACCACTATAAAGTACACAAAAAATTATGCTCTTTTAAAAAAAATCACCAAAATTTTTACCATAGGAGAGAGAATGGAGCCTTAAAAGTTCTCAAAAAGAGAATGATTCGACAACACCTATGAGAATCTACATTTTTTGAAAAATCCAAAAACCAAAATAAAAAACCATCTACACTACTATGAAGAGCATGAAAATATTCCCTAAATTAAAAAAATTATCACAAAAAGGAGGTCATGAGCCCTAGTTATGAGCATTTGAAAATTACCATTCAAAATCAAAGTGCAAATGGAGAGGGGGAAAAATTAAAAAGGCCCTATTGTTGTTAGCAAGGATTATTTTTCAAATATTATCTAGTTTAATAGATTAAAATTGGCATCCTTGCAATCATCATAGGTCAATGGGGTCGGTTGGATTCTTTCTAGAATATTCTTTATCAAAATATTCAATGGAATATTCCTTTAGCTATATTTTTTGCATCGGTCACTTGAATTTTTTTTTACAGAATGTTGAGGAATATTTTGGTTAGGTTTTCATTGGACACCTATTAGGGTTCGTGGTGGTTGGTGGGATGTGGGGTGTGTGCCATGTGGAACCCCTGCAAGCCTCCCACATACAACTTTGCAGACTACTTACTAATTAGTTTTATTTTTTAAATAAATAAAAAAATATGAAAAATATATTCAAAATGTATATTTTTTGCAAAAAAAAAGTTTTTTTTTTGAAATCATACCATCCAAGTAATTATAGCAACTGTACAGTTATATGAATGGTTAAGTAGGGGAAAATTTTCTTTGATGACCCCAGGAAAAGTCTAGTTTTGATGAATTGATAAACAATCTTAGGTTTTCTAGCCTTTTGGATGTGATGGAAGGGTCAAATTTGATCCAAAATGCTCCAAAATTACAACTACCTCTTGAATTTGGAAACCACTTTTTATCTTAAAACCCTCATAGATCTGGTCTCATAAGTCTAATTAAGACAAAAAGAGGCAAAAATGACTTTCTGAAACACCTTGAACTCAATGGTGGGCTCAAATTTGCACTAAAAAGCTCCAAAATGAACCTATAATACAAATTCACAAAGAGGAACCCCCCAAATCTAGTATTTCTACTAATTTTTTTTATTCTCTATATCATCATTTGATGCAAGAGAAGAGCATACTCAAATTTTCAATATCTACCAAGATCCCTTCAAAAAGACTAACCAAAGGAACCCAACTTTCTTTGATACCATGTAAGAGTTGGCTATGGAGATAGCCATTCAAGATCTAGAGGCCAAATGGAAAGCATAAAGAGAGATCAATATGACAAGAGTAAATTGTATTCCTAACAAGAATATAAATAGAATTGGATATACAGTACATATGAGAGACCCTTGGTTATATAGCCAAGGTGAGACATAGAATATGCAAGATCATGACAAGTGTCTTAATCCTTTTCCATGAGACAACTAATATTAAATGACTTAAAGGACACAAGGATTAAATGAGAAAAGATAAGATAAGATCTAATGTCAACTAAGATTTCTAGAAAGATTCCTAGGACCTAAGTAGACTTAACATGTGAATAAGACCTACTGTGTGAATTAGTTAGGTAAGAAACCTTATTAAGACCTATAGTTTGGTACAATTGAAATATATGGCATGTGGGATTCTAAGAGCATATAAGCCTTCATGTGCTTGTGGACTCTTGATAGATATTTTATCTCTAAATCAATGTTGGTTTTTCCAATATAAGGACCTACACTAATGCAAGGATTTTCTTTACTAGGATAATCTTGTGACATTATAATTGCCTTTTTTATGTACATATTTGATGATAACTACATTGTGTACAAAAGTTGAATGGCATTTTCATGCATATGCCTTTGACAAGATCTTCACTATTTTCAAATTTCTCTAGGTTTAACAAGATAACTTTCTAGCTTTCTCAAAACCTTAATGTATGCATTACAAAAAAAATTAAATGGATACCTCTATTGTTAGGATTAAGGTGTCATTTTCCTTGCAATCCTACCTATAATTTATGTATCTCCAACACTCTCAAAAAGTGTCCTTAGATTCCCAGGGAATGATTGGAAAATAATTTGTAATTAATTTGAGAATCTTGGCATTAGTTTTTATATACATTCATGAAGGAGGTGGAGTTGGAAATGATGGTTACAAAACTATTTTAGAATATTTTTTAACTTGGGTGTGAGAACTTAATTGTGGATCATCTTACAAGTTGTTGGTGCATCTCACATGATTTGGATGATGATTTTGGATACCTAATTTTTTATATGGGATATTATCATCTATTATTGGTACATACATTATTTTTTCTACTCGTTGCTCATTAGGAGCTATATTTATTATTCTCAAAAGAGCCTTGTCATTTTGGATGTGGGAGTTTTTGAATTTCGTGATGGTTTTATAGTACATTATTTTGGGAAATTATTTGTGATATTTATCTCCCATTTATGCATAAATTAGAGGCAAAAGATAGTAGTTGCATAATTTTATTTAACAAGTACATATGTGTTTCCAAAGTGTTATCAAATTGAAGAGAGTGCCAGTGTGTTGGATGTCTCATTGTTAAATATTACTACATACTTTTCCTCTTTGTCATGTAGATTTTTTTTCTCAAAAGGTTTCCCCACTTAAATTTTGTGTTCATATGGTTTGTTGATTTTATTTTTATTGATATAATGTACTCACATAATTATTTTATGGCAATCCTTAGATAAACAATCATATTTTACGTTTATATATACTTGTAAGATATTTTATTGTTTGGTTTCACTTTGTTTCTCGGCATCTATAAGGCAATACTTTCTCTCTTTTATAAATTGTATCCTTCAAAGATAGTCCTGATAGGTAGCGTGCAATAAGTGATGCTTCTAACTAATGTTCAAAAAGTTTCTCAATCAATATTATAATCTTGGGGAAATTTTCTAATACATCTTCACTCAAAACTATTCCATGTGATTCTTTCCTAACTAAAATTCTATCTTTCACAACAATTTTTATTTTATGCTACCATTAATGGCATTGATTTTTATATTGTGGTGCAATTTTTGGAGTACACTAAACTCATTATGAATAAGATATCATCATCTAAGTATTAATATATTAGTAATTTAAAATGATTTCATGTGCAAAGAATCATTTATAGACCATCATAATTATCATATAATAACTCCTTAGCAAGAGAAATAATATTATTATGTTAAGGCATAACAATATCACAAACATCCATATGAAGAGATAAAGGGGTATCATTATAATCCATGATATCATCATGGGCTATATGGTATCAACAAAGAAAACATGAAATGTAAAATATTTATCATCATGTAAAAGATAAGATATGTCATCTACAAAATATGGTTGTATGGATGTAAGACTTTTATTACATGTACAAGGAACATCATTGTAAGATGCAACAATGCCCTTAATAGGTAAAGGAAGTGTAACCATATCATCTAGATATATATTGCACAAGGTGTATCACAAGGTAATACCTCATTAGAGATGTACTTGTCACCATCACAAACCATTGGATCATCATGAAGCTCATGGAAAAATAACAAAAGATTTTTTTTTTTTAAAAAGGATAAGCCTCAATCAACTCCATGAAGGAGAAAAAATATAATACATTATATAATAATACCTCCATGAAAGATGTTTACTCATCCTCAACATAAATAATTATAAGATTATCAACTTAGATGGAAGGATCATGCCATAAAAGATAGGTACATGTCAAAATTAGAAATGTATGCATATATATCAATAAAGGAAAATGACCTAGGAAGAGCCCTAATGGTAAATTATTTGGAGGTAGGAGGATGGGATTAATGATATATATCACTATTTATGTCCAAACCCTAATCAAACTATGATGAGAATATGTAAAAAAATATAGATTCAAACCTTAAGAAATATTAAAACTGGACAAGAATAAAATTATTTTATATTTGAAAATCCCATGAGGATTAAAGGTATAGCCCTAAGGTCAAACTCGAGATAGTGTACGGGTAGACAGTTTCACCAAAAATGAATGGGAAATAGAATCTATTTTACATAAATCTAGGTTAATTAAATCAATGCATACAATCAAACACAAATGAACCTTGATTTAATTAATGGAGATGAGCAAGGAATTGATTAATTGAAAATCTATTTTAGGAAATAAATGCAAAGAGATAAGGTACTTAGCATTGAGAATCATGATGAAGAATAAGTGTTAAGATCACACAAAACAATTAATTCTAAATATAAATATAAATGTTTACATTTTGAAGAATACCTCAGTTCCAAAAACATTCCAAAATAAATACATGTGGGTTGAATCCAAACCCCTTAAGATCAAACCCAAACAACATGATAATGATATAATTATTAAATAATTTATTATAAACTAAAATAAATCTAAAGTAAATAAGCTAATGTAATATTTTTATAAAATAATAAAATGGTGTGAAGTATATATATGTGCAATGAGATAAAAACAAGAAGGGCCAAACTCAAAAGTTAAAAACCTAGGTCACATAAGAGTGTTAGGTCTGTGCTAATTTAAATTAAAGAAATTAAAACTTCTTATACAAATATCTTTGAACAAATAATTAAAAATAATAAAACGTATCATTTTAGAGTTAGTCTAGAATAATACTTTGTACTTTTACACAATAAAAATATTAGTTTATATTAGCTTAATAAATTGTGTGTTACGAAGGAAAGTAGAATTAAGATTTTTCTAAATTGAATTGTTTACTTAAATTAATTGCTAAAAGTTAATTTTTACATTTGTATCATAAATCTTAAAATAAAAGAACTATTAAATTTATTAATATATATTTTTTTAATTAATTATTAATATCTTAAAAAAATAATAAAAAATAGTTTATTAAATACAACATACATAAAAATATAATACAACATAGTAAAGGTGAGTTTGTTGTAAGGAGGGAATGACTCATGATTACTTTAGCACATGGTATAGACATCCAGATAGTGCACATTGATCAAAATATAATATTATTCATTAATAATTATTAGAATTTTATTATTCTTTATTGTTTTTTATTAGCATAAAATAGGTTTTGAAGGGGCCCTGAAACCCTGTACAAAAGAAAAGGCAAAAAAGATAAAGAAGATAGGCTACCCCACCAACATAAAAAACTAAGTTGATTAAACAACAATCAGCACACCATCAACAAATAGCCGCCAAAGACACAAAAAACCAAACAAAAGAGAACATAAATAGCAGCATCTAAAGAAGTTCCTTTAACATTCTAGCTACTTCCAAATCCTTAGATATCACCTTTTGTGCATTTCCATGATCTCTTCAATATCTTGTCTTGGTACCACCTTGTTCTTTTTGGTTTTTCTCCAAGTACGAATGCTTGGCCCCATGCCCAAGTCAGCAGTTTGCATACCCTTCACAGTGTCCTCACCCTCATTAAACAGAGATCTCCCAGTCCATTCCCTAGCTTTTTCATTCAAGAACATCAAACCTTCAACAAAGGACTCAAGTTTCTCCTTGCTAATATTATGTTGAACATCTGGAATAATGAGAGGGGGGGTGAATCAATATTCCATAAAACCATTCACATAAAATCCATCTAAGCATTATCACACATATGACTGAATTACTAGAGGAAGACATGAAATCAAGACAAAACATCAACACACATGAACACCAGAATTTTTATGTGGAAAACCCAAAATGGGAAAAATCATGGTGAGGATTAGCTCACAATATAATATATCTAAATATAAAATATTAAAGGGCTCAGTGCTAGGACTCATTGTCCTTGAAAGAATCACAACCTGAATACAAAAAGAGATGGCTAACTGCCAAGATACAAAAGTGTATGGCTCACTACCACAAGTGTGAATTGATTAAGACTGCACCTTCCCTATGTTGGAGTTCAATTCTGGTGAAGCACAATGCTTGAGTAACTCACTCGGCTACTCATCTATACAATTCACACATATTCATTTTCAACTTATGCCATGCAAACATTCTTCTCTCTTCCTCTCTTTCTCACCACACTCATCCACACCAAAGAATTTCTTACATATATACATGTGTATCTTGTAAGGAAAGCTATGGTGCGGAAACAACTCTCCTAACGTCAAAACCTCAGGGAAGAATGTAGAGGTGCTTTTAAATTTTCAATTACAGTCCAATTAAGATATACTTGAAAGAAATAGCAAAAACAGAGAAATGAACATACACAGATGAACACCAGATTTATGTGGGAAAACCCTTACGGGAGAAAAACCCACCACACCAAGAAAAACCCCTTTGTATTACAGTAATGAAATTACATACAGAGTATGGGCTTCACTCTCTGATGTCAAATTACAACAGCATACACAATGATCAACCTTGTACAGAACATTCAAATTACAATGCTCTCATAATCAAATTCTCACTGATCACACATCGAACTATTCATCCAACCATTTGTCCAACTGTTCATCGAACCGAACATCATCAGCAATTGTAGAGTATATCCATGTCATCCCTATCTGTTGAACTTCCTCACAAAATGGCCACAACAGACTTACTTCCAAAAGTTCCCATTCGGCTTCTCTGATTGGTCGAAGACACACCACGTAGGATAGTCTTCCAATTAGTAAAGGCTTTCAACCTGTATTCGCATGTCGATGAGATACTAACTGTGTCTCCTCGATGCCACATAGCCCAACCGTCGATATCAGCCAAACTCATCACCTTCGACAAGAGGTTACATTGAGTTCAAAAATAGTCGCTCAGACTTCCCCTTGTTGCCAAGACATTATATCGATATCATCACATGTAGTGCTATCACCAAGACAATCGTTAGATGGTGAGAGGTCATACCAAAGTTCCAAAGTCACATAGACATCAACATTCCCATCGGCGAGACTATCGCTATTCGCCAAGAGGTCACACCGATGTTCATACCCATCGGCGAGAGAACCAACTATTGGCAAGAGTTCTTACTGAAAGCCTTTAAGTTACCCTGAGACCACCTTTCGCCATGAGTCATACCAACAATAGCCAAAGCATCGTCAAGACAAACACCCATCGCCCAGAGCTCTTACCGAGTGTTCAAGTCTCTCCTCGATGACTCTGAGTGTAAAGTTGTCGGCGAGACACCATCCATCGCCAAGAGTTCTTACGGAGTATTCATGCCTCTCCCTGAAACCGATTGTCGCCTAGAGTCTCCCCGACATCCGATAAGAATGGCTTATCAGCCAGAGCAACCCACTTGGCAGAGGGTTACACCGAACACAATGAGTCACAATGATAGCTCCAGTCGGCATGACAGTAACAAGGTCTCGGTGACCTAAACATTCCACAAGGTTGCACAACTACTAGTCGGCCAGACAATAAAGATGTCACACCAACTTTTCTCTTTTAGAGGTTTCAACCTGTGAGATTGAGGCACACTATTCCAACAATCTCCCACTTGACGAAGATCACACATGCACCTCTAGAGCACAACAAAACTACTGAAATTCATGGGCATTGAGGCCCATCGAATTGGCACACCACCTAAACTTGTCTGTGCTCACTAGCTTCATCAATGCATCTACAACATTCTCCAGAGTATCCACTTTTTATATAGAGACCTTTCCATCCTCCATATTTCTTACAAAATGATACTGTACATCTATATGTTTCGTCCTGGCATGGAAAGTAGGATTCTTTTTCAAACAAATAGCACTCTGACTGTCATAGTAAATTTTTATTTTCCCTACATCAAAACCAATGTTAGAACATAAAGGTCTTAACCAGATTGCTTCTTTACAGGCGTGTGTTGCTGCCATGTATTCTTCCTTTGTAGTGGAAAAAGTGACTACAGCCTGTCGCTTACTCATCCAACTCACTGCACCACCATTCAACATGAAAATATATCCACTGGTGGATCTTCTGCTGTCAATGTCCCCTGCCCAATCAGAATCCACATAGCCTCGAATGCTGAGATTCCTCTGTGATTCAACCAAATTTCCATGGTAACACAATGCATATTCTGAAGTGCCCTTCAGATATCTAAACACTCTCTTCACAGCATCCTAATGTGTCCTTCCAGGATTAGCCATAAGCTGACTAAGTACTCCCACTGCTTGGGCAATGTATGGCCTTGTATAGACAATTGCATACATTAGACTGCCAACCACACTAGCATAAGGTACGCTGGTCATGTCCTCCATCTCAGTAGGAGATTTTGGATAGTCTCCAACAGATAGCTTTGTTCCCTACAAAACTGGAACAACTAGCTGCTTGCAATCATTCATACAAAATCTATCTAGAACAGTCTTAACATACTTACTCTGACTGAGCCAGAACTTTCTACTCTTCCTATCCCTGGTTATTTCCATTCCCAGAATATACCTTGTTGCACCAAGATCTTTCATTTCAAACTTTGCAAACAATTGAGACTTAAGATCATAAATCATTATCTTACTATTGCCTATGAACAACATATCATCAACATAGAGAGCAATAATAAGAACTTGATCACTTTTAGCTTTGTAATACACACAATGATCAGATTTTGATCTTACAAATCCCAATGAAAAAACAAAAGTGTCAAACTTCTAGTACCACATTCTAGGAGATTGTTTTAATCCATACAGATATTTTTTCAACTTGCAAACCAAACTTTCTTTACCTTTTTCCACAAAGTGCTCAGGCTGGGACATATAAATCTCTTCTTCAAGATCACCATGAAGAAATGTTGTCTTCACATCCATCTGTTCGATCTCTAAGTCATACACTGCTGCAAGTGACAAAAGAAATCTAATGGACGTCAACTTAGCTATAGGAGAAAAATTTTCTCCATAATCAATTCCCTCTACCTGGGAATAACCCTTTGCAACCAACCTCACCTTATATTTTTCCACACTGCCATCCAGACCTATTTTCTTTTTAAATACCCATTTACAGCCAACATCTTTTCTGCCTTCAGGAAAGGGCACCAAACTTCTAGTATCATTCTTTTCTAATGATCCCATTTCTTCATTCATGGCTTCCAACCAAGAGTTTGAATTAGACATTCTAAATGCCTCTTTTACAGTCCTAGGCTCATCAGTGCTAGAAATTAAAGCATAGGCACACATAGAATCTATCAAAGAAAACCCATACCTATCTGGTTGCTTTCTTTCATGAGTTGACCTCCTCACTTGCTAAGGCTGAGGTTGTTCTTCTTCATCAGAACTCTCAGAACTACTTGAGCTCTCCTCAGTTTCAGGTACATTTTGAATTTTCAATTCCTCTTTATCTGGTGTAGGAGGAATTTCAACTACATCCTTTTTGTTTTTTGATTGTGTCTCTGACTGCAGATCCAAGGTAGAAGGATTCAACTCATGAAAGATAACACTTCTACTATATAGAACCTTCTCCGTATCAGGATTCCAAAGCTTGCATCCTTTTATGCCAACACTATAACCAATAAAAATACACTTGACAACCTTGTTCTCCAATTTAGATCTTTTCTCATTTGGCACATATGCATATGCCTCACAGCCAAAAACACGAATGTGTCTCAGAGAGGGCTTCTTACCAGACCATGCTTCCAAAGGTGTTTTCTCAACAAGAGAAGAATTGGGAGAACGGTTTATCAAGTAACATGTTGTAGCAACTGCCTCAGCCCAAAACTTCTCCTCCAAGCCAGTACTGCTCAGCATACTTCGTGCTCTTTCCATCACTGTCCTGTTGAACCTTTCTGCAACTCCATTTTGTTGTGGAGTGTAAGGTTTAGTTTTATGTCTTTTAATTCCATGATCTTTACAGTACCTCTCGAAATCATCAGAAAAAAATTCACCGCCATTGTCAGTCCTTAAACATTTTATTTTTCTTCCAGTCTAATTTTCTACAAGGTTCTTAAATTCCTTAAACCAACTGAACACTTCTAATTTACTTTTCAAAAAATAAACAAATGTTCTTCTTGAATAATCATCAATGAACGATACATAGTACCTTGACTTAGACAAAGAAGGAACATTCACTAGACCAAAAACATCAGAATGTATATAATCAAGCAAACCAGAAGATTTGTGAGGACTCGAATAAAATGAAACACGGTGTTGTTTACCATATATACAATGTTCACAAAACTCGAATTCAAGGTTACAATCTTCAAGCCCCTCAACCAGGGTTTTATTCTTCAAGGTTTTTAAACCTTTCTCTCCAATGTGGCCTAGCCTATGATGCCAGAGCATAGTCTTTTCTGCTGGAAGTTTAACTTCCATAGAGTTTACACTATCAGGAATTTTTTCCTCTTTTCCTCCATGAGTAGCTTTCTATGACTTTGCAGAGACACTATTGCAGTGTACAACATGTGCATCTAGCTTATACAAGGTACCAATTCGAGCACCTCTTGATAGCACCATAGATCCTCTAGTCATCTTGCAGCCATTTCCAGAGAACGTGACTTGCACTCCAATATCATTCAACATACTAATAGAAAGTAGATTTCGAGTTAGACCTGGTATATGCATTACATCATTGATTCCCTTCACTCTTCCATCAGGGAATTGAATTCTGACTCTTCCACGGCCAACTATTTCCAAAGATGAATCACTTGCCAAATACACCCTTCCACCATTGTATTTTTCATACTTCATGACCCAATCTCTATGAGATGTCATGTGGAAAGATGCTCTAGAATCAATCAGCCAGACATCATCTAATGCCTGTGTAGCCAAGGCTGCAATGAAGGCATCTGCATCAATCTAAGAAGAATCATTGTCAGAAGAATACTTCTTCTTCTTCTTTTTCTCCTCTTTACAATCCTTTTGGACATGACCAAGTTTCCCACAATTCCAGCACTTCACCTTGGACTTCTTGCCAGGAGACTTTGATCTCCCCTTTGATTTGGATTTGGACTTCTTGTCCTTCTTCTTTCCTTTTTCTTTCGATCTGCCTCTAACAGCAAGAGCCTCCTTCACCATATCAAAATATTTCCTTCTCATCTCTTCTAATAACAAAGAAGTAACAACATCTTCCATCTTAAAAGTGGATGTCGTACTCCCAATAGCCATCACTAGGTGATCCCAAGAATCTGGCAAAGAACATAATAACAGCATACAACGATCTTCTTCATTTATCTTCACACCCACAGATGTTAACTACACAATCAGCATGTTGAATGCATTCAAATGATCAGCAATGGACCCTCCTTCCTACATTCTCAAAGAGTACAACTTCTTCCTTAAGAACAAATTATTCACCAAGGACTTGCCCTGATAAATAGCTGCCAGTCTTTTCCACAAGGAAGATGCAGTCTTTTCTTCATGAACATTCACAAGAACAGAGTCTACTAAACAGAGCCTTATCAGCCCCTTTGATTTTCTATCTGCAAGGTCCCAATCCTCTTGCTTCATGCCTGTAGGCTTCATTCCAAACACAACAATCCAAAGATCACAATCAACCAACAGATCTTCCATTTTAAGTTTCCACAACTCAAAATTGTTGGCATTGAATTTCTCAATTTCAATCTTTGCTGACGTGCTTGCCATATTAACCTGTAATTCGAATTACCAAAACTTCTACAAGACTCCCACTGAACAAAATTGACACAAAAAACCCAACGTACCCACAAGGATAACACAACTGGCCAGGCTCTGATACCACTTGTAAGGAAAGCTATGGTACGGAAACAACTCTCCTAACGTCAAAACCTCAGGGAAGAATGCAGTGGTGCTTTTAAATTTTCAATTACAGTCCATTTAAGATACACTTGAAAGAAATAGCAGAAACAGAGAAAATAACATACACAGATGAACACCAGATTTACATGGGAAAACCCTTACAGGAGAAAAACCCACCACACCAAGAAAAACCCCTTTGTATTACAGTAATGAAATTACATAGAGAGTATGGGCTTCACTCTCTATGTCAAATTATAGCAGCATACACAATGATCAACCTTGTACAGAACATTCAAATTACAATGCTCTCATAATCAAATTCTCACTAATCACACATCAAACTGTTCATCCAACCATTTGTCCAACTGTTCATCGAACTGAACATCATCTGCAATTGCAGAGTATATCCATGTTGTCCCTGTCTGTTGAACTTCCTCATAGAATTCCCACAATAGACTAACTTCCAATGGTTCCCATTTGGCTTCCCTGATTGGTTGAAGACACACCACATAGGATAGTCTTCCAATCGGTCAAGGCGTTCAACCTATATTCGCATGTAGGTGAGACACTAACCGTGTCTCCCTGATGCCACATAGCCCAACCGTCGATATCGGCCAAACTCATCACCTTCGGAAAGAGGTTACATCGAGTTCAAAAACAGTCGCTCAGACTTCCCCTTGTCGCCAAGACATCATACCGATATCATCACATGTAGTGCTATCGCCAAGACAATCGCTAGTCAGTGAGAGGTCATACCGAAGTTCCAAAGTCACATAGACATCAGCATTCCCATCGGCGAGACTATCACCATTCGCCAAGAGGTCACACCAATGTTCATACCCATCAGCGAGAGAACCAACTATCGGGAAGAGTTCTTACCGAAAGCCTCCAAGTTACCCCAAGACCACCTTTCGCCATGAGTCATACCGACAATAGCCAAAGCATCGGCGAGACAAACACCCATCGCCCAGAGCTCTTACCGAGTGTTCAAGTCTCTCCCCGATGACTCTAAGTGTAAATTTGTCGGTGAGACACCATCCGTTGCCAAGAGTTATTACTGAGTCTTCATGCCTCTCCCCGAAACCACTTGTCACCCAAAGTCTCCCCGACATCTAATAAGAATGGTCTGTCAGCCAGACCAACCCACTCGGCAGAGGGTTACACCAAACACAACGAGTCATAGGGATAGCTCTTGTCGGCATGACAATAACAAGGTCTTGGCGACCTAAACATTCCACAAGGTTGCACAATTACTAGTCGGCCAGACAATAAAGATGTCACACCGACTTTTTTCTTTTAGAGGTTTAAGCCTGTGAGATTGAGGCACACTATTCCAACATATCTATGTTTCTTAATTAGGTTGGCCTAATTAGTGAAACCTCAATTCAAAAACTAACTTTTTTGGCATGCACTTAAGATAGATCCCCTTAATATTAATATATAGTTAGGTCAGCCAGAGTTAAACCAAAAATCCAATCATATGTATACTCCATCAAACATGCAACACAAAAACTTGTTAACTCATTGAATTCTCCCTTGAATGAAATCAAACTACTTATCTTCAACAACAAACTATATGATAATTAATTATGAGAAAATGTGGAATCTCCCACAACAAAGCGCGGGAGGAAAACTCACTGAGGTCTATAGAACAAAATACTGTCATTCATATCTCTCAAATTCCTTCACATATCATCATGAAAACCCAAGGTAGAATACATCTTGTAGGCTCAAACTTGTGTACAAAGTCTTGTAATGATATATTTTACTGAGATAGAATCTGGACCAAAAAACTGACATATAGAGCCAGTGAAAAAGCATAGACTATTCACAACCAGCTAGTAACAGTAACTCACAACCCATACACCCTAGTTAGTTGAAACCATGTCAGAGAATGCAACTGATGTCAAGGTAAATCATGTTATCATATTTTGAACAGATCATACAAAAATAGGATAGTCTAGATCAAAATATCAGATCAACAGTCATTCATAACCAAAGTAGCAAAACTGGCAATCAACAAAATTTGGTTATCTGTTGACATCAATGACAACCTATCAATTTCCAAAAATCTCCCCCTTTTTCATTGATGGCAACACACGATGTGAAAACCATCAAAAATACCTCTTCCCAACTTACACAAAAAAACCTTTCAATTTCCTCTTTGTTTTCACATGATACTTCTCTCTCTCCCCCTTTGACATCAATGGAAAAGGAAAAAGGAATTTTAGTGCATTAACAGTCCCTTTGCAAATCTGAATATTTCCCCTAAGGAGTACATTCCAAAATTAATAATGATAAATGACTAACCGAAGGCGGTAGATCACTAAAGCTATCTAAGAATCCTCGTCCATGAGGATCTCCCTTCATTCCAAAGCTTTGTTTCCTCTATCAGAGTGTTGCATAGATAATTGAGGTCAATTAAAGTATCCTTTCCTTCAACCACAGTTCCAAGAGAAGCATAAGAGTTCAAAACCCTCTCAGCAATCCAATGAACATATTACAGAGGAGCACACTCAATCTTGATTAGATCTCTGAGCTTCCCATACATCTCAACCAAATTTCCTATTTCCTTGTGTGATGCAAGGCATTCTTCATGCAGTCTTGTCAAACCATACCAAGTCTGATCATCCAAACTAAGAGCAGGATCAAATTTTCTAGATGCAAATTAATCTAGGTTTCAATTGTGCTCTCAACATATTTGAACCTTTGAATTGCATCAGGCCAAGACCAACAAAATGCGAATAAACTCTTAATTTCTTCCTCACAATCTTGATTATTCTTGATTTTTTCAAGTGCTAAGCTATGACTATACTTATCTACAATTTCCAAAAATGTTTTGCTTTCAACCCAAGAGACCATGTCACTTACTACTTTTCTCTTTAATTCATTGAATCTATTAGTTAATACATTTGATCTTTCTTTAACGAAATGAGAAGAACTAGAGAAAAAAATAGGAGCTACCTAAAGATGTGTCCTAATTCTAGCCAATTGCTTGAGTCTCCTAGGAGTAGGGTCCACCTGAGCAACTAGGGCATGAACCACAACTTCTTTCCTCTTTTTTCTAGTGAAAGGCTTTGGTTTATTAGAGACAAAATCAGACTCTTCAAGAGCTTTAACTACTTCAGTGTAGGTTCCAAACTTAGGTCTACTGAGATCCTTGGGGTTGTTAACCAAAATTTCAATGCAACCAACAACATAATCCTTCTCAATTTCATATCCAAACTTAGGTAACCATGAATTCCTTGGTTCAACTGCCTTGATGATGCATCTATTAGAGTTTACCAAAAATATTATATACCAAAAAGATTATATCATTCTTATAATTTGAAACCAATTCTCTTGGAATTTTCCTTCTGTTCATTTTCCTTTGAAACTTTCCAAAGTATGCACCAAGGGAATCTTCTTAAGCATCTAATTCCCCAATGTTTCTTATAATCTCCTCAATTTGATGAGACACCAGTCTGGTATTCTCCCAACTAACTTCTCCCAATCTAGGCATCTCCTTCATAAAGTAGAAAATCAAGCATAAAACCAATGTACCTTTCTTCTTCTTGAAATCTCTCAGATTTTCCAACAGTTGTCAAAGCAGCTCACAAGGATCATATTCAGTTTTTTTCTCAACCATATCCAATGCAAGATCAATTACAGTAGTGGAGACATCGTTGTCACCAAGAATCATCTGTGAAATAACTAATCTTGCATATTGAACTATCGAGTTGGAGATTCCAACAAATGTGTTCCTTACTAAACCATTTTCTCTATCAAAGTTACAAACAAGAGTTGGTTCATAGGATGATAATCTAGTAACTTCCCTAATTACATCTCTGGATATCATATATGTTTCATTAAGCCACACAAAATCACCATGAAATCTACTAAGCATCATTTTGATACATCTTCCTTCACTACTAAATTTTGGAAAATTGTTCCATACATCCAATTTCATTTTTGAAAGCACATTGTACTATGGTTTTAGGTTAAAACCATGTCTAGTTAATTCTTCAATCCACAACATGCACACTTTTCCATAACTAAATTCTTCCAATTCTCCATGAATGTATGCTCCAACATCTTCAATCGGTATGACACCAAGAGGAATATCCAAAAAAGCACCCAAAAGATCAAGTTCTAGGGATTTAACATGATGCATTTTGTACTCTGGTTTTGGTCTTTCTGAATTGTTTATAAGTCAGGGAAAATCCATTGAATACAAGATACCATAAGTAATTCAGAAGTCAACTTACCTTTTCCTTTTCTACCAAAGTCGAATTTAGAATTTCTAGAGGATAAAATTGCTTTGGTTTCTTCAACCTTCCTCTTCACGCTTCTTCTTGCAAAAAAAAATTTCATTGAATGCATTTTCCTAAACATATTTGAGTTTATTCCTTTCATCACAATTGATTTTGTAGTTAATGCTTTAGATCGCAAGTAGATCACCTCAAAAAAATTGAAAGCTTTCATCCTTTTAAAATTTTCAAAATACATTCTTCTCACATGTGTGATTGCAAATTCCTTTATATTGAATTATTGAGTTCATAACCTTAATAAATGTACTTCTGCCATGATATGACATCAAAGGAGGGGTTGATAAATTTTCTGATTAATGCTCCTCCTTAGCCAAGTTTTGAATTGATTTTTGAGTGATGTATCTACACTAGAATATTACACTTAAACAATTGCTTCTGGTTCTACTCACTTTTCAGATTCTCCTTCTTTTCTCCATATTCTCTCCATCTCTTTCTTAACTTTTGTCGGGTCAACCTTGATGATTGATTCATATCATTTTTTCATATTATTACCTCTCAATTTTCTACTTCTCATATGTTCTAGATTGTTGCAATTAAAGAAAACAACATTCTTCCATCCAAGCTTTCTCTTATTCAATTCATAATTGCACTGGTTAGCTTTATGCCTATGAACACCAAATCTGTAATTTGCTAACACAAGACCAAAAAACAAGTTAATCATGTTAGAAACACAAATCAAGTATTCCCTATGAGATTCTTAACCAAAATGAAGATGAAATATGTAATTTTCTAACATGAGACCAACAAACTAGTTAATCATGTTAGAAACACAAATCAAGTATTCCCTATGAGATTCTTAGCCAAAACAAAGATGAAAACATGAAAATGAAAGCACAAAAAAACTAAAGATAGCATGTAATAAATTCAAAGAAACAAAACCTTCATCCCATAGGGGGATTGGTGCTCCTTTGATGTGGAAAGAAGTCCTTTCCCAATCCCTTTGATAAGCTCCAATGATGTAGTTGATTCCAAGTACCTAAGATGATGAAACAAGCTCCAAATATGATGAAAATGGTGAATGCTATGAGTGAAAATTCCTATCGTAAGAATGCTTCAAGTTGTGGATCCATATTGTGTAAAGGAAGCATCTACTTATAGGACTCAAGGGTTGAAGAATGAGAAAAATTGGTGAATGTGGGATAAAAGGGGAGCCAATAGGAATGTGACGCTTATCACAATTCTATTAGGTGAGGATAGAGCACATTTTGGGGAATGTGTAGAGAAAAGGAGATGGAAGAGAAATAAATGAATATGGTTGAAGATGTAGAGAATGTTGTTGAGAGTGTAAGAGAAGTAAATGGATGTAAGAGGTATTTATGAATGTGTAAGAGGTTATTTGAAACTTTTGGAGGGAAATTGAATGAGGTGGTTGGGAGGAATATTCCTAGGAATATGTCATTGTGAGGATAAATAGGGTAATTAGATAATTAAAAGAAATGAATTTCATGTGCGACCTTGTTAGTTGACCATGGGTTGATTTAACTCTTGATGAGTTAAAAGCTAGAGGATTTATTAATGATCATTAGAAAGTGGCTTAGGGTTAATTAATTTAGAATTAATTAACTTGGATGGGTTAGGGGATTGTGACATTTGATTTGATTTATTTAATCAAATGAGAGGACTTTAGGGGTTTTTTTTTTAATTATTTAATTTAATTAAATATGATGAACATTAGTCAAAAGAAAGGTGAATTAATCTAATAAAGTTAATTATTTGATTAATAGTAGAAATTGATGAATTTAACTAAATAATGTTGATTATTTATTTAATTGGTTAGTCCAAAGTGATTTAAGAGGAAATGGTGTTAATTTATTAGAATCAGATGCATAATATCAATCAAGTTTATTTAAGTGTACATTTTCCCCCTCTTTGAAGTGAGGTACCTGTTGTGTTGGTTCAAAGAATAAAACTGTCGATATCAAAATTTAAAAAAAAATGATTTTTTTGGATGCCCCACTGCTGCCCGAGTGAAAGAAATTATGCTGCTACACTACCCCCTCGAAATATTGGGCAAAAATTTCAATGTTAGGTCAATCTCGCAAAAAATATTTAACAATGATTTAGGTGAAGAAAATAGCCTACAAGACACAAAAACAGGGCCATGATGACAAAAACGGGTCAAAATAGGCTTTGGTAGGCAAAAAATGAATTAACGAGCTTAAAAACCCTAAAAAATTCCCTCAAAAACCAAAAAAATTTAGTATAAATAGAAGGGTAGGGGTCATTTTCAAATCATTTGTGCACCCAACCTTCTAGATTTATGGTGATTTTGCTCTGAGGTGCTGATGCAATGGTGGCTCGTGTGCTTCCCAGGCATAGGATGGAGTGAGTTCGAGAGTTCCAAAGGCTTCAAGACACAGGACCCCTAGTATGCAATTCAAAACTTTTCCTTTTTTTGTGTTTTTGGTGCATTTATTAGGGTCCAACTAGGTTGGCCAAAAGCAGCTCTCTAGGGCGTCACAAATGATTTGGTCGACATCGCTTTTATCGATGTCGACCTGCCTTTGTATCATAACATCGCACAATGCTATAAGGTCTCAAGGTCATGCATGGAATGTCGACCCGCCTTTACGAAGGAGCATCGTGTGAGCCTAGAAGAGTCAACAATTGCCCAAGAATGTTGATTCACCTTTGCTATATGGGGTCGCTTCTGAATATAGTGTCCCCTTTGTGAAAACACAGAGCATCACCTTTGCTTTTGAGGGATTTTTAATTTTTGAAATTGTGCTAGGTTGATAAAAGTTGACATCATGGGCATTTTGAATGCAAGAGGTCCTTCACATGCTCCACTCAAAGGAGCACTGAGGTCAGATACTGTGTTGAGCAAGACATCTAAGTGATGATGCATTATATTTCCTAGGCTCGATCAAATTCAATAATGTGGTGCAGATGCCTATAGTTAGGACCCACTTGGCTATGATGACAACATTAGTGGAGAGATGGCAGAGTGAGACATCATCATTCCATTTATTGACAGGGGAGGCCACAATCACTTTGGAGGACATATGGCGGATCCTAAGGATCCCCATACGTGGCGAGTGGATCATTTATGATGTCAAGGCTAGCGGCGATGCCATATTTCAGTTGTTTGACATCGACCAGTATGAGGTAGACAGTGGGCAGCTCAACTTGGATCAATATGAGGGGATTGCTCCAAATTTGACACTAGTCGTTGGTGCACTAATTTTGGGAGTCCTTGTTCCCAAAAGATGAGCATGGGGATGCAGCATTGGATGGGGCACTGTTTGGTCCCAAATGATGGAGGAGATGATTGTATATGCATGGGGGCCAATTTTCCTTGCCTCATTATATCATGTCATGCATTAGGTGGTATACTATGGGGCCTGCAGCATTGGGGCCAGGGTGACACTTCTTCACATTTGAGCGTATGAGCAGATAGCGGTACTAAGGACCACCATAGAAAATGTGCAAAAAAACTGTGATGATCTCGCAGTCTATAGATATGGTAGGATGACTACCCTCCACTACACAGGTATCATAGGCATCCCACACTGGAGGCAGGTTATCGATGAGATGACAATTTTTTGATGGTGGCCTTGGCTTCACTATCATAGGTGGCATGATGATGACGAGTAGTTATTCTATTGCTATCAGACTAGATATATATAGGGGCATCAACACCACATGATTGAGCACTACCTACCTAATAGGGTAGCGAGGCAGTTTAGGGAGGTGCACGATGCACCTAATTTGGCCTATAGAGCCATTTTTTCCATATGAGCTCAAGAC